>WBNO01013998.1:0-17483 GCA_013400575.1 Peucedramus taeniatus
ATCACAGAAGATTTTTCAATATTTGCAATAGCAACAAGATGAAGGACCTCAAAACCACATCCCAAATATGTTTTCAAATATAAAGTTCTTTATCAGTTTATTAAGAAGATAATTGTGAGGATCCTGTCAAAAAACATAAAGTCGAAAGTCCATTCAGTCACCTGCTTCCCTGTGTTCATTTTTGGTGACAAGTCAACCTGCTACATCCTCTAGCTTCAATGGTTGCAACAGGAGCTATTTTCNNNNCTTTTAAAAGAATAAAAAATACTACAAGAAAAAGAATACTTTATATTCCTTAATCTCTGGTGGCACCTTCATTCTGTCAATACGTAGCATTATTTACATGTGCATAATTTCTAAAAATTAGTGCCAAATTGACTGGCAAAAACCCCCACAACTCATTTCCTAACCAAAGCATCTGATTCTTGTTTCACTTGCAATGTATTTGTGTATAGAAAATACAATAAGCAATTCCATGTTTATGCTTTGAAATATAGTTGATTCTGTTTAAAGTGTTTAAAGTGAATTTAAAGACAATTGACAATGAGTTAAAACTAATGACAGACAAATTAAGAAAAACAACTTTTTGGCAAAGCTGAATAGGCTCAAAATAAATAAAGTACTTAGTGAAGTGAGTGGGAAAATTACACTAAATGATTAAGTGTTGAATCACCATCCTATTTATCTCACACTGCCATTTTTAAAAATAGCTTTCAGCGTGCATGTTTGCCATTTTTCCTACTGTAGGAACACTGTCATATATTTTTTGATACACATTCTTTCTATTCAGCAGACAAGAAATGTCACTGTTGATCACAGCTTTGACCCATCTCTGAGACTGCAGTTCCTTTCCACAAAAGGGCCAATAATTGGTGGTCTCACAATAACTGAAATACTTCAGAGGGTTCCTCTGAAAGCAAAGTAGTGTGAACTCTCATATTATCTGTGCTGTACATATAGTAAGATATGGACCAGAAAGGTTTCCCTTCACCACCTTCACCACCTTCACCATCTATGATCTAAAAACACACAAATCAATTAATCACCTCACACACTACAAAAATATTTTTTTTAGAAAGAACAATAATCCTCTTTTTTATATGTTTTAACTTGACAGGTTGTCCTATAATACATGTCACCATCATTTATAGAAATATAATAATGTAGCCTGATACCACTGGGCCTAAAAGGAAATGGATAATTTAGTAAATGCTAAATTATCTTCAGTTTCTACTTCTCAGCGCACCTATAGCAGTGATACTTTGTGCCAGTATTGTTGTAGACTGAAGTCTATAGATAAATATGGTGCATTTTCTGGTCTTTTCCCTAGCCCCTAAATGGAGGCAATGATCCATATATCCTGCATGTAAATTCCTGAGGCCAGTTAGTTCACTTCAGACATAGTCCATCCAGAAATATCTACCACTCTGGATCCCGTTCTGTTCACACAAATGCTTCTCACTTCATGCATTTCACATCCAGTCCCATAAGAGTGTTTGGAAGGGAAATGTTGCAGTCTTACCTAAGAAGAATTTGACATTCCTGAGCTCAGAAGAGTGGACTACAGAGAAATGCAAACTAGAATAAAGTCCACTGTGGATAGTTCTTGAATTTCTTGTGTGTGTTATCAGGATTATCGAACATGCTACCATTTGCTTAAGAAAAAAGTTGTGTTTTGAATGAACTAGACAGTTTTTCATCTGTAAAGACAAATTACTCAAAATCAGGCATTCAAAGAAAGTAATTAAGAGAGTGGGTTTAGGGAAAATTTCTCCATTTTAGCCAGGCACTTAAAAAAGTTTAATGGCAAGCAATGCAGAGCTCTATAAGTATTATAGAGGTTAGCAAGAAGTCAACAAGATTTGAGCTATGTTTGTGCTATACAAAGCAAGGACAGCATCCTACCCCAGATGCTGACATTAGCTATGGAAACAATGATCTCCCCTGCTACTTCTCCCAAGGAAAGGAATTTATAATAACCTGTTTGTGTGCAAAGATGAATGTCTCCCAAGAAATAAAAAATATTATGTGTAGTACATCAGAAAAAATAGTTTAGTCTAAATCCATCCTGGGGGTAATTCTATCACCTACTAAAGACTCTTACCAATAACGTATAATGCCTACCCATTGTGAATATCTTTAATGTATGCACTATCACTATTTTTCACAAAAATTATTAGTTCTTTGTGAAAATATTTGTACTTAACAGCTGGCCATGAAATTTCCTCTTGCATAAGACTGCAAATCAGGTACATTAACTTCACACTTTCACCAGCCTATGCCTGGTCTTGTATGAACCTGCAGTTTCAGGATTTTCCTTTGCATAAACTAGTCCTTGACATTATCTGAAAACAAATATCAAACACCTTTTAAAATTTTGCAAAAGTACGAGAAAGAATGAAGTGTTATCCTTATGAAGTGATCTGTCATTACAGTTGGCACTATCTAGGCATTTTTCAATTTCATTAATTTCTAGAAATCTTGTATAATGATATGTCCACATTTGCTTAGGTGTTAACTGAAAAAAACCCAACCAAACAGTACAAAATATTTCACAGAGTGTAAAGGGCTATGAAGTACACCAAAGGTAACTTTTCAGGTATAATATAGCGCTTTGTTCCCCTTACAATTACAGCTTTTTATTTTTTTTATGTTTGTTACATTATAATGCATAGCCATAACAACTTGTGAAAGAAATTGAAAATAGAAACCTGTCATGCTCAGAAATTATTTAATTTAAAGTAAATGCTGTCTATACACTGCAGTGACCCAGATTTGAATCTGTAAAGACTAGCATGGGGCTTTGACTTAGCAGCATGAATTGCACAGGGATAATTGTGGAAATGATACTAAGAGGCCTGTGTACATTCTGCTGGATAGAACAGTAATGTCAGCTTCTACATTATCTCTGAAAGATTTCTTAATTAAAATCATTCTATCTCAAAAGAACAGAATACTTCCAATTTACTACCTGGTGCCTGATATATGAAATAGAGCCATGATCTCACAGAACTGAAGGAACACTGTTACTCAGTGGGAAGGGGGGTGAAAAATAGCTAATTTAAAAAATAATAATTTACTAGTTATTGAAAACATCCCATTTCACACTCCTAGGGAAAAAAAAAAAAGGAGGAACCAAGCAGAGTTTTGAGCTTCTGTAACATTACTGCCTAAAAAATTAAATTTTTATTTTTCAATGGAAAATTAAATCAGTATTTTTCTAGCCATTGAAAAAAAAAGAAAAATATGGTAAGCCTATTTCTGTTTAAACCTCTCCTTGAGTAAGAGGAACACTGGATATGTACCCTGGCTCAATCTAGGATTCAGTTTCTAGGAGCACCTGATCAGACTCTCAACAGTGAGCACCTGAATGGCCCCACTGAACTAAATGCAAGTATTCATAAGCTTTAGGATATCTAAATACTTCAGTACTTTGTAGGTAGAAGTCTAAAATCCTGCTTCTGTATTAGATACTCTGTAGGAGAGAAGTGCTGAGGGACAAATATTGGATTATAAAACCACTCTTGTGCTACTGATGACCTTGCTTGAATGGCAGACTGTTGAATCTACTGAGGATAGTATGGTTTCCCCTCCCAAAAAATTGATTGTTGCCTAAACATTCCCCAAATGTCAGTGTCATTTTTATGCTAAAGGTAATGTTTTGTTTTCCAAAAAGAAGAAATAAATACATTTTAAGTATAGAAGTAGAATAAAGGTTATAAAATCAATTAAAATCAACTAGAAAAAACAAATCACAGGCTTTTTACCTAGAAAATAGATATACAAAACTGAGTTCAAATCTCAGGCATTGCCATCTGCATTCAAACCCCACAATAAATGATTTATAGCACCTTCTAGAGGTCAGAGTTTCTCCAATTTCATGTATATTTAAAGTGTCATATAACTAGAAAAGATACCTTGATCTGTAATTGTTGTGTGTGAAGATAGATCTATGAGATATAGGTATAAAGTATCCCATATTTTCTGTTGAATAAATGAGAAAGGCAATGGTATGTGCCCACCAAAGCAGACAAAAATTCTGAAAGTGTTAGTGGAACAGCCTAATGAATTAGTGTTCACAGAGGCACAAGATGAAGCCTAGGGAAGGGCATCCCAAGGGATTTAATATTTTCATGCAAGACTTCTGGCAGAGTGACTGCAGAGGGGTGGGCAGTGGTCATGGAAACAATCACTCTGCCATTCCTCATTTTCATAGAAATACAAAAGTCTCTGCTTTATGCTCCGCCTCCCCATCCCCCTCCAAAAGGAAATCTGAGACCTTAGCTGAGACAGAAAGGTTATGCTGTTGTATTTCCTTATGCCTCACATTTCTTTAATAGGTTTATAATCTTGTACACCCCCCTTTTCTTCATGGAGGGTCTCAAGCCCTATTGATGTGTGTTCCTTTTTTTTGTTGATATTATTGTGACTAACTCCCAAAGCAATGCTGTTATTCATTCAAAGCTGCAATACTGAGCTGTAATTAGAGGGAAAAGTATATTTTTTACATCTGTCTAAAAATATTCAGCAAGTCAACATAGACAGCACCAGGCACAGTATTCTACTTGCAACTCAACCTATTACACACCACAAATATAAAAAAACTACTGACAAAAAATCTATTACTCAAAATACAACATAGAATACATTAATGTAAATAGGAAGTCCTCAAACAACTTGGAATTTATTATACTTTATACTGGAAGCATAAGTTTGGTATACCAAAGATTACTGTGGAGGGATTACCTTTTCTCTCATGTTCAGGTGGAACTTTATCATTCCTCAAACAAGCAATTTTAAATATAGAGAAATCTTAATTACTAGGAAAATAATGATCTGCAACTTTCTTTGTTACTGCACACTTCCATTGCATATCACAACTACCTGAAGTTAAGAATAAACTAAAATCCAATGCCAGTCTTTTTGTAAAGTCCAAAATGCAGAATTGTTAACCACAGCGAAGATGCTGCAACTATTTTTATTAGGATATCTATTTCCTATTAGCTGCAATTTATTACATATTCTCTCAGGAACTCTGCAATTAATGCTGTTTTCAGGTCACGGGTGTGACAAGACATTTGCTGTCCAAAGAAAACTGTTAAGTGTCTGAATCTTATGGCCAGAAACAGTGTCCAATAGTCAGGACTTCTGGTATCCATACCTGTAACTGTGCTTGCTCTCCCCTGCTCCCACGTTACCTGGTTATGATAAAAATACAGCACATGGGTGTGCTAGGTTAATGTCCTCAAAGTGTCAATATAAAGTGTCCTGGAACGAAAGGTCTCTAGAAGAGTAAGATGTAACACATATTCTTGTGACAAATAGCTCTACTTCACTTGTTTAGGCATAAATCAATCATTTAAATCATTGATAGTAACAAAAACCAGCACAGTTAATGTTTAATCCACTGTAAAAAGACTAGATGCAGGAATACCATATTCAGGGGAAAAATGAGCTCAGAATAGGGGAGCATGTAGGCTCCAATTATCACCTAGTTACCATTTTCATTTTCTGCAGAATTATTTTCTGAGTTCATAGGAATTATTTAATCACCAGTTGTGAATGATGTCATTCCATTTATGTGTCATCTCCTTCAGTACCAGGTCACCTGAGCTGAAGATGTACAACATCTCCCACAGGGTCAGATGAAAAGAAAAATTTTCTCTTGTATTATGCCTTTGAATGATGTAAAGCAGGTCATATTCTTCAAAGATGTCTTCTGTATAATTCAAAGCAAAAGGAAGAGTTCAAATTGGATTTTTGACAGAAACTCCTTTTTAAAGAGCCCCCTTGTCTGAAAAGAGGTATTCACAAGACTTTCCAACATATTTTGATGTCATCTCACATCAGTATTGACAGTGTTTTGACTGCTGCAGAAAAAAAGAGGACAATTCACAGTACTTCAGCTAGATTTTATTGACACATTTCGCTGTGCTTGGAGTATTAACAAGAAAGAAAAGTGCTGAAGACTTATAAGCCTTTTTGGTATACACCCTGCTGACCAACAGCCTTTCTTATTGTAGCATCATTTATTTAAAAAAGAGGAGATATCAACAATGGGAATCAGAGCGGCTGCAATACAAATAATTGTGGAAGCGTACAAAAGGGACTTGGGCTAAAATTTGGTTTATAGCTTCTGATTTCTTCTACTCTGTGGGTTCTTAGTGGGGGATGAATTCTTAGTAAAACAAATGTGGAAGTCAGTGGCCACCCTCTCTTTGGAAGGAACTCAGCTCTGGTATCCCCTCAGCATGGTGCTATTACCAGAAAGGATGTGGTAGCACAGACGAGGGTCTCACAAAAGCATGCAGCTGTCCAGGTGTCAGGCTGCTGGAAGGGCCAGAGCTTGGCATTGGTATTGGAGGGCAGTGGAGACAACAGCTGTGTGAGGTGCGACCAGACCAGGTGGGTGATCTGCTCTGCAGTGGCAGAGCTAAGAGAGGAGAGAGAAAGGTTAAGAACTATCAGGGACTCAGAGCAGAAGACTGACTGGTGGAGCCATTCCCTACTATCCCAGAGAACATGCATCAGCCAGGTGCACCACCAGAAGGGAAAAATCCCCTACCATCTTTACTACCAGCCTAAAAGAGGGGGCCTAAAAGGGCAGGTCAGCAAGGGGGGGTTAGGGGCGACAAAAACACAATGAATCAGATTTCTGTTAGGGGTAGCAGGTGAATTCCCTTCCAGACACTAAGGTGCCCTCAATATATATGAGGATCTGGAACTTGAGGGCCAGATACACAGCAATGGTGATGAAGGGTGCATTCAAGCTGTAGGCCTAGAGCCAGTCAGTCTACCCGCGCCTCAGTCAAGATAAAAAGGAGGGTAGTTGTCACTGGTGACTCCCTCCTGTGGGGAACAAAAACACAGTCCAACAGGAGCCCATAGGGAAGTGTGCTGACTCCCTTGGTCCTGGGGTAAAAGATGTTTACCCATATTTCCAGGCTGGTATGGCCCTTTTATTATTATCCATTATTATTTTTTTTTCAGATGAGTGATGAAGTTCTAACAAGGAGTCTGAGAACTATCAAGAGGGACCTCAACTCTGAGGATGACTGACTGAGAGATCTGGAGCACAAGGGATCTTATCTTCTATTCTGCCAGTTACAGGGAATGACAGGATTAGAACAAAGAAAATGGTACATATTCATACCTGACTCTGAGCTTGGTGTCACCAGCAGAATTTGGGAGGTTTCGATCATGAATCGATCTTGATCATGGATGGGCTTACACAGCACCCGGCCTGTTGGCAACAGATGGGGCACACCTGACTCAAATAGGGAAAACGCTGTAGGGTTCATTGAGAAAGTTTTAAGCTAGAATTGAAGGTGGAAGAGGATAAAATCAGGGTCATTGAAGATAAGACTAGGGTCTTATCTTCACTCTTTGAGAAACAAAAAGTGTTAGAGAGGTCCTTCCGTCTGCTGTCTTGGTGGAAGAAGGGGATGGAGATCCACGTGGCAGCAAGAAATCCAGGGTTAACTGGGCAAGCATCTGAGAATGGTCATGCAGGAATCAAGAGTTTTCCCAGTGAAAAACAGTGGGATCAATTACCCAACTTCATCTACACCAACGCATGTAGCATGGGCAACAAACAGAAAGAACTGTAAGGCAAGGTGCAACTGAAAAACTATGATATAGTTGTCGTGACAGAGGCTTGATGTGATAAGTCACACAACTGGAGTGCTGCACTGGATGTCTATAAGCTGTTTAGGAGGGAAAAGAGGCAGTAGAGTAGTTGTGTATTATAGGCAGTATTTCAGTTGTCTAGAGATTAATGATGATAATGACAGGCTTGAGTGTTTGTGGGTAAGAATCAGGAGATGGTCAACAAGACAGACATCCTGGGGGGATTCTGTTATAGACCAGCCAAAAGCATGAAGGGGCAGAAGAAATATTCTGTAAACAGCTTCACTGAGAGAAGTTTCATTGTCATTAGCCCTTGTTCTTATGGGGGACTTCACCTTTATCAGATGTCTGCTGGAAACACAACACAGTGGAGAGGAAGCAGTAGAAGGTTCCTGGAATGTGTGGCAGAGAACTTACTGACACAGCTCTTGAGAGACTCATCTTGGGGAGGCACCTGCTGAACATTTTGCTTGTGATCTGAGAAGGACTGGTGGGCGATGGGATGTCTGGAGGTCATATTGTGCCCAGGGAACATGAAATGATACAGTTTCTGGTTCTTGAGGAAGTAAGGTCAGCAGAACTGCCACCCTGGACGTCCAGAGGGCAGATTTTTTTCTGTTTGGGAGACTGAAAGGCAGTCCTGAAGAGCTGAACAGAGTATAGGAATTTTAGAAAAGTCTTAAGAAGAAAATCTTAAAGACACAGAAGCAGGCTGGGAAGAAGACTGGCCTGGATATAGAGAGAACTTTGGCTGAAACTCCAGGGGAAAGTAAGAGTGTATCACCTTTAGAAGAAGGAACAGGCATATCAAAATCATTACAGAGGTGTTGGGAGGTTATGCAGGGTGAAAGTTAGAAAGGTGAGAACCCAAACTTCATCTGGCTACTGCGGTAAAAGGCAATGAAAAATATTGTTACCAATACATCAGCAGCAAGAGGTCCAAGGATAATCTCCGTCCTTTACTGGATGTGAAAGGAAACATACTGACAAAGGACAGGGAAAAGGCTGAGGTACTGTAATGCTGACTTTGCTTTAATAGCAAGACCAGTTGTCCTCAGGATACACAGCAACTTGAGATGGAAGAAGGAGATGGAGAGCAGAATTAAGACCCCATAACAGAGTAGGAAGGCTCTGCAGAAGGATCTGGACGCTGGATTGATGGGCAAAGGTCAATTGTTTGAGGTGCAAAAAGACCAAGTGTTCAGCCCTGTGCTTGGGTCACAACAACCTCCTGGAGTGCTACAGGCTGGGGGCAGAGCAGCTGAAAAGTGGCCCAGGGGAAAGGATCTGGGGAAGCTGGTCAGCATCCAGATGAACACAAGTGTTCCCAGGTGGCCAAGACAGCCAATGGCATCCTGAGCTTTATTGGAAATGGTGTGACTAGTTGAACAGAGATTCTATGATCTGCCCTGTACTCAGCACTTCTGAGGCCACACCTTGAGTTCTGTGTCTATTTCTGAGCCCCTCACTACAAGGAGGACATTGAGGTGCTGGAGTGTGTCCAGAGAAGGGCAACAGAGCTGTGGAAGGGTCTGGAGCACAAGTCTTGTGTGGAGCAGCTAAGGGAGCTGGGAGTGTGGGACCTCATCACCCTCTGCATCTACCTGAAAGGACATTTTAGTTAAGCGGGGTTCAGTCTCTCTTTCCAAGTAAGAAGTGACAGGAGGATACAAAATGGCCTCAAGTTGTGCCGGAGGAGTTTTAAGCCGGATATTAGGAGAAAATTCTTCACTGAAAGTGTGGCCAGGCACTGTAATAGGGTGCCCAGAGAAGTGGTGAAATCACCACCCTTGGAAGTGTTCAAAAAGAATGGGAATGTAGTACTTGGCAACGTGGTTTAGTTGTGAACATAGTGGTGCTATAATAATGACTGAACTGAATAACCTCAAAGGTCTTTTCCAATCTTAATGATTCTATGATTCTAATTCTGCAGCACTGAGCAAAGAACATTCTCTATTTCATGCTGGCACTTTTACTTTTCACTCAGAATGAACAATAGGTAGGTACTGTTTGAAAGCAGTGTCTGATGCAATATCACACTGATTGCCTTGATCTGAAGTTGTGTCAATCAGATAAGAAGCCTTGAGAAAATATAGAACAGAATTACACTGTCTTCAAAAGCAGGATAGCTTTATGTATAAATGGTAGAAGAAAATAAATAAATTGAAATATATATATCTTTCCTGAATACTTTTTCTAAAATTCCTAAGTTTAACCATAGAATTTTTCACCTAATCTGACTTATCTCGCACAGTCAACTCCTCAGATACCTAGTGGTCTGAAAATCTCTCTGCAGAAATCAGGACACTTGGAGATACCAGCAGTCACCAACAACACATTGAAAAATGTATGGACTTCATATGTATCTGTATGTAAGGATGCAGACATACATACACACTGGAAAATATATATACACACATAGACACACAGTACTTCATGCACACTAGTTACTGAAATTGATATGTGCTTAAGGCCACCATTTTGCTGTTTCCTGTGGAAAGTCATCAAATGTGGTTAAGTAATAAATGCTGATATAGTACAGCTGTCTAAAAGAAGCCAGTACCAGTGCCTGTTAACCTCTGGTAATAAAAAACCACATTACAGAGATATTTATATATAATATTTAAAGTATTTCTCCAGTTTTATATGTGAGAACTTTTCTAATGTTTAATAACAAGTCCCAATTATATGGACAGATGTGCATTTTATATCAATTTATGAGAAAACAGACATGCAGAGGGTTTTTGTTTTTAAATATGCATAAAATTCAATGGAAACAATTGACATAGACTGGGCATTCAACCACTAAATGAGCAGCCCAGTAAAAACTGGCACCAGGACAAAAGGTAGAAACAACTGTTGCTTTCACTGTGGAGGAAAAGATAATTTGCGTGCGCTCAAAGCCATTAGGAGTAAACACTGTATTACACTTCACCTAAGAAAGATTCTACAGAGGAATTCTTGCAGTTAAATTTGTCATGCCAAAAACCATTCCTTAATTTTGTGCACATCCTCTCCAAACTTCAATTTCACACAAGACCTGTCCTTTGGGCCCAATATCTGGTCCATGACAGCAGCCCATAACACCATATGCTGTGGGAAAAGATGCCATAGCCCTGTAGCAGGCAGATGTAGGATAATCTGTTTCCTCAGATACACAGTTACAGACTCAGAAGGGTGAACACTACAGCAATATCTTATGTGAATGATCAACATTAAATTCAGAAGTTGGAAGACTGGCTGCTTGCCATTTGAATTCTTGATCTCTGCTTCTCTTCTTGTAACATTACTAGAAAGGACATTGCATGATTTTGCAGTATTGCTAAATGCCATTGCATAAAGCATAGCAAGGCAACTATGTCACATTTTTCTTGTGGGCTTGCCTTGACAATCCCTGAAGACTATAGAGAGAAATGATTTAAGGTGACTTGTACACTAACATTTACTGTGTGTATTCAGCCCTCTTCCCTCGTTCCATTACAAACATCTGTTTTAGAATGTAAAGCCCTTCCAAATCAAGGGAAAACAGTAATGTAAAGCTACATAATTTGATACTTTGCAAATTTCTTCATATGAAGACTCAACAGCATTATGCAATGCTAGGCTGCAAAAGAACAGATATAAGACTCAGATTCACTTGAAAACTAATATTTTTACTGATTTTTGTTAGAATAAAAATAACCCAATTAAATAAACCCCAAGCCAAAATTTTTCCAGTAACAAATCTCAGTAATTTAATCTTCTCTAAAAATGAATTCTACGTCACTGTTAAATGATTTTGATGATGTCATTGAGAATATATTTGTCCAAATTTAATATGACCAAAGCGAGTTAAAGTTAAACCCTCTGCTCTTGTAATAAGCCCAGCAAACTTGGGGGTAGTAGCTGCATCCCTTACAAAAAATATAGAACTAACATGCATTATCTGGTGACTCATAGTGGTCATGACAACAAGTGACAGGCTACTCCCAGACCACTTGCCTCTCAGCCACACTGCTGCCAAAGTTCTCTGGGAAAAGGGATCCCGATTTTTGTGGCCTAGGCATGTATCTACTACCAAATTTAGTGAAGGAAACAGGTTATAAGCCCCATTCAACAAACCCCCAAAAAAGACAAAAACCCACCAAACCAATGATCAGGAGATTCTGGTAGATCTTGACCAGAAAGGACATTAAAAGAGAGGTAAGGAAGGGCAAATGGCTTTGCATAGACAGGCAACTTATGTTCCTGTGTAGGTGATACACATGGCTGTAGTCATGCTATCAATAGATTATTGAATACTACTAAGACCTCTGTAGATGATTATCAATTTACAGCCCTGTGATTTAAAAATGATCTTGGAAAAAGACATTAAATAATCCTCATCACTAACATTTAAGATGGCATGTCATTCCCTTTTTTCACAAAATTTGCAATGTGGGTTCCATGAAAAAAAGCACTTGCAGACAGAATTCAATGAAAATTGAGCAAATAGCAGCAACAACAAAGCAAAATATATAAATAGTATGGTATCACAGACATTTTGTAGAAAAGAGAGAAATATAAGCATAATATAGTATAAACTGCTGTATTGCTTATGCCTAGGGGAAAAAAATATTTCAGCGAAATGGGTGACCCCTGAGTTGGCAGAAAAATAAAATGTTATAATTAAAAGTGTATTTGTATAAAAGAATGAATTCTGAAAAATCTCCCATGAAAATGAAAATCCACTAGGCGCATTTGCCCAATACACTCTACAATTTCCACAGGAAATTGAACAATTCCACCTAACAATTGTGTTTTGCACTTATTAGTGCAATTAAGAGTGAGGATTCTGGCCCTTTATATTAGAGTTGTACTGTGCTGTATTAAGAATAAAACTTGTACTGAGATTATAAAGAATTTTGCTACTTCTCAGGAAAGCTTCGGGAAGAGAATAGACAAAAACTAAAAGAAATTTAAGGAAAAATTATAGAAAAGGAAAGTGCTTTTTCCACTAAGCAACTACATTTTGTCCTTTTCATTCTTTTTCCTGCTCATATTTGACCACTTAAATTTATCAGGGTTATTAAAATATCTGATTGGGTTTATCCCTTGCCCAGACTCTAGGCACCTTTTGCTTCCTGTTTCTTACTTAGAGGGAGTAAGATGGAAAGGAAAGGAATTAATTTCTCAAGTCATGTGATTCTGTAACAGAAGAAATGTTACTCTGCTAAGTTACAAAACATCAAAATTAATAATGCAAGTTCTTAAAATACAGTGTTGATATAAGAAGCTCATTGGATTGAAGTTACAGACACAGATATAGATAGATAAATATGGATAGATGATATAGATATAAATACAGATGTATATTGATATATAGATAGATTTTTATAGATAGATATAGATAAAATATAGACATAAATATAGATATAGAAAGATATAAATCAGATATACATATATAGATAGATATAGAAAGATGCATATTTCAGCTGCTGGCATTTATTGAATTTGAGCTACCATAAAGGATTAAGACCTGTGAAAAGAATTATTTTCTTTTTGTACTTTAATTTCAGGGCAAGTTAGGCAAACATTTTCCAAGAAGTAAGAAAACAAAATTCATATTTATTTGCTTTCTTCCAACACAATAACATATTCCTCTTCCAGGAAAACCAAGGTTACAATAATTGGGAGGGTTCCTTAACATACACTAGGATTTTTCTAATCATATAATTGCAGAATACCTGGAAATGCAAGTGACCCATAAGAATCACGGAATCCAACTCTCATGGTTTAGGAATGGTTTTCCCCAATTTAGTGTACACAGCAAAACACTCCAAAACACAGGCAGCTCACTCACCTCCCCTTTACCCTCCCCCTCCCCACCATCAGGATGGAGAGGAGATTTGGAGGCACAAGAGGTAAAGGATTATGGACTGGGAACTGTTTACACACACAGGCATCTGTTACACAAGGGGAGTGAAGAGGGGACACCCATCACCTCTGCAGTGGAAGAGTTTTGGGGGCTCCCTGTGTCTCACTGGTACCAAGACTGAAGAGTGGCTTTGCTGGCAGACCCTCTGCTCTCTGTCCTTGAAGTATAAGCGAGACAAACTGAGCTGCTTTTTGTACCACAGAAAGTGAAAATCAATGATCCAGAGGGAGAAGGTCTGGGTTTGTATGAAGGTTTACAGTCTCACGCAGATCTAGTTTGTTCTACTAAATAATTTTCTTCTGGGAAGAAAAAAAGACCCACTTACACAGCCTTCATCACAGCACAAGGTAGGATTTAATACATTCTCTCATACAGAGAAACCCTATTGCCCTTTTGCACCTAATATAGAATCATTTTATTTTCAGCTGGTGAGAAGGATGAATTGCCATATATAGAAACATGTCACTGGACCAGGTTACTCAGAGCTCTATCCAGCTTGGTCTTGAACAGCTCCAGGAAAGGGAGACCACAATCTCTCTGGGCAACCTGTTGCAGTGTCTTACTGCTCTCACAGGAAAGAATTTTTTTCCTAAGAACTAGTCTAAATCTGCCTTTCTTCAGCTTAAGGCCATTTTTCCCCTTGTCCTACCCCTAAACACCCATGTGAAAGGTTCCTCTGCAGCCTTCTTGTCCCTTTAGGCACTGGAGGGATTTCTCTGGAGTCTCCTTTCCTCCAGGCTGAACAGTCAACTCTCTCAGCCTGTCTTCTGTGCACGAGCCCCAGAAAAACTTAGGGGTTCTTCTGATTTGGTCCAACAGATCCACATCTTTTCTTGTGTTGTGGGCTCCAGAGCTGGGTGCAGAGTTCCAGGTGGGGCATCTGCTCATCAAGAGCAGATATTTATCAAAAAAAAAAAAACAAAAAAAAAAAAAAAACAAAAAAACAAAAAAAAAAAAAAAAAAAAAAAAAAAAAAAAAAAAAAAAAAAAAAAAAAAAAAAAAAAAAAAAAAAAAAAAAAAACCCCCCCACACAAAAAAAAAAAAAAAAAAAAAAAAAACCAAAAAAAAAAACCAAACAAAAACATATCCACAAGTGAGAAAAGAAATTTCCTTCAAGTAATGGTTTGGAGAAGTAGTCCTGTATAACTAATCATAATTTTAGTAACTTATGATTATTCTTAGGCATAACTTGAAGACTGTTGTATTGCATTAATTCTGACACTGCAGTGCATTGAAGACACTCTGTCTCCTTACCATTCATAGATTCTGCTCTGGTTCTCAAAGTTAATAAATTAAAGGGGACAGGCAATCAAAAATGAGAAGAAAATGTAAACTTTCCAAATTCTAATAAAAAATGTGCTGTGGCTTTTGCATCTGTTTGTTACATTCTATGGAGTGGTCATTCCAGCTTAAAATTATTCACTCCTGATAATAATTTGGCCTTAGGCCCCTAAGACGAATAAACCACCTAAGTATAGGAATCTCGAGACCAAGAAAAAATTACAAGCACGTTGTTTTACAACCACACTGTTCCATCTATGAGCTTCAGAAAAATTATCCTATTACATTCAAAATTAGAAATGTATTGGTCATTTACAGTATACTCAATAATACTCAATAATCTCTGTAAAAGCGCTGGCTCTAAAAATTCTCAATATTAACTTGGCTTTAAGCTGCCATTCTATATATTTTTTACTTCAGAGAAAAATTTGGACTTTCAGGAATCATGGCCAACTCACACTTTGGATAGAATTACCTATGAAAAAAAATTCTAATATTAAACATTAGAAACATGCTATTTTCTGTTACTCTCATTAAAATATATCTAATAATAATATAATTATTAATATAAATCACAGTGAGAGGATCAGTGATATAAGAAAAATCACTGCAAGAAGATTAAGAGATAATGCATGCACTTTGGAGATGGGGTCTTGAGGTAACATGCTGGGTGAATGGTTAGGCTTGATGACCTTAAAGGTCTTTTCTGACCTTAATAATTCCATGATTCTATGAATTCTTAATGAGAGAATACATTACTCAACCAAAACCTAAATATATTGAGAGGTTTCAGTGAAGACATAAACAAGTTGGAAGACTTTGAGAACATTACCAGCAGATTAGCATTCATCCACTTTTTTCACTTGATGAATTTTTCTTATAATTCCATTAAAGTCATTAGTAGTGTCTTTCAAAGTGTAGTTTCATTTTATAGTTTAGCTATCATAATTTTTCTGTCAGTATCAAGTCCAGTGACAAAGCATAAAGGAATGACACACACAAAGAATATGTCAGACAAGGTTTAAATAGATTAGGCTTACAAATGTTCTGGTCCCAATGAAAAAAATATTTTCAGGTTAATTGGTAATTTAGTAATTTTAAAGAACCCATGGAGGACAAGATTTCAAAGGATTGGAAAAGGGCAGCTAAAATGCTTATCATTATTACTAGGTGTAAGAGAAAAAAAGAAGCCAGGGAATTTCAGTTTTACTTGCCTTCTTGAAAAGTCTTGGAAAAAAATAATCAAACACGAATTTAACTTCAATTAAAGCGGTGAGAGGGAAACAAAAGTAGGAATAGCATTCAGTGTGCATATGTTGAAAACAGATTTTCTTTTCTGTTGTTGTAGAGGAGTATCCCTCACAGATAGACAAGAAAATATAGGTGTTTGTTATTACTTTCATGTCCTGGTTTCGGCTAAAATGGAGTTAATTCCTTCTCAGTAGCTGTACAGAGCTATGTTTTGGATTCAGAATGAGAATGATGTTGACACACTGATAGTTTATTTCTGCTGTTGTGTTTATTCTAAGTCAAGGACTTGATGGAAGTTTTTTTGTCTCATGCTCTGCCAATGAGGAGGTGTGCAAAACAAACTGTATCTGGGACAGGTGAGTTAAACGGACCAAAGAGATATTCCACATCACAGAATGTCGTGCCCAGTATATAAACTAAAGGGAATTATCCAGAAGCACAGCTGGTCTCAGTTTGGAAACAGGAGCCTGGCATCACTCAGCAGTTTTATTGTACACCATTTGCTTGTTTTTTATCTTTCCATTTTAATTATATTTGTTATTATAATTTGCCATTAATACTGTAATTTGATTTTGAAAATCAAACCATTCTTATCCCAACCTACAAATTTAAGTTTTGATTCTCCTCCCCATCCCACTGGGGTGGTGAAGAAGAGGAAGACTAAGCAAGCAGCTGCATGGTGCTTAATTTCCATCTGTTCTTAAACCTCAACACTTCAAGAACATGAGACCTTTCTAGAAAACTCCACTGACATGAGATCTTTCTAGGAACAAGTAAGAAGATCATGGTTATTATGAAACAGGACCAGGTAAAACATTCAGACAGACTGGAGTTATGTGCTTATCAATGGTGCACTATAAAAGGTAAAAGAACAATTGAATATCCTGTGGTTGTATATGTAATATTATTCAATTTTTAAAATTAATAATGTACTTATTAAATTCACGAATCTCAGAAGAATTACACACACGTTGAACAGCACAGAAGTGAAACAAAAATGATGAAAAATTGGAAAACAGATCTGATGGACTAAGACTGATGTGAAGTTTATACCTGGACAAGAATAATCAATCTGGCAGCTGACAGGTAGGGAAGCTCTGATTAAACAGATTTGCTGAAGTTGGAAGTTATAGTAAATCACAAATTGAAAGCAGGTTAACAATGATGTACTGCTTCAAAAAAAGAGGCAAATATAAAAGAAAGATATATAAAAAGATGATGAAAATTGGTAGTAAGATGTGTAAAGCAATCTTCCCACTCTACTAAGAAATGGCAGGGTCCCAACAAGAATCCAGAGAACATATTTTTCAAATGGAGAGGATTCAGAGAAAACTAATGGCAGTTCTAGAAACAGGAGGGAGGGAGGGAGGCAGGGAAGGAAGGAAGGAAGGAAGGAAGGAAGGAAGTGTCGGAAGGAAGGAAGGAA
>WBNO01013998.1:25845-73771 GCA_013400575.1 Peucedramus taeniatus
GGAAGGAAGTGTCGGAAGGAAGGAAGGAAGTGTCGGAAGGAAGTGTCGGAAGGAAGTGTCGGAAGGAAGTGTCGGAAGGAAGTGTCGGAAGGAAGTGTTGGAAGGAAGGAAGGAAGGAAGGAAGGAAGGAAGGAAGGAAGGAAGGAAGGAAGGAAGGTCATATGAATGCAGTCATTTAAACAAAGGTGATCTTGCACCACATGAAGGTTTCTAGGTAGGAGGGATAGGTCTGAGTAAGCCACAGACACCTTTGTTTTTCCATTGCTAGCTTTGTTCAGAATAGATCAAGTCAGTTACTCCCATGTGACTACTACCACGATAACCTCAAAGATCACTCCCTCAAAGATTTTCTGCTTTCATGCACTCTTCCTCCCTGTATGGGGTCATTCACTTCAGAGTTGGATTCCACGATGCTTCTGAGTCTCTTCCAACTCAAGAGTAATCTGTGGTTCTGTGATTCCCTTACAAAGCTCACTGCATCTCTACTACACAATCCAGAGCTTCTCTGTTGTTGCCTAGGGAGTGCCAGTATCCCCAAGAAAAAGAATTGGTTTTGTTTGAGATATTTTTGTGTGGTATTTAATCAGCAGCTCTAAGAGAAAAAGGTCTACTTATAAGTGGCCCCTGCTGAGAGCTGAACTCTCCTATGAGGCCTCAAAGTGGGTTGGTGGCACAGAAGGGATGCCTCAAACCCTCAGTGGAAGAATGGCATTGGGGTTGGATCACAACACTGGCCCCTTATAACCCATCCCTGGGCCCCTCCTTCACAGCAGGGGATAAGCCTGCCACAAGATCCGGCTTCTTTCATCATGGGATAGGTGCCAGACAAAAGGATCAAAGACCCACATGATGGTTTATTCCCTTCCATTAACAAGGAGCGCAGAGATTGACTGTGGTGACCTCTCTGCACAGAGCCTGTCCACTACACAAAGAGACAAGACAATTCGTTACCATGAAAAGAACAGCAAAAATCATTGCTTGACGCAATGTCTGGGCTTTGGGAGAAAGCTCTTTTTCCCAGCTGGCTCGCTTTCTCCCCCAGAACCATGCCACCAAGTGGCTGCTCCCTACCTGGTCAACGACCAGCATGGGCAGCAGTGCAGCGGGGGGCTGATCCCAACAGCAGACAGATGGCCAGTAGCACTGAGGGTTGAAATAAAGGAGCAAGAGGTGTTCTTTGTGTGATTCCCCAAGAGGGTGTATTCACCAAAAAGGGTCATGACCAATGAACTGCCTTTCAGCCCTTGTGCAACAATTTATAAACCGAGGAGGTCGTAGGGGAGGATACAATACATCAACCAATCAAGGGGAGTCCGGGGAGGAGTACAGGCAGGGATACATAATCTCACAACCAATGAGGGGTGCAAGGGGATGAGAACACTCTCCCAGAACCAGTGGGAACTCAGAGATCATAGGAATGACATGGAGGGTTCTGGAAGGAAAGGCTGGGATTACGCTAACTGACAGGGGAGAGGGCCAGAGTTACAATAACAGACAGGGAAAGATCAGGAATGAGGGGTAGGTTCTTGGACTGACAGGAAAAGGGGGGGAAACAATGGTGGGCTAAACCAACTGTATGGGGGTAGGTAGGGTCGAACCATTTAAAACAGATTGAATAAAACACAACTGAAAGAAATATTGCAGCAAAAATGCACCACCACAATTGCTGTCTGAGAGCAAAGAGGAGCAGGAAAGGACACTGCTCAACAGCACGGCCATGAGCCCTGCTCTTTATTGATAATACTGGGTGAAGAAAAATTCATCCTGCAGAATTCATTGCACAGCATTACCATGTACACAAATGGCCTTCAAAAGAGCAAAACTGTCTGTCTAAAATTACTCCAACCCATTTCAGATGTTATCTAAATCTGACCATATAGCAAATTGCACACAGGTTAATACTGACATCTTATTAATGGATCCTTTTATGAAGCTATGTATGTAATAATGTATATGTGAAAATAGTGTAATCTCTGAATCAATTGTATTGCATGAAGTTCTTTTCATCCATATTTAATACATGAGCTCTAATAAAAGTTTATTAAGACCAGACAATGAAAAATGGAAAATTCCATCTCAGATCTATCAAATTATCCTTAGAAACAGAACAACCAAATAAACAACAAATGCAAAAAAGCCTAAGCACTATATATGTCATATTTATCTGCCTGAATTCTGATTTCACTGATGAAGTACTAGCTTTTTCTTTTGGCTCCTACTCAAAACTCATCACAGGCTTCAGGCCACTTGTCTCACTAATACTAACATGGATTAGTAACCATAAAAAAACCATGAACTACTGTTTTCTTTGAGGCATGATGGATCTAGAAGGTCTGAGTGATTATTCTAAAACAGAAAAACAGACTTGATGTTCAGACAATCAGAAGCACGCTTCTCACTTTACATCTTAGAAGATCTATTACAATTTCTCCAGAGAAAGATCTATCACTATCACTATAAGGATATTAAAAAAAGAGAAAAAAAACAAAACCCAAAATCCAAAAAAAAAAAAAAAACCCAACCAACCAACCAAACAAACAAACAAAAAAAAATATATATATATAAGCTCCAAAAAATCCCCAAAGATACCAATACAGTTATACAATTATATTGAGGTACCACTATACTAAGAAAATACTAAAGAACTGCTCTATTTATGACTAAAAATAAAAGACTGATTTCAGAAAAATTGCTATAAAAACCCAAATTATGAACAATTTGATCTCTTTGAGTACTCTCATGACAGTAATTGTTATTGAAACAAGGTAAGCAGAAAAAAAAATGGAAATATTATTATTTCTCATAAACTAGTCTCAAATAAATTGCAGAAACCACCTGAGCTCCTTTGAGGAGATGTCCTCCTGGTTTCACATGGTATAGAGTTAATTTTCTTGTCAGTAGCAGGTGCAGTGCTGTGTTCTGGATTCAGTGTGAGTGTGTTGATGACTCACTGATGGTTTAGCTGCTGCTGAGCTGTGCTTGCCCTGAGTTAAGGACTGCTCAGTGGCTCATGCTCTGCCAGAGGAGGTGCACAAGGATCTGGGTGGCAGCATGGCCAGGAGGGAGGACCTGAACTGGCCAAAGGGATACTCCACACCATAGAATGTGTTGCAAGAGGTCAATTGCATTCTGGAAAATTGTTGAGCACTGGTCACCAGACAGTCAACAATTGTATTGTGCGTCCCTTCTTTCTCTTGGAGCTTATTTCTCTCTCTCTCTCCTTTTCTTTGCTATAATAATAATAATAATAATAATAATAATTATTATTATTATTAGTGTTGTTAGTATTATTAAATATAATTTTGTTTCAATTATTAAGCTGTTCTTATCTCAAACCGTGACTTTTTCCTGATGCTTCTCCCCACTGGGGGTAGTCGGACTGTGTGGTACTGAGTTGCTGGTTGGGGTTAAATGAGAACTGGAATTCAGTTCACAGGCTCTCCCTACACAGGAATTGGATAATAGGCCCACCCAATTCTGATGCAAAAAATTAGGCATACTAGGACAAAGTGAAACCTGTCAGCCTAATACACCTCTATTTGGAAATTTGAAGGACAATCCTAAAACAGAGGAACTGTTCAGAGCTTCTGCAGCAGGGACATAGAGAGAAGTTGGTACCTCAAATCTTGCCTTACTATCTCATTTTTTAAAATCCTTGCATTCTTTCTATAACCTTTTTTGAAGACTATCAGCAATTATTCTCATCTTAAAAGCTGATATTGAGAAATCAGCCAATATTTCTGTGTTGTACTAGCTCTAACCTTGCTTAACAGTGGTACTCTAAGTATATGAGCACAAGATTCAAAAAAACCTTATAAAGAAGGAATATCCTACAGAAACTTTGGATCCTATAGAAGCTTTAACCTCTGTCACTATGTCAGTGGCAGAACTCATTCAGTACTGTAAGCAACTACAGACAAATGTATAACTCTTGGAAAATTTATTCCATTTGCTAGTCTGTGATTAATGGAAAGCAGGTGCTTCCTAATTCTATTTAGAACTCTAATTGGGTTGCACTGGACAGGGATTTCAGTGACCAAACTTGCATATGTGGGGGAAAAAAAGCAGGAGGAATCAAGTTTACTCATCTGAAAGAGTCTCAAGTACAAGATTGTCACAATAACATTCTGTATTGCCAGTAAATGTTTCCGCTATTAGTGCATTCTAATCCAAATGAATTTTGCCAGAACAAATGTTCAACATATGTAAATATCATAAGGACTTTCTTGTGATATCCACAGGAATCGAGTGCACTTTCCATAAACATTCATATCAATAAGCTCATTTTAAGATTTTAGCATTTGCAGTCAGCAGTGGAAACAGTGTCACAAAATCATTTTTCCTTAGTGTTTTAAATTTTCCGTACCAATAGACTGTTAGAAATATGAGCAATTTGTTCGTAAACATGAAAACAAAAAAAAAAATCCACTTAGCTCTCACAATAATTTATTGCAAATTGTTTGCTTAAGTCTATAAAAATGCTCATGTACACACAAAACATAAACACTGTTTCACATACGTACTTCTACAAAAGCAAACAGAAACTTGCCCATCGATTTATATCAATATTCCTGAAATTGAAATATGTAGCTTAGTTACTTAGTTCTGGGTTTGAAATGTTCCCTTTATTATTATTAGACAGTAACGATATTTTAATTACAGTAATTTTTATGTCTTGCTTACTTTTCAGTGTCTGTTGTAATTTGTGGAGAAATGGGACTGTCATAGTGTTTACATGTGGTATGAAAGAAAAGATAGTTCAGGAAACTGTGATGGAGAAGATTATATCACTATGATAGACAAAATGTTGGATCTGAACACAAGAAGCTAGTTCACCCTATTATGCTGATACTTTGGGCTAGGCATAAGAGTCAAGACTTTCCTAACCTGAATTTCGTTAAATATAACATCTCTGTGATTACCAAATAAATATGTAACAAGCATGGCCTTGGTCCATTGTCATGATTAATACACACCAAAAATTATCTGTATTACAATCAGGTGGAAATTCAGGTGGCAGGCAAAAGGTCCAGGACTAAATTTCTGCTGATAATAGTGTTTGCTTATAATCTTCATATGTGTATATGAAATAAGCCTTTAATTACCTTGTAATATTAATTTTATACTACCTGGGATAGAAAGTATAAAAGCTGTGAAGGATATAGGTATCACAGGGTGGAAAGTTTCCATGAGAGATTTCTTGTTTGTTTTTTTGGTTCTTTTTTTAACTTCAGTTGAGGTAGTTGGACAATTCTGATCAATCATCCTCCTTGAGTTTTGCTAACACTCAGATGATTGAGCCACTTTAATGCTGATTGTTTTTGTAGCAAAGTTAAATAAATGGAGACTAGCTTGTTAGCAAAATTTAATGAATGGTCACAAACTTGTTGGTAAACACCCATAAAAACAGGACTACATCCATTTAACTTAATCATAAAATATTTCTATTAAAAAAAAAAAAAAACACGTGATTTCAGCCAGGTAATTCAGCTCTACTTATTAATTAAGAACATTGTATAACTATCTAGACAATGACACATTAGAGGTTCAGAGGTTTTCTAAAAATAATAAAAACCCAGTGCAAAGAGAAATTGCCACAATGCATACCAAAGAAGTAGTTTATATTCTTTGGAATCAACAGAAGTGTTTGACAAAGACAAATAAAGGTTATCTAAGATAGAATTTTGGAGCAAAAATGAAAGGCAGGCTTACATAGAACTGAAGAACATAAATTACTACAAAGTCATACATGTAAATTATTATTATTACTAATCCTCCCTTTCCCCACTGCAATTTTACGTTCAGTCTGCTAAATATGTCACAAAATAACATAATTTTGAGGCTAAAAGACACAATTAGATCCTGTATGTCTGGCTTGCTCATACTTTTAAATGCCAAATACCACAAGGTAGCACATGCAACCTCAAGTTTTACACGTGCATTCACAACTAGCAGCACATGTGTGTGGAGGTCAATATAACCATATATAAGAGTGGTTTGAGGTAGATTTGGTCCTTGATCATAAAAGTGTTGTGCATGCTACTTTTGCATGAATACTGAGGCAGAGAGTCACAGTTGCTGAACCAAAACACCACATTGCAAAGCTGATAGATGGCTTTTGTCAGTACCTATTATTGTGATGAATGTTAATTACTTGAACCACTAAAGTAACTCATTGCTGTTGTATTTACATGAGCAGCATACTTCTCAGTAAATATTCTTCAATAAACACTTTCACAACATTTACACATTTTTATTAAGAGCATTATCATAGATGGAAAGAAGAAGAAAAAGCAAAAAAATGTGCCATTCAAAAATACAATGAGCCTCTTCTGGTTAAAAGAATAAAAAAAGGATTTTTTTAAAGAGTTATTACCAGGCAACAGAATGGCTCCATCCATTTGTAAGAGAATTACTAAAATTATTGGACTGTGCAATGCACTGCACTTCTCTTAGAGAAAATAATCCATTTTCCAGTAATGAAACCAGGGATAGACAAGAAACAAGAATCCTAAACATCAATTTCTAATAAAAAGTGGTGACATGCTTATCTTTATTTCTTCACATTTCCAGTTATAGCATATTCCCATTTGCTAGTTCTTGTGAACCTGAGCAACAGGTATGCTATTCGTGGATTATCAAACATAATGGTTTACCGAATGAATACCTATAAAACACCTCCTGTGTCAAAACTTGCTCTTCAACTTTTCTTGTATAACCATCAATCACAAGTTTGAAAAGCCTGTAATGTGACATCTGACATGGTTACTTAAATATCATATTTTAATACTCCCATCTCTAGGAGCAAGAGACATTCTTCACTCCCCCAAGGAAGCCATAAGACTCATACACTTGTTTAATCAGAATAGAGAAAATTGTACTTTTTATGTTGCCTTGTTCTGCAAGCAGCTCAAGACTAAACAGGATCCCTGTGTCTGGAAGTAAACAAAAAGGGACAAAAGCTCTTAAATTCAAACAGTAGCCATCAGGTCTAATCACAAGTTAAAATGCCATTCCACTCACTAGCATAATTTCTGTTTTATCAGGATCCTGTTTTAATTCTCTGACTTTGGCTCAAAAAAGGTTGGAGTAGTCCAGACACTGAAAAAGTAAACCGAAACCTTATTAAGGTTCAAGATAATAGAGAACCAAATATTTGGAAAGTGCTACAGTTTAAAGCAGCTCCGTTTCTTCCTCTCCTCAATACATGTGTTGAATAAACACATACTGCAACAGAACCCTGACCAACTTAGACAAGAGAGTCCTTCAGGAAGCTATCACTGTATGTTGTGATCTTTCATTTTAAAAAGCTTAGCATCACAAAAATAATTCCCTCTCCTTTTGTATAGGCATTAAATTTCCAAAAGATATGAAAAGAATTGTGCCTGCAGAATTAGTCAGAATATGGCCAGATCCATCCAGATGACTCTGGTTCTCATCCAGACTCGATAGCACAGGTCCAGGCTTAAAAGTGTGATTGCCATGTTTTGTGCACAGTCACATCAAATTAAGGCTGTCATGTGTCATATCCTTTTTTAGCTTAAAATGGATAAATATATTCATAGAGGTGTCTTATAAATCTAGCTTGTAAATGCTTTTTGCATTTCGCAAAGATCATAACATTGTTTCGATTTGAAAAGACCTTTAAGATGATCAAGCTAAATCATTAACCTCCCACTGCAAAGACCATCGCTAAATCATGTCTCTGAACTCTTCATCTACATATCTTTTGAATCAGGGGATGTAGAACCACTTTCCTAGGCAGCCTGTTCCAACATCTGAGAATCTTATTGGTGAAGAAATTTTTTTCTAATATTCAGCCTAAAACTTTCCTGGCACAACTCAAGGCCATTTCCTCTCATTCTATGGCTTGCCACCCTAGCTGGCTACACCCACCTTTCAGGCAGTTGTAGAGAGTGATAAGGTCTCCCTTGAGTCTCCTTTTCTCCAGGCTAAGCATCCTCAGCTCCTTCAGTCACTCCTCGTCAGATCCTTCACCATCTCCATTGCCCTTCTCTGGACATTCCTCAACGTATCAATGTCCTTCCTGAACTGAGGCATCCAGAACTGGACAGAAGATTCAACATGGGGCCTCACCAGTGCCCAACACAATTGCTGTCCTGGTCCTGCTGGCCACACTATTACTGGGATAGGCCAGGAGGCCATTGGCCTCCTTGGCCACTTTGGACACATGGCGGGCTCATGTTCAGCCACTGTTGACCAGCACGCCCAGGTCTTTTACCTCTGGGCTGATTTCCAGCCCCTCCCTCCCCAGCCTGCAGCTCTGCACAAGGTTGTTGTCACTCAGTAGCTGGACCCATCACTTGGCCTTGCTTAACCTCACACAACTGGCCTTGGCCTGCCAATCCAGCCTGTCCAGATCTCTCTGCAGAGCCTTCCTGCCCTCCAACACATCCATGATCCCACCCAACTTAGTGTCATCTGTGAACTGACTGAGGATGTACTCAAGCCCCTTGCCCACACCATCAGTAAAGATATTAAACAGGAGTGGACCCAACACTGATCCCAGGGGAACACCATTAGTGACTGCCCATCAGTTGGATTTAACTCCATTCCCCATCACTCTCTGGGTTCAGCCATCCAGCCAGATCTTAACCCAGCAAATGGTGCTCCTGTCCAATCTGTCAGGAGCCAGTTTCTCCAGGAGAATACCACGGGAATGGTGTCAAATGCCTTTACTGAAGTCTAGGTAGACAACACCCACAGCCTTTTCCTCATCCAGTGAGTTGGTCACCTGTGTCATAGAAGAAGGTCAGGTTGGTCAATCAGGACCTGCCTTTCCCAAACCCATGCTAGCTGGGCTTGATCCCTTGGTTGTGCCACCTGATGTCACCCATGATCTTTTCCTTCTTGCAGATGGGTGTCCCACTCACCAAGCTCCAGCTGAGACCTCCTTGGTTAACCAGGACTTGTGTTAAATGATTGAAAGAGGCACAGTGAGCACTTCTCCCAGCTAAACCAGTAGGTGGTTCTTATCAGGCCCCATAAACTTGTCTAAGTGGTGCAGCAGGTCACTGTTCAGTTCCTACTGGATTATGGGAGCTTCATATTCCTCACCATACCTTTCTTCCACTTACATTACCCCCCGAATAACTAGCCTTGCTATCAAAGACAGGCAATGAAGAAGGCATTAAGTACCTCAGCATCTTTCTCATCCTTTGCTGTTTCCTTCTGTATCCAGTAAAGGAGGGGGATTTTCGTTGGCCCTCCTTTTGCTGATGATCCATTAATATAAACATTTTAGAATTTTCTTTTATGGCAGTAGGAAGATGAAGTTCTAGTTAAACTTTGGACCTTTTAATTTTGTCCTTGCATGACCTCAAAACATCATTGTAGTCCTCTTCAGTTGCTTGTTCCTTAAGAACTTCTCCAGAAACTACTGGCATTATAAACTAGGATTTTTTTTTTTTTTTAGCTGTAATGACACCTAACTGTATTGTATGTAAAAAGTCACTGTCTAATAAAGAATCAACCTCAAACTAATATTGATCCTCTCTGAAGGCAGAACTGGAATTTTCAATGTTCTTAGGCAATATAATAGTGAGAGATTTAAGCAAATTAGTGTTTTATTTAGTCGTGAGATTTTATTAACAGCTATTTAAAAAGATGATACTTAAAATGAGCATCAGAAATATGTTATAAAGTTTGGACCTTCATGTTCCTACAGCTTCACCTTTCAATAATTCCTTCTTTCCATTATTAGAATAAGCACACACAATTTCCTCTCCCCCTTCCCCTTATAATTTGCTTTATAACATCAGGGTATACATCAGAGACCTGTATTTCTGTTTTGATTCCCCTGCCACACAGGTAAACATTGTACTTTTTATTCAATATGTCATTAAAGTCAGTAAACAGCAAAAATGAATAAAACAGCAACTTACATATTTTTAACACCTCTGAGTTAAAAACACTTTGCAATAGGGAAGAAGAACAGATGCTCATTTCTAAATGCTAAAGCCACCAACTGGGAATATGCCAGTTGTAACTGCTGCCATCTGTTTTCAACTGTTCTTTTTACCTAGCTCTCTGAGAATCATATCCAAATTCATGGCCGTACATTTCCACTAGGAGAGGGGCAGTGGGAATTAGTATAAGCAGGATTTTTCCCCCATGCTCTCACCTTCATTAAAAAAGAACATTCACTAATTACTGGTCTGCAGGAGTTCTGTGAAATGATAACTCAGGGACAGTTTTTTCGGGGATTATATGGTGACAGCGGTTGTTTAATGACCACATTTCATCACTACTTTCCCATAACTCGTTTAACATGTTTACTTTCTCACTGCTGCTCTTCATCTTCCTATCCTGTCTGTAGTCAGGTAGAAGTTGACTATATAGCTCTAGGCTTCTGTAGGGATAACTCAGCTCATGATGGAACAAAGCACCTTGTGCATAACCAAATGCCTGTTACAGAACTGAGTTACATCATGTGGTTAATGCCTCCTTTTGTGTAAATACATTCAGATATCCCTTGTATACATGTATTCATAGTTTTTGCAGAGTCTGAGACAGAGTGTGCAAGATGGCAGTGCTGGACTGACATAAGTACAACTAACATACATATTTAAGAGACAAAACCCTCTCATTTTCACCAGCAAAACCCCTTTGAATTGCTCAAATCCACTTTTGCTAGTTTAGAAATGAACTCATATTTAAATCTTTTACTGACTTCCACACACATACAATAAAAAGCAAAAGAAAAATTCTTCATCTCCTCCACCCTCAATATCATTACTGGATGATTATTTGAAATGTTTTACATTATTATCTGGGTGCTTTATTGCTGACCTAGAGTGTATCACTACTGGATATTTTATATATGATAGCTTGCAACAAGTCTACAAGATTTGTGTGTCTGCAACAGCTCCAGACTGGCTTTTCTTTTTTGGGCTCTCTTAGCCAACATAGGTACTGAATTGGGCTTCCGAATAATAAACCACAGGAGATGCTAATTTTGAGCCAAAAAGCCAACACCTGTAGCTGGCCTGTGTTACAGATCACACCCCATACTTCAGACAGCATTCCTGGGATGTTCTCAGACAAGCTGGCCTGGGTTGCTGGCAGCATCCTCATTCTCAATAAAGAATGCTGTTATAAAACTTTTTCAATGTCTACTGGCCTATGTGTCATTGAAAGGGAGGGATCTCATCTTTTAGAGACATGTGAGCAGTTTTCAGCATGAGCAATACTGAATACTTAGCTGAAATTGATCTGATCTTTATCCTCTGTTTTCTCTCTTCATCACCAATTTATTGCAATCTTTCTGATTACTTTCATGAGTAAACTTTGAACTATAACAAAAAAAGTACTCCATCTGAAGATCTGTAATCCCATTTCTCTCTTTCCAGTGAAGATAGAGGAATAGAGAGGAGTAAAACTATGTAAAATCAATAGGTCAAAGTAAGGCATTAGGTTAAGCAACCTGTGTATGAAGAATGCCATCCCATTTAGTCTTTGTTTCTCACCACAATTTTTTCCTCAATGTTAAAGACAACCAATTGAGAAAACTACTCTTTTTCCTCCCATTATCAGGACTATCAGCAAAGATTAATAAAATTTAACATTTTCAGAAGTAAAATGTATTTTTCTCTTGAGCTCTGTTGTTATATTTAGTACTTCTGACAGAAGTGAGTTCCTCATTAATCAGTGCCTTGTATGGGTAGCAGCATCAAAAGAGAATGCAACAACAAAAGAAAATGCAAAATTGTTCACTTTACCTTCTTATTTTTAAAATATCACAGTGAGCAGCTAAAGAGGCAAGGGCAAGTGTCACTTTTATTGAGCTAAATTAGAATTGATAAAAGTCTAGGGACCATTTGAAACTGAAAAAAAAGCAGCTGAAATCCTGTAAGAAGATATAAAAAGCAAACTTTTGCCATTTTTCCAACACACACTCTCATGTTCACGTTTGTAAACAATGTGATGGAACATCTTAAAAAAATAATTATATGGAAAGCAACACTGATGTGCACAATCCATCAGGTTACCAAGATACAGAGGTTTTGTGGGGTCTAGAAGCACCAAAAGGAGTTAGTTCCACAGCTTAGCATAAAGAAGGCCATTTTTGTAATGCTTCTGGCCTTGTGAAAACTCTGCATCTTCTGCTATCACGTTTATTACCAAATAATAACACTTTTTGGGCCGTGGAAAATAAGTGTGTGTGGCATCCTAAAATTGTCTGGAGCTTCCAGACAACCTGTACAATACAAACAGCAGTGAATTCCTGCTCCTTTACCTCATTGGTCTTTCAGGAGCCATCCTTGTACTAAAAAAGATGAAAAAGTGAAAGCTTACTCCATCATCTGGACAAAATCAAAGCCCCACATATTTTGAGAGTCTCACCAGCACCGTGGAACTGGTCAGTATGAATGTATCACTAGCCTGGCATGCCGAAGGAGTGGTCTTCTCAGGACATTGCTGACAGAATACACACTGTGTAAGGCTTGATTGCTTTTCTTTCTGGATATTCCAGGAGAAAGGGGGGAAACGAGCACATGAGGGAGGTGGGGAAACAGACAATGACAGAGAGAAAAAAGGAAAGCAAAAGGAAAACTATTTTTTTTATAATTACATTAGTAAGCTGGGAGATATTTTAAACACCGTTCTGTGCCATTGCTTCTGGCTCCTGTGTGTCACTTTTGAAAACTCATATTAAAGTGTTTAAAGGTTAAGCATTAAGACAAGTTTGCATAATGATAATTGAAACATCAAGGGAAAGAATTTAGTAAATGAGGAGAAATGTTCCTCTGTAGCCAAAGTCCTACCTTGCACTACCGAACATATCTTATAGACTATATTCTTTCTTATATTGAATATATTCTTTCTGTTTTTATGTTGTCTTAAAAAAATAAAGAAAGAGAAGTCCTGAAAGGGCCAGAATATACAATGCCAAAAGCCAATAATAATTGCTAATCAATAATTCTCTTGAAAAGAAGTCAGTGATTATCAAAAGCCAGGTATCAAACAATGTATTCACTAACTACAAAAACTCAATATAAAAAGTATGCAGGCTTCTCTATTGGTCAGAATGAATTATTTCTAAAGTGGTACATTCTTTAAGATTCAACTTCTCTTTTTTTTATCAAAAAGGAGGACTGAAAAAGTTTTGTATTACAGTACAGCAAGAAGAAATTATGGAGGACTAATCACTTGGAAAAACCATTTCTGAAATGGAACTGCTCTGTCATTGTTTGAAAGAAAAAAAAAAGAAAAAAAAAAATTTGAGCGGAACTTAAGGGTTCAAAGATGTAGTACAATCAGTAAAGAGCCCCTGCCATGGGTGACAAAAGGCCTAAAAGCTAGGTGGCCAATGAAGCTACACAAAGCAATTTAGGCATGGCTTCCTAAACATTCCTATTGGCATCTTATGGCATAGACACCAATCTGTGTATAGACCCAAAATATTTCTGCCAGTTCCCCACCTAAGAGGCAGAAGCTCTTCCTGCTTTTTTTCCCCCAAGTGAAAAAGCATCAGGACAAGCAGAGAACAGCTGGCAGGTGGAGCAGCAGCACAGTAGTAGCAATACCACCAGCTCCTGCCGCTGCCACTGACACCATGGCATGGCACACTTCTCTTCTGATGGTAACAGTACCTGAGCAAAATGAGCCATAGAAATATGTGATGAAAAGTAGCTGACAACAGGAAAATTTTTTTCTTCCTTCTCTCACTTTTTTTTGTTGATGATGGTCCTAAGCAGGGTCTTTCCAAATTTGTGGCTGGTTAGAGATTGAGACTAGTAAACAGTAGAGAAAATGTGATTAAATCAAGAGCAGAGCCCAGGAAATGCTCAAATGGACCTAGCAGTGCAAACTAACTCAAGTAAATCTGAATCTATGTTCTCAGGTTTGATGAGTTCACCTGTATTGTGAATCATGTTTGAAGAATGATCTACAAAGCTTTCAATGCATGTTCTCACTGGGTAGGAATTATCTCTTCCCCATAAGCAGCTATTACAGTTTTTTATTCTTCTGCTTTTGGTTTAGAATATCCATAAAATATTTTTTTTATCCTCAGCATCTGTTTATTCAATACATAAAAATAGGTCTTTTTTTCTCTTCTTTGTGTCATGCCAATCTCTAGTTCTATAGAAGAGCAAAACACTTCAGTAAAGGAAAAAAAATTTAAAATGTGCTTAAAGAGTGTGAGATTGAAATACTATTTCTGCAGATTTCGCTTTACAGCTGTTGTTTAACTCCCCTTTTTAATTCTCCTTTTCAGAAAAATATTTTGTTATTGTCTTCACAAACCCTTAAGTGTCAAATAGTAGCAAGTCACAGCCTTAGAGTGATCTAGAGGTGAATAATGTCACCAATGCTTCAGAATTGATTACAACTATAGAATTTATGGCTGAGGTTTTCAAAAGTTAATAGTTAAATGTAGGGTCTTTCATGCATTTTTTATTCTTTTAATAAATTATTAGTTATGGATTACTGCTAAGCAGTCAGAATTTCTGCTTTGATCAAGATAGTAAGAAGTGCATATTACAAACCTACACCAAGTAATAGATTAAATGCAGTAATTGCAAATTCCCAGTTTTTCTTTCTCGTTCTGTAAAATGGAAACAAATCCTGCTAAAAACTGCCCTGAATTGCACCAGGACTCCTCTACCCTAACATTTCATGCTTGTGTACTTCAAGGATTATACCCGTATCCAGTACAAAAGTGAATAACTCTCTCTTTAATTGCCAATATGTCACTGTTAAGCATACATATGCAGCTGACAGACTGGCCCACCATTTGCTGCAAGGAGAGAGTGTTGAGAAGGCAGCTGTCACAGTGATATCAGTGCTCTGGTCAGGCAGAGCAAGCAGACCAGGCATGCACAAATTCCATTATCTTTGCCTTATTCTTAATCCTGCCACCCTACAGAGAAGGCTTGTTACAGGCTAAGCAAGAAAGGGCCCCAGCTGCAGTGTCCTGTTACCTACCATCAGCTGCTGGCCATAGTTGCCTCCCTGGGGAACTTCTAGTCCACCACTTTCATCTACAGACGTTAACTCAAATGTTTTTCAAATCTTTTTTGTGTATTCCCCAGGCACCCAATGACTTGGTTTTATCATGCTTGTAAAGATTCCTATTCAGAACATGTTTGACTTACTTCTTTTCTGCAGTTAGCTGAAATTCAGAGAGGTCTATGTGGTCAGCATTGTGGTGGGAAGGGGGGTACACAAGGGTGGGAAGAGGGGTATTTGGTAACATTTATTAAATATTTTTCATGAGGAAGCCTAGAAGCTTGAGGGATTGAGGGACAATTGGATCAGAGACAATACTGTGCTTACTTGGTATATTTAAAAATCCCTTTAGGCTCTGGAGTCAATGCGTCTAAAGAACAGTTGCAGTTTTCTAGCAGTTATAGATAAAGGAGCTGTGTAGCCTCATTTAATCTCTTTACTTCTTCTGAGATTTGCATACTTTTATCAACTACATTACTTTAGGGGCTGTCACTGCATTTAAGTTCCAGCGCATGAAATTAGTGTCAGCTGTCATTCTTTGTAGACATTTGTTAAATTCAGTCTTGTCTATAGGGGGTTATGTGGTGGAGACATAATAAGTGTATTTGCCATGGAAGGACTGAAGGACTTTTGATCTGGAATGATTGTTCAGATAAGGGAAAATAAGTTCATGTTTTTACTGCAGTCCTTTTAAAGGCTGATACAATGATGTCAGCCTCTAAAACCTGCCTCTCTGAGTATGGTAAGCAATCTAGGACTTTCTCGTTATGAACTCACATATTTTCTTCCCCCCCTGCTCAGCATGCCCCCACTTCAATATAATATTAGTGAGTTTGTGGATAATGTTGGATTAGCATTTCTGGAAAATTATCCCTTTCAGCTATGAAATAGGCGTAGCAAGGATGGACAAATGAACTACAGAATAGATTCTACTATGTAGACAACTGTTTCCAGAGCTCTTTCATTTTGCCAAGAGAAGATCAGGTCCATGTATCATTGACTTCCCTTGTGAGATTGGGAATCCCAGCAAGGATTTCCACCCTGCTACTGAACTCTTAAATGTTTTTGCCTGCTAACAAGTGACCAAAGCTCATAATCATTTTTGTTTGTTTGTTTTACATTTATTACATCTTTAGTAATAAGAAAATGGCTGTGTTTTCAAGATAATGAATATGCCAGATAAAACATTTTTTCTGACAAACATTCCTGAAATTCTTCAAATGCACATACATATGTCTTCCAGCACTGTTTGTCACCCTTTTCCGCCACCTTCCTAGATTAGCTTTCTCCCATCCTGTGCTTCTCACTGAGCACCTACAAAAATCATAAGCCCAATCATATCTGGTAGGCCTTCATGAGAGACTGGTGGTGTTGAAAAGCAGTGAAGAACTCCCTTATGTCCTGTGGGGAATTAGAGAAATTGGGCATTATCTTAGTCTGGCACAATTACTAGGAATAACTGAAACATGAAACACAATTCACACAACTGAAAGATCGACGTGGGTGGCTACAGGCTGATTTGCAAAGACAGGAAGTGAAGAAGAGGAGGATGAGTCGCACTCTATGTTATTAAGTAGAACCTTGAATGAATAGAATTTAACTGTGTTGATTATGGAAACCCTATCAAGTGCCCCTGGGTCAAGATCAGAACAGTAGTCTCCCAGGGAGATCTCACAGTAGACATCTGTTACTGACCTTAAAACTAGGATGATAAGGCCAACAAAGCAATATTTAGCTCACTTAAGTAAGCTTTGGGTCAACACAGTCTGATTATTATGGCCAACTTCAATTACTCAGACATTTCTTGGTAGAACAATGCAGCAGCTTGCATGCCATCAAGTTCCTGGAATGTACAGAGGCCTGCTTCCTCACAAAGAAATGTTAGATTTGCAAACCAGGAATGAGGCACTGTTGGACTTGTTACTCACAAACCAAGAAAACCTGCTTTGTGATGCCTTAGTTAGTGATAGCTTTGGCTGCAGTGATCACAATATTATGGAACTTGAGATCCCACTGAATACACTGAAGATTTAGAAGAGCATATTTTAGCTATCTCAGAGCTAATCTGGGGGAATTTTGTGGCCAGACACTATGATGGGTCAAGGAGCTACTGAATGTTTCAAGGAAGTTCTCTTGAAAGGATGATAATCATTCATGCCCTCTAAATTTAAAGGAAGTAAGTGGAGCTAGAGATCCAGTTGGATGGACTGCAAGCTTCTGTGTCTGCTCAAAACCAACAGAGGCATACAAGAGATGGAAAAGTAGACAAATATCTGTTGAGAACTAGACAAGTATTATCAGGGTGTCCAGAGATGCAGTTAGAAAAGCAAAAATTCCACTCAAATTGAAATGGGCCAAATATGTCAAAAATGACAAGTATTCTTCAGTAATATAAATAACAATAAGCTGAAATAGAAGGAAATAATGAACTGGTATTTTGCATAAGAGGTGAATTATCCAGTTACAAACAATGTTCAAAAGACAGAGGTTCCCAACACTTTCTTCAAGTCTGTCTTTACAACACTTCTCATGTCTGTTGGGCCCCAAGCCTTTGGAGCAAATACCCAGTTTGATGCAAACACATGGCCAGTGAAGAAGGAGGGGGGCATATGAATTATTACAGGAGCTGAAAATATGCACCCAAGGGTGTTAAAAGTGCTGATGTCATTGTGAGGATGCTCTCCATAATCTTCAAGAAGGGGACCAGGAGACATCCCAGAAGACTGAATGAAGGCTAATGTCACCCCATCTACAAGAAGTTTTAAGATCCAAGTTCTTAAGATCCAGGTAATATTGGCACATCCATCTTATTTTAGGCTCTGGGAAAGTTATGGAACAAACCCTCCTGAAGACTGCCACAAGTCAGATGAAGCGTATGATTAGGAAGCACAAGACAGATTCACCAAGACCAAATCATTTGTGACAAAGCATCATGATTGTCTTCTAAGACAAAGTAACATGCTCAGTTAATGTGGGAAAAGTGGTGGACACTGTCCACCTGGATTTTTCCAAGGTTTTCTGCAGAGGTTCCTCCCAGAGAAACTGGTGTGTGATGGTCTGGACAAGAGATCTGTGGGGTAGGTGGGGGCCTGGTTCATGGGCCCCCAGATGGGGGATGGTCAACAGCTCCTTTCCAGGCTAGCAACGTCTCACAAGAGGCTAGCACGTGGCTGGAAGACACGTGCCCCAGGGATCAGTGTTGGGCCCAAAGCTGATGATTATATTCCTAAGTGATCTGGACAATGGGATCAAGTGTACCAAGATGATGCCTGTGGTGGTACCAAACAGAGTGGGAAATGGGTTCTTGGGGAGGGAAAGCCACCCTGCAGGAAGGCCTGGATAGGCTGGAAGAGTGGCTGGCAAGAACCTTGTGAAGTTGAGCAAAGACAAGTGCAAGGTCTTGCACCAGGGAAAACATAATCCAGGAGAACAGCACAGGCTGGGATCTTCCCAGAACAGGAACAGCCCTGTGGAAAAGGGACCCAGGGGTCCTGGTAAACATCAACTCACACTGGGTGTACAGAGCGTGCTGTGCAAAAGAGAGACAATGCTGCACTGCATCAAAAAGTGCATCACCTACAGAGACAAAGGCACCACTGTCCCACTCTGCTGAGTGCTTGTCAGGCCTCTCCTGGAACACTGTGCTCAGCTTCAGTCCCTGTACGAGGAGGCTGGAGAAGGCAGAGAAGGGCCATAGAGATGGTCCAGGGTCTGGGAAGCCTGCTGAGTGAGGAAAGGCTGAGAGATATGGTTTGTTCAGCTTCAAGAAAAGAAGTCTTAGGGAGGATCCTCTTACTGTGTGTATTGGGTCTGGCTGAGATCGAGTTCATTTTCCCATAACAGTCCTGTGCTTTGCATTGGTGATTGGAAAGGTGCTGATAGCACACCAGTGTTTGGCTATTGCTGAGCAGCACTGGCACAGCATCAGCGCTGTCTCTTCAACATTCCACCGCCTCCATCAAGGGGGCTGCGAGTGGGCAAGATCCTGGGAGGGGACACAACCAGGCCAGCTGACCCAAACTGACCAAAGCCATGTCCCATGGCTTATGATGTCAGCTCGGATATAAAAGCTGAGGGAGGGCAGGAGGAGGAATGGGAGGTATTAGTTATTTCACAGTGTTTGCCTTCAACATGTGGAGCAGCAGCTCCACATACTGAAGCCCTGCTTCCCAGGAAGTGGCTGAACCACACTCATGATGGAAAGTAGAGATTAATATTTTTTTCCCTTTTCTTATGTGCATGCAAACTTTTGCTTTTTTGTCTTGCTTTTTTCTTGCTTTAAACTGCCTTATCTCAACCTACTAGTTGTTTTCTATTTTATTTTCTCTTCTCTGTCCCACTGGAGTGGTTTGGTGGGCATGTGTCTTCCAGCCAAAGTTAACTCACTATGCCATGTTCCAGTATTTACAGGTTGGCTACAAAGAAAGTGGAAGCTCTCTTTTTGTAAGGAGTCACATGGGAAAAGACAAGGGATAATAGATACAAATTACTTCTGCAGAGGTTCCAATTGGACACAAGGAGAACAAATTTCACAAGAAGAGCAATTAACCATTGTAATGATCTCCTCTCTAAGGAAGTGGTGAATTCCCAAACACTGGAAACTTTTAAGAACCAGCTGGAGAAGGTGCTGGGCAACCTTGTCTAGGGTGTGCTTTTGCCAGGAAAGACTAGTCCAGATGATCCTTAAGGTTCCTTCCAAACTGGTATTCAGTGATTAAGCACATTTCCTAACCTTTGGGAGCCATCTTAAAAATGTATCAGTCTAGAGAAATGTTTTAACTAGTAAGGTCTATTAAGTTCTGAGATCCATGAAATAGAACTCAATGTTTATTGTAAAACTAAAACTAATCATTTGTATTGTCCAGCAAATCTGATTTGTTTTGATTTTAAAATGGAAATTTATAAAGGATGTGTTGTGGTTGAGAGAGATGCCTGAAAAGTTAGACCACAAAATTTGCAGACAGCAAGAAAACCTTTACATAATGTACTAGAGCCTGGCAACCAGCTACAACAATGGCAAATGAAGCAAAATGCTGAGAAATAGGGGGCAGTACATACCAGGAGTAACTTTAACTACACACCTGTGTTGTAAAATATGAAATTAATTTTTGTTATTTAGGAAAGTGTACAGGGTAAGACTGAATATGGAGTGCACAACACTTCAAGTATACCATAAAAGTATGGAAATATTCACCAATTACAGCCTGAGTAAAGTGCAACAGAGGGATTGGTTAATGTTTGGCCATTTATCAGTTAATTGACAAAGAAAGAGATCTCAGGGTTTTTCCCAAAACAAATTCTTTCCCTCTTCTGCCACATGGTTGTGCTGGCTGGCCTGTTCAGGACTGGCAGAACAAGGAAGCAGTGGGAGACCCCATTCCCTGGCTTCTCTGCTGTAACCCGTGTTTCAGTTTGCAGAGACCATGATGGTATTGTTACACATCCAGCTCTCAAGGTAGACTCCACTTCAGCATATGGATGACAGACCCATTGAAATGGCTAACTCATCCTAGCTGGAGAAACAAATACTAGAGTATTTTTATTGCTGTGTTTCTGGCTTAGGATATAGACAACATTATGTATCATACTTATATTCTTCCCATATTAATACAGAAAATATTTAGATTACTTTTTGAATATTTTTTTCATAACAATGTCATAAAACTTCTGTCATACCACAAAGGTATTTGCAATTTTTATTTTTGGCACATGTAAGAAAACATATCTCAGATACCAGCAAACATGGTTTGCTTTTGCAGCTGTGAGGTGAGCTGAAAAAAGATAATTTTTTTTTTCTTTTTACTCTAAAGAATAAATTGAATTTTAGAACATTTGTTCCAATGTTTTGGTCTAAAATGGTGAAAGTGGAGGGATTCTCACTCAAAAATAAATGTAGAAGGTAAAGAGGTCTGTATATGGAGTTTATAATATGCCATCTGTTGTACTTTCAGGCACCAGAACCCTTTTTCAGTCCTGCAGTACTTCTCCATTTTGAGGTCCAACAGTGCAAGTACTACAAAATATTGAAAAATACTTTTGTATTCAAGATGGAACAGAAGATTCCTAGTTACCTCCTTTGCTGCTGCTATATTGGTGAATAGGTTAAGGCTACTCATCTAATAAAGGATCCCAGCAATGATACTGATGAGATCCAAGGAGGGTGATTTCTCAGGAAGAATAATCCTTTCTGAGCCTTGTTAAGATGATGAGTGAAGAAGGGGAGGGGGAAAAAAAAAGCTTGTTTCTGGAACATGAATACTTTCATAAGTTACTTGTTCTTCTCCCAGTAGTGTTACCAATGGTCTTGTTCTGAAACAGCTCAAACATTGCTTGCAGTGTGAGGAGAGATATTCTATTGTTTGATCTTTTAAACTTCACAGTCCTGTCCTCAGAGACAGCAGTGCCAAAATATCTTCTTTCTTTGGATTTTTTTTTTAATCTATTGCATTTTAAGCTTTTCAAGATGAGAGTTTTGTAATAAAGAGAGCAGCAGTGTCTTCTCTAGAGAGAATGGAGGCTGGATCTCTCTAACCTGCATTGTGAATCATTTTAGTTTAAACTGGCCTGTGGGCTTAAATAAATAGCTGTATTGATTCGCTGCCTTTCAAAACAAGCTGCATTGTTTCACAATAAGGCATGCCCCACTCTTGTTCTCTTATCTCCTGTCAAAGCTTGAAAGTACATTGCTGCAGAACAGAATGTTCAGAATACTGCAGAAGAAAAAAAAATGGTTATTGATGATATCTTGGGCTTGTTTTGTGCCATCGAATGAAAGAGAACCACGCTTGAAATCGCCACCTTTGTGCAACTTTAGGTAGCATGAAAGAAAATCGTGTTTCAGGTACTTCAGGATAAGTATTAACCTTTGGACAGTAAAACAAGGTCAAACCAATTTGGAAGAAATAGCTAACAAAAATAAGAAATATCTAAAGGTCAGTTACCTCACCTTTACATTATTGTGTAAGGTACTAATAACAATAGCAGTTGAAAGGGTTTTATTTGTACCATAATAAAAGAGGTTTCTGTTCTTTTGGCTTATAGCTTTCTGCAGCATTATGGGCAAAAAGAAATCAGATGAGATCTATTAGGCTAGAGCTCTGAAAGCTTTTCCCCATGTATTTTCTATGAAAGCACTTTTAAAGCATAAATTAAGTCACTAAAGACTTTCTGGCTTTTTGAAACCTACAGTTCTAGAAAAAAACAAAAAGGAAAAAGAAAGCACAAAGCCAAACAACCACCAAAATTGGTTTCCTTATGATCCTTCCATAGTTCTGTATACCTTCCACATTCATATTTTCAAAATTCTCAAATTTTCAAAAAAAATTACTTCAATACTATTTCCTTTAAATAAAATTTGTGTATTTTGTACCTTAAGAATTTTAGAAATATCAAGAAATATGGAAAGTGCAATACAGTTGATTTCAGTTCCACTGCAGTTAATTGGAAGAAATTACTTAAGTGAATAATATGACAGTATGATATAGGTACAATTATTAGAGGTAAAAGATCAGACATGTTTCTAAGGTTTTAAACCACTATAACTTTGTCACTATTGCTATTAAGTCAACGCCAGAATATTTATAACATAAGTTTTCTGGACAGTAAAGCATTCATTTCTTTAGAAGAATAGTATGCACAGGTCCACATTTTGTATACCTGCTTTTTCTTATTGTTTCTCACTTAATCAGGAGCACATCATCATAACAGAGGTGAGATATTTTATGGCAGGTTATGGACTAATATATATAATATGGACACAATAGGGCTAGAAGCAATGGGAATATGTCATTGGCTGGACTGCTGAGATTTGGCTTTTATTTAGAAATTAATATCTTTCTACCCATTGTTAAACTGTTACTTGGATCAGTCACAAGCTACTGCTAAAGGCATGATACTCATTTCAACTTTTTGGCTGGCCAGCAATACACTTCTTTTCTGCAGCTGTAACCTCAAGTAACCATGACCTTGGAAGAAAAAACCTGTATGTAAATAGAATACAGGAGAGATAAAAAAAGTTCCAAACAAATAAACAAGAAACAACAAGAACAACCAAACAGACAAACCCCGAAAAATACATTGCTAATAAATTCTATTACACATTTACTTGCTTATGCAAGCTGTAGAGGAGAAGGTAAATTGAATGACATGTTTTCTCATGAATTGTTGTTCCTTGTTGATCTTTAAATGAAACAAGTCACAACGCTTATGTTGTTTGCCCTAAATCTCCTTCAGGTAAGCAGATCTGAAAGATGAAGGCACAGTGAGGAGATGAAGGCAGAGTGAAAAGCTAGGACACTTAATATGTGAAAAGTTCCTGTGAACCTTGCCCTCAAGCTTCATATCATTGACAGCATTTTTTCAGCAGCTGGTTTGTCATTTTGTTAGTTAGAGAGTTTAAAGAATATGTTGTAATAAATGCATTGTACTGTGGAAGGTAAAAAGCAAGGTCTTCCCTTTCCCACAAGACTTCAAGTATTCCTGCTCTGTTTGGTGTAACTCAGAATAATCCCTCATACTCAGTGCAATCCCAGGGATCTCTGGGAATGGCAGACCACCCTGCAGAGGTGATCAGCATGAGTCCTCTTCTGATTGTTTCCTGACTCTGATAGTACAGCCCTATGAAGACAAGTACAGCTGCCTCTCTGCAGCAGCTGGTGTCAGACTAAAATTTTAGAGGGAGGAAAGGAAAGCATGTTGCTGTCAGAAGCCAAACTTCACTAGCACAAAACCAGGTTATTTTTGCTTTTATTTCTAGACAAAATCTTTATGTCCCCATTTCACTGTACCAGGTAGTAAAGTGTAAAAGCAAATGCATAAATCAGCAGCTTTCTAAAAGCTGGGGAGAAGAGGAAGATGTTTCCTCTACATAAATATGATTTTGAGCCAGGATCCTGAGCCCTCCATCAGCTCAACACCAACTCAGAAGATGAAGTAGATGGGTGCATTGAAGCACAGAATGGTTAGGAGGGTATAAACCTTATCAGAAGGAATAGTTAGGCTGAGATCTGAGTCTCTGCTAGCAGCCAGGCTCAGCAATCAGTCAGCAAGGGCTAGGGATATGAATTTGATACCAGCCTTTAGCTAATGCAAAGGAACCCAAAGCATTTGGTACTGATTTGAATAGGAATAGGAACAGACCTACAGAAACAGCTATGAAGCCACCTTGTTTTCCTGGGATGAAAAAAGCTTAAATCTAATATTTCAGGAAAATAAAGTCACCATCCTTTATTTGGATATGGAAGAACGATTCATTTCTAACTCATTTAAAATAATAAATAATGATACAGTTGAATAAGCAAGAGGCAAGTGGGTGGTAAGCTACTTAACACCAGTTTTTATACACTCCACTGAGCAAGCAATGGACAATTCAGAGACTTTAACTCTGTATAATGGCTGTTCTCAGAAGGTACCACAGGAAAAAATGAAATTCTAGTGCACTTTAGCAGAGGAAATAAGTAATAACTCAATGTCAAACAGGAAACTATTTATAAAATGACTAAATGAAAATGGATGGCTTAGACATAAAGAGACAGCCAGTTTAATGGGTTGGTGGCTGTATTGTATTTTTCCAGACAGAAGATCCTTTCTTGTCTAAATGAGCAGAGTATTCCAGTTTTATGAAATTAAGGTTTCCAAGATAAAAATGAAATTAAAAGTATTGAACTAGAAGTGATACTGATTGTCAGAGAATGAAAGACTATACCTAATCAAGTGGTTTACATTGTATTTTTTACCTACAAGACGAAATGCAGAGTATTTTTCTGTCCTGTTACCAGGCAAACTGAGGCATAAAGAAATCAAGGGATTTGTCCAGGGAAATATTATTCCACAAGACTTGAACTCAAATTTGCAATGGAAGGGACAGTTCTGGAAATGGAAGAAGAATATGTGAAAAAAATTCAAAACAAGTTGGCTGAAAAATTGAATGTGTAGCTAACTTGTTTGGATCTTAAGTATGCAGCTGTTAGTTGGATAGGCTAGAGAAAAGTGCAAAGCAATAAATATTGTAGAGCACTGATACATGTACATCTTTTCTTACTACAGCTGTGCTCAGCTGTGGAAACAGTAGTGACCGATATTCCTGGTTCTTTTTTGGAAAAAAGGAAGTGGCTAAGACTTTGTCAAAGACTCATTCCTCTATAGTACTAGACATGTTTTAGCAGCTTGAAACGGCTTTTTGCATCAGAGAAGAGGTCTCCAGATACATACACCAAAAGGGATGCTTCTATATGGATACTGTGGAAATACTGGCCATGAGAAATGAAATCTTTTCTCAGAGTTGAGCAAGAAAGAAGGCATATTATTTTTCAATACTGTCAATAGTTTTAGCCATCTTCTGTACAGGTTCTCACATAATTTTAAGGAATATTTAATTTTTTCTGTGACTGTTTGCTGGCTTCAGCCAACTAATTGTCATTCGTCTGACTGAGTATAGTCATGAAAGCGTCAAGCTTTTTATCTTTCTTTTCTACTTTAGAATTCTCATCCATCTATGGTAATGTCCAACTATATTGAATGCAGACCTGTGGTAGCATACTAGATTCCTAGTGTTCACTTACAAAAAATTCTAAATTGTTGCACAGATTATAATTTTGGTGTTGTCTAAAAAACTCAGCAATCATGCAGAAGCTGATGGCATCATGTCATGGTTTCACCCCAGCCAGCAGCCAAGCCCCAGCAGCTGCTCGCTCGCTCCCCCACCAGCAGGACTGGGGAGAGAATCAGAAGGGTGAAAGGGAGAAAAGTCAGGGGTTGAGATAAAGCCACTTTAATAGGGACACTGAATGCACGGAAACAAAGCAAAACAAGGAATTAATTCACTGCTTCCCAAGGGAAGGGTGTTCAGCCATCTCTAAGAGAGCAGGGCCTCATCATGTGTAATGGTGACTTAGAAGACAAACATCATCAAATGTCCTCTCTTTCCTCCTTCTTCCCCCCATCTTTATGTACTGAGCATGATGTCACATGGTCTAGAAATCCCTTTGGTCAGTTGGGGTCACCTGTCCCAGCTGTGTCTCCTCCCAACCTCCCATGCACCCCCAGCTTCCTCACCAGCGTGGAAGTACACACTGCAGAGAAAGCCTTGGCTCTGCGCAAGCCCTGCTCAGCAATAACAAAAGCATGTCTCTATTATCAACCCTGTGCTCAGCACAAATCCAAAATATAGCTCCGTAACAGCCACTGTGAAAAAACCTAGCTCCACCACAAATAAAACCAGCAGACATCATCATATCAATTTTCTGACTGTAAAAAATGATTCTCCTAAGAGAATGAAGGGGCAGACCTGATCAGACTTTACAGTTTGCATCTAAAGGGAAACACAATCAGCCTAATTTATATTTCATATATATATGTTTACCATTATATAGAGGTGCTTTCAGATGTCTTCCATGGTCCTGTGCAGACTCCAGATAAAGCAGCCTCAGAACTTGCTCCATTTAATGATTGACTTGATTAGACTGAAGTAAAAATAAAGGGTGGAGGAGTGAGGAGGAGGGTGTTGTGTTGATTTCAGCTAGAGTAAAGCCTTTATTATAGTGAGAAATGGTGAAACTTCCTTGAATTAGTGCTCTCACCAGCTGGAATCTAGTACTGACAACACAATAGAATTTCTCTAGCCTTCCCTTGTACCTGGACTTTCTCTTTGAATAGTCTGTCAGAATGAGTCCTTCTCATGCTTTAATCATTTTCACAGCATTCATATTAACTTTTCACCTTCATACTTATCTTTAGTTCACATCATTCTAGCCAGATATCAGCTCATATTTTACGTGGAGTAGTGCTCCCAGAAAAATGGCACAGCGCGCAAAACAGAGAGCAGCACGATGTGGACTCACAGAGAATGATGTATCAAGTGACAGAAAAGCCTCTGCAATCCACAAGATGCCTCATCATCTCCAACACAGTCAGCCCACACTATGGCTTTCTAGTCCATATCTAATGGTCAACAACTGATTCATGTCTTCTAAGTAAAGCTTTGGCCAACAGTCTGTGTATTGCTCAGGAAGAAAAAAATCATTTTAATGGATCTAAAAAAAAAAATAACCTTCCAGACTACAGGCTGCCTTTACTTAATTTGCATGTAACACTGAACTAAAGGACAGTTTTTATAACTTAGGTTACAAGATCACACAAAAAAAGTTTTAATTTTATTGCACATATTTAGTAATTAAGTCTGAGGGAAGGCTGTATGATAAAAATAAAAGGAGCTTTAATAATAGCTCAATGTATCAACATCAAAGCCATACTGTTATCGGAAACCTTCTGAAATGTGAAAAGCACATCCAAAAAAAAAAAAAAAACCCTTAGGATTAGATGTGAATCCTGACCTACACTTTTTGTTATTTATTAGATCAGGAATTATGAATCACTGTAAAAGAAACACAATCATTTTTTGATCCCCTACTGGCAAAGTATGGCCTTTCCTGCTGCAGTTGTAAACAGAGATCCTAGAACTAGAAAATAAGAAAGCAAGAAATGTTTTGACATTTAAATGTTATTTCCTATATTTTGGATTGATGATATGGACAGCCAGACAGTTGCATCTTGAAGCTGTAACTGTTAGATTAAAAAGCCTTGAAATAAATTTTGTGTCAAGAATAAATAAACCCTATGCTGCTGTGTCTCAAGAAAAACACTTTTGAAAATTTTGAGGTTTTGAAAAGGGCAACATCATTTCCCCCTCTCTGTATTTTGGCTGGTTCATTGGTTGGGCGGTTGGGGTTTATGATGGTTTCTTTTTCCTCTAAGAAAGCCAGTCACCACTAGCTTTCGTTAAATGATCCCCACCCCTTTTTCTGCACCTTCTATTATTCCCTTTATTAGCGTACAATGCCAGGTTTACATGTTTATGTCATCACTTATCACCCTGGCAGTTGGCTGAGGCATGTCCTGAACTCTGCCTTGCTGCTCTGGTACCTCAAAATTGCTGCTGCAGTCTCATCATTAAAACATTGTATCAGTTTGAAGCTGGAAAGGACGGGGGCCTCTCCAGGACCACAGGCATGTTTCGGCATTCTTCGAAGCCCTGAGAACTGTGAACAGTTCAAGGTCTGATCTTTTGAAGCCCGGGGTTGTCATTCCTTTTTATTCTGTACCGTGCTCTCAAGGACCCTGAACACTGGGTCCCATGGTGGCTGCTGGCTGCCCAGTTGTTCTAGCTGCCTGTCTCGGGGATGATTTATTATCCCATTTTGGGTGTCTTTGATCTGTTTTGTTTTGTTTGTGCCCAGGGATGGCGGCTGTCCCCCCGCACCCTCATCCTCCCCGGCGCCGGGGCTGTCGCGATGAAGAGGAGCCGAGCCGGGAGCTGCGGCTCCTCTCGTCCTGAGGGCGGCTCCGCTGGACACACGCAGCGGGACTCGCTGACCAGGGATCCTTCTGGTTGTGGGGGTTTGGTTTCATTTTGGCTCGGAACTGTGTCTGAGATTGCCGGCTGGGCTCCTTTTGCTGCTCTGCTGTCGGGAAGCCCTGAGCCAGTGCGTGCTGCGCCCACCCCTGCACAGCCTGAGCCGGACTTCCAGACATTCCTGCTGCTCTCTCACATACAGAGCAACTCCCCCTCCTCAGAGTCCCAGCCTGGGCATCCTAAAGCATCCTTTCAGGGCAGTTCCCCAGTTGTGCAAGCTATCCCACAATATCTGCATGGGCCCCATGAGTTCATAGGCCTGCAGCTGGATGCAGACTTCTAATTCCTCCTGACTTTCTCCTGTGCTACATGCATTTAAAAAGGCACTTCAGATGGGGACCCAAACGTGCTGCTTCCCCAGAAAGAGCATCAGTATTTTCCACATGAGGCAACCCCTTGGGCACTTCCTTATTTATATGTCTCTGCTGAAAGAGATTTGACTTGAGTTCACTTCCATTGATTGCCAAGTCTTTTCTCATGACTGTGTCTCACGTTCCTCACTTCTTTTTTTTGGTTAAATAATCTCTGCCTTTTCCATCATTCTCAGTATAAAGACTTTTCTACCAGATTAGGGTGGGGGAATTTCCTCTTTCCAACTTCATAGTCAGAGATTTTTCCTGCTCTTCCACTACAGCTGGAGAGCTGGACTCCTGAGATTACAGGGACCTGGAGGAGACCCACTCAGTGTCTTACTCATCCTCTCTGATACTCTGCAAGTTGCTGATCTCCTTCCACAGTTCTTTCACTTGGCAATACAGCTCCTCAGCAGCTGCACACTCCCTGCACATGTCCTAGCCTTAGCAGGAGGCTTGACCCTCTCTAAATCAGGATGCTGCAAGCATCCTTTGTCACAGGCAGCTGGCATAGTTCATTAGAAGACTCTAGCTCTGTTCTTACCTTAGCCTTATCTCTGTCTTTATCTGGCTGCAGTTGGAGCCCTCCAGTTCCTCAGAGGGATCACAAGAATACTCCAATCATCCTATATAAATTGCTAGGAAGCTCAAGAAGATCTCAAGAGGGGCTCAAAGAAGAAGAGTATAGTAACTGCAGTGCAAACTGCTGTATCTGTCTGGGCCATTTGGTCTGTAGTCAAGAGTTATGATCACTGGAGTCAGTGAAAACACCTGACACCTCACTGAAAAAACCAAGAAATACTCTCCTTAGATCTAACTGATACACAGGGATAGCATGCCTGAAACCATGCACCTGGCTCACTCATTCATTTTCTTTATGTGTGAAACACTCTCTTTAAAACATCTTGAAAAATGCATGTTTTACATTCATTCTTTGAGAATGTAGAAAATGAATCTTCTACATTCTCAAAGCAAAGTAAGCAATGCATTTACAATAATCAGGATACAAGGGCAAAGAAGCTGACAAGGAAAAAAAGGTTGAGGATACAGCCTGGATTTAGACAATGCATTGGCTAAAGCTTGAAAGATACACATCCTATCAATGTGAAAAACTAGCAGCATTCCCAGGTGTCACCTCTGTGTTCTTTAAATACAAGGCTGTCTGATGTTCAGAAGTAGGATATGTTTCTAAAGGGCTATTTTGATTTTGGTATATGAAAAAAAGGAAGTTAATATATACTCGTAACCTTGTATGTAGATTTGTAATGATTACTTGGAACTAATAGACCCTTCTGTAATTTACCCTGGTTAATCTATGTATGCAATGACAAAAAGCACTTTATACACATGCCAAAATAACCTCAAACCTAAAACCCAAAGCAAATAAACAACAAATAAAAGAATAATTAACATTATTCCAATTCTGTTTCTCTCTTCCTTCCTTGATACACGAAGACTTAATTTCACTCTTTGTGAGTGAAATGTGTACATTACAAGGACTGGTGTTACACTCTTTGAACAGAAGGCTGAGCCTTGCAACAACACAAAGAAAAAGTTCACTGTCTTTGTAATCCCAGCCAAGCCAGCTCAGTGGGATGGACCACGGTCATAAACACTGCTACACCTTGCTTACATAGATCCTATAAGTTGGTACATAGATCCTTACAAGACCTAACCCTGAGTGTTTGCATGGTCAGAATTATATTCTTTATTTTCACCAGTTGCACTATTTTCCATCTACATCTGGTAAGGAATTGTTCATGGCAAGGCTGTGGCACTGTCTTCTAGGTTGTCACTGTGAATTCAGCAGGAATCACGGACTCCAAACACAGAATGGTAGACAGGGCACCCACGTGGAGACAGCACATCAGGTTTTGATCATCTTTTTATTTGCTTCCAATACTTGCCAAGTTTATTTTATTTACATTCATATATTTGTGAGAATAGATACTTTTTTAAAAAGCTTCCAGTTTTACCGTGACTTCATGAGGAGACATAGTATGTAAGTATTTCATGGAGCTGTATCTTTTTTAGTTGTGGTTCTTTGCTCTCAGTTTCATGATACCACTCCTGAACTGGCTGAGATCAGCCAGAGGTCCTGCACCTCCACCTCTCAAGTCATTCAACACTATCACACAAAATGGACAACAGACTTCCAAAGATTTTCTTTAGCTGCTGTGACTCCCATGGCTTAGAAATACAGCAGTTAAAAAAACTCAGAAAAAGGCAGACTGCAATTTTTTTGAGTGCAAGAGCAAAGGGTATGCAGAAAGATTATGTGGCCCATTATAAAAACCTGGAATTTCTTAGGAAGTGTTTCTGTAATTTGCATCTACTGTTTGACATCCTAATGGGAAACTGAATGTAATATATTGGAGCACAGCTCACTAGACACAAAGAAACCTGGAATTATGTCCTACTGGGTCTGGATGTGATATATATCCAATGAATAGTCTGAAACTGTTGAAAATTTCTAACTATGTAATGTGGCCAAACACTTATCCTAAAAATCTGAATTAAGGCATGTTCTGAATAAACAATAAACATGAACAACCATATTCTGTACAAGAGCTATGCACCAGTAAAGGTATTGCTACACTAAACATGAAATTAAATAAAGTTATCTTTTAAATACAATGGATTCCTATGCACAAGAGCTTATTCCTAACTAGACAAGAACAAACATGTGAAGATTTAATTGTTATTTTATGCTAATTTGGTAGAAATACACACACATGCATTTGTTTTATTAAGGGAATATTTATTTTCTTTTATAAATGAGATTAAAAGAAATCATCACTATTAGTTTGATGAACATCCCTCAGGTCATCTGAAATGTGTCTAGAATGGCTTCATAGATTTGGGATTGATGCATAGAATTGATTATGATTTTTTCATTGTGAAGTGAGAAGTTAATTCACTACAGAAGTGTTCAATCTCTGTTGTAAGATCCTTGGACATTTTTCCACGTCTACATTGGAATCCAAGTAGTTCTGGTGTAGACCCTTGATTTTCTATAAACATGGACTCCTGCAAACCATCATACCTCTATCTTAACTTCCCTCCAAAAACTCTGAATAATGATAATTAGATCTTTTATGCACATAATTTTAGTGAGAAAAAGAATTAAAGGTGTTATTACTTATGTAATGCCACTAACAAAATATGCTGCGTCAAGAAAATATACTCCCATGACTTTCTTGATTTATTTCTTAGGCAGACATTGGGAAAACAAACCCGAGTTTAAGGACTCTTTATATTGAAAATAACACAGCTTCCCTTTTGCAGTCTATTTTGCTCTGTTCTTTTCTCTTTTTTAATAATAAGTTCATTTTTATATTAAGACTGACAGAATTAGATGGTTTTAAGATTTTACTTTATCAGAAGAATTAAGTGATTGACTATCTCAACATTTTCATTTTACAAATGCAAAATGTAGATTTCACAGTTAAACACGAAAAGCACTGTTGAATAGAAGTAACGCAATTTTTTCCATATTTTTAAAAGAGGCAGGAAAATTAACTGCAGGTTTGTGTGGCAGACAAGTAAGCACAAATAAGGAATATGCATTGTTGTCTCCTGAATAGATTTGTCACATTACTATCTAGAGCTCTTATCTAGTAAGAGTGGAATATCAAAAAGATACTGAATAATATACCACAAATTTATTGTGCCATGAGATCTAGTCTTTGTCTGCATGTAATTTCCTTATTAAAAGGTTACTCCTTCTGCAATTCTGAAGTAAGCCGAGAAAACCATGTTGTTAAGAAACTCTAATCCTTGTGATATGACAATAGTGTGTAACTTAAACTGGAAATTAAAACTACAGCCCTCTGGTACTGTAGCAATAGTAAAGATGCTTCCAGGGCTGTCACTGAGGCTATGAATGGCACTTTGCAGGAGGCTTCTTCCCCCTCCTGCCCACCTGCTAAGTGAGTCTCATGGACAGTGCCACAGGAGTTGTGTATGCAAACATGAGAATCCCATTTATTCTGTAATAGGTATTATTTGGCCCCTGATATTCTGTCTGCTGCTTTGTACCTGTCTGCAACAGCCTCCAGAGCATGAATAGGACAGGATCCCCCAGCTCCCCCAACTTCTCTGATCCCTGGCTCCCAGCAATGTCACAACCCAGCAGCAGGAGAGAAGTAATTGCAACCTTCTGTCGCCAACACCCATTACAAATTGTCAGCTTTCATAAATAGTATGACTGGATGAAATATTTCTTTCTGCCCTTCAAATAATTTCCTTTTATTTATTGTGATGGTTTACTTTTTGATTGTATGGAAGGCATGGGACTGCTACCCTTAGCAACCAAAATGATTACTTTTTATCTGCAGATAAGGCAGCAAGGCATAATGCAAGCTTCCCTACACAGAGCTGTGGTAATTCAACTCATGCTTGGCCTCGGTACACCATTCTTTTTAGCCCAGAGAATAAAAGCCAGTTTTGTTGTTCTCTCTGTCCTACGTGCTGTTTCAGAAACACTGGTTGCTTTACAGCTTTGACTTCTGCACTTACTTTCACCTTCAGAACTTAAAAGCATTGTTTTGGCAGCAGTCACATATAAAAATTTTGGTATTTTTTAATCTAGCCTAAGAACATTTTACTTCTTGATAATTATAGTTTCCCTTCAAGCTAATCAAGACAAACTAGACAAAGACTTGTGAATACTGCATCCCTTGCTTTAACAGTACAGTGAAAATCTACTTCAAGAATCACAAATATGACTCGAGCACAATGAAATCTGAAAATTAGGCATAAATGTATGTGGTTATTCATTTAAACCTTTTGCCACTCCACACAAACTAAAATGATACAGGGTTTTTTTTTTCCAATTTTTTTCCCCTTTATTTGTTATATAACCAAATGCAAACTGAGCCAAATGTCTAATTCACACAATGAGAATCAGATTAAGAGATTAAATGTAGATGCAAGGATATCTTATTACATATAGATGGCATAGGAAGATTGAAGTGCCTTAATAAATAGCTGATAATCTTACTTTAGATTGGTCACTTACAATCTACTTTTAATTAGTATCACTAAGAGGAAGTTCAATAAAATATAATCTTAGAAGTTATTTACAAGTCATGTAATCTACACTTACAAAGGTGCCTTTTTCTAGAAAGAAATTGAATAAACTGTAATGAAAAGTTCATAAATATGTTTTATTTATTTGTATTTTATGTGACTATGTGCTAGTTACAGAGTACCAAGATACATAAATGTTTACAAACAGTAACCAACAGCTGTGTAAAGTGCACAGAGAATGGGTCCTTTAAAACAAAATTTTCATGTCCATGGCAGTTTTCTTAAGTCAAGTTATGGGTTGAAAGTAAAAAAAAATTCTGTGGAAAAGTTTGAATGTTTTTGCTCCAAAGCTATCTGGACATGATTTTTCTGTGTTCTTTTGAAATCACAGATACTGGCAGTTGTGAGAAAAGTGTGAATACTTTGCCTCTCAGCCCAGGTCTTTGATATTCTAGAATAAGAAAATTCCTCATTAGGGGTAATTTTCTATGTAAAACTGGTATGAATTTTACTAAACTAAAAAAAATAAAACAAAATTTCTTTATGCATTCTATCCATACTCCTTCTCGCCACATGTTTTTCTGACTGTATCCGGCTGTGCTTCAGGATCATCATCGCTCAGGTGTTTTCTATCAGAAAAAAGAAAACTCTACTTACAAAACAGTTTAGAAATTATGCAGCTTTGACATGCAGTAGTTTGGTATTAGAGCGTTGCTATCTCTGTTCAATCAAAGCCTGGGCTCTGGTGTATATAATGAAGTGGAGAGTAAATGAAACCCGCAGAATCTGTCTTTCTGTCTCTACAAATCCATCACTCACAGTGATAAAAATTAATTACAATTACTTTTTTTCGGATCATTTACAAATATTCAGAAATAAAAATGTTTGTTTTGATCATAGTAAATTAACAAAATTCTAGTGAAAATCACTGAGGTCTCACACTGCAACAAATGTCCTGTGAGACCAGAGAGTCTTGAAAAATGGAAAGTTCCCAGGCACTTAGAATGATTGTTTTTCAGGGTGTGTCCCCAAGACAGGAAGAGAAATGCAGGATTTCAAATGTTTGGATTTTTCTTTCAAATGGAATAAAATCTTCTTTTTTTTTTTTATTTTATTAAATAATAAACAAACATTCATCACTCACCTTGTTGCACTGACATGACAGATATATGATAAGCACACAGCCAAAAATCAAAGTCCCAAAACTGTCGGTGGAACAGTGCCAGTGAACAGTAAAATTGCCAAGAACTTTGTCTGAGAGAAGTAGCCACAACATACAAGTAGTCTGGGCAAAAAAAACCAGATTTTGCTGTGCAGTGTGATAAAGCAGTAAAGTCAAAAAAAAAAACCAACCCAAAACTCCAGAGTGCAGAAATCCTGCATCCTTATCATGATTCTGCTCTGTTTTGACATGACTAAGGGAAAGTCCATATTCATGGTACTGTCGTGGTAATTTTCAACAGTTTTTTCAAAGAATTTCCCAAAACTTAAACTAAGAGTCTTAGCTGCCAGACCAGGAAAATTTAATACCAGGAAGCAAATGACTGAATGAAAATTTCTAACTATGTAATGTGGCCAAACACTACTCCTAAAAATCTAAGGTCATGTCATCCCAGGTCAAACCTAAGTCATGTTCTGAATAAAAAATAAATGTGAACAACCATATTCTGCACAAGAGCTATGGAACAAAAAATGTATTGCTACACTAAACTTTTTTTAATATTATTTTCTTTCATTTAATTTCCTTATATTAATTTAGCAGCTATTTCTTCAACAACTATAATTATCACCAAGGCAGATGTGATATGCTTGGGGACAAATAATTGACATTTAAATATTTAATCCTCTCATCAGAAATCTGCTGACATTGATTTCTATTACTAATAGTAATAACAAAGCACAGGCATTTACCTCTAAAATTTAACATTTTAGAGACTACTTCCCTCATTTATAAAATTATGTTGCTAAATATTCCTTATGTACTTTTGAAAGACTGTCCTATTTTTCCTACACCAAGTTCCCACAGCCCTTTTTTTCTACATGAGAAAAACTACATTGAAAGAAGACTGAAGTCCTTTTGTTTGCATTTATTTAATCCAACCCACAGAAATACGTAGCTGTAGAAAAGGAAATGAACAGACTACTTTAACAACTCACATGACCAGGAGAGCAAAGTTTTAAGATTTGCTAAGCCAGAATCCTAAACAGCCACCACTATAGAAATGGAGTTCTTTTTGAAGTGGTAAATAACCACTTCTTTTATGCTGTAAAGGTGATTTCTGAGGGCTTGAGGGTTTGACCCTCAGCTGGCATAAACCAGATAATCAACACAGGGGAAGTTCTGATGCAGAGGGAAGGGCTGGAGGTAAGAAGGGGTGAAAGTGATGGAGTACAGCAGCTGTTACTGTGCAAGGCAGCCACTGGTAACTGGGAACATTTGAGACAGCTTTTACATTTCTATTTGTTGGTGGTTTTTGAAGAGGAATTTAGGAGTGAGTGTCCCTGGAGCTTCCTAGTCACAGAGCTGTGATTTCTACAGTCTCAACCTACTGATGTGAGCAGGTGGGTGTCCATGTGTGAAGATGAAGTATTAAAATATGAAAAAAGACATGATTCTTCTTTTTTTTCCCTCTTTATGGGAAAGCAGGCACAATGTCAATAGCTTAAAGTAGTATACTTGGAAAAAACTATTTTTCAAAGGTAAAAATGCTTATTTGTTTCTTATTCGTATAAAAAATTTAGAACAGTGGATCGTATTGCAGCACCTGGGGAAAGCAATGGCAGTTCAATTCCTTGATTTTTACATCTGTCACCCTGTCAGTTACAAATTTTATTGTCTTCCACATATTGTTTTTGTGTGACTGCAACTTACATTTTGATAAACTATATTTTGACTATAAAAGGACTGCAGACTTTTCGGAGCAGGCATAATGTGTTCTTCTGTGCATAATGTATCCAGCTGACCAGTGCTCCAGCTTCAATTACAAATGTGAACACCATGTAAGAGGTAGAGCAGATCATGTGTTTAGGATGGGTACACACAGCAGACCTGTGCCCCTCTTCATTGTACCACACTGTTTTAGCAATTTCAAATTATGTTTACTATTACTACGGCAGCAGAAGCAAACTTTGATTACTGAAGATTCAGCTTTGAAATCCCTCTTTTAATGACTTTATTCTAACAGCACATCAAACATCAGCTTGTGTGTAGTACAGAGCATCACAAGTATTTCAAAATATTAATTGTGTCTGTCAACACACAGACTTTTACAGATTTAGAATTGATCTAACAGCACCAGGGAAGGGGCTTGAATTAATTACTATAAGCTCAGCTACAGAGGAGGTGAGTGTTAAAATTTCTGTTTTGGGAGGGACACAAAGGAATGTCAATTCTGAAGATTTCTGAGATGTGGATTTTAAGGGTAAAGCATTTATATCAGTGATATGAATAAAAGGATAGATCTGAAAAGTCATGTAAAATCCATTTTTTATATGCATCCACTGCCTAAATGGGCTTAGAGTCTGGCTTTCAAAGGTCATATAGATCTAGAGAGTTTGCAGGTACTCAGTGCTTTGGGAAAAAAAGGACCTATGAGCTTCAAGTCAGAAATAACCATAAGAGAGAGGACGAACACTAAATGACAGATCAAAAATGTAAGAATACTAGGTATTTCACAGTTTCAAATCAAGCAAAATATTAGGTACACTGGTACAAAATACTCTGGTACACTGCTGTGCTTGATTTCTGAAAAAGGAAAAATTATGACCCTCTGAGAAATAAGTAGAACTAATAAATAATGTTGGAGAGATTTCCATAAAATTAGATTTTGATCTTTCATAATACAGTGATAAGTAGAGGATAATTCCAAAGTCAGCAAAGGTTTTCTTGGCATCTATTCAGCTGTGTTAAGCGAAATTTTGTGTTTGTCTTATTATTCACACTTAGATTGTTGAGCTCTTCTTCTGAGGTGTAATGTCTGACTTGTTATATGAGTTTGAAGCAAGTATATATTTCCAGAAGTATTTTATTAGTATAATATATGGTGAGGATAGAGTTTTAATTTTAACCCTTGTTTTTTTCCTAGGCCAATGATTTTTATGTTAAATAGAATTGAAATTTTTTCTTTTTATTTATTTATTTATTTATTATAACCTATTGGTATACCTAATGTTTTACATGTTTATGAAGCTGTAACTAAGACAAGAGTTACACAATTATATGTAGAAAATAGTATGGAAATTCTTCTGTCTTTAATGGGCACACTTCTAAAATATAAGCCTGGAGATTTGAATTGACAGACAGGTTGCTTGCCAACTCTAAATATTGCACAATGTAAATTCAGACACACTTAAATAAATATGCTTTCTAGTATCTGTTTCGAGTTACCACAAACAGTTTGGATGTCAGAAACAATGTATGAGCCAAAATAAAAACAGTGGGTAGAAGAAAATTGGTGCAAACAGATTGGCATCTACCAACTTGCAGATGCTGTGGTTTGCTAACTATCTGACTATTTTGGTAGAATATGGCATGTATCCAATGCAAACTTCTTTTTTTTTTTTTTTAACAAACAAACAAAACACAGAGCACAATGAGAGACCAAGAAATACAAGTTCATATCCCTGATACTGTTCAGAACTGTGTTTCTTCTACAGAGATATCAAGACATTTACATTCTAGAGATATTAAAAACTCTTCACTTTTATGTGCACCTTAGGTTGCGCTGCAAAAGACCGGAAGTTTTAAAGGTACTGCTGGTTGGATGACTACAGTTAATATTAAAACCATATTAAGAGTGGAGAAACAGTAATTTCCAAAGGCAGGATGCTTTTTGATTATTTGTAAACCTAGCCTTTAATTAAGCCATTTTGAGTTGTTTAGATCTGTCCATTACAGGAGGAGATCTGAATGGCTTTGGTAGATTAAGCTTCTTCATTTAGGAGCAGTCATAAATCTTCTAAAGTACACAATCAACACAGTGAACAAAGAGGGTATCCACTCTGCTCTTTAGTCCTTCCGTCCTTAACCTCACAACCTCTGGTGAATTATGACCAAACGCTCACAGAAGAATTTTCCTAGGAACTACTATCCTCAACCAAGCCAGAAAAAGCAGCAGCTGATTCATTCCTATCATTGTGTGCACCACCTATTCTGGAGCATTGAGTGACAGAAGATAAAGTGAACCACAGAACTGAAATTGCATCTCTGCATTCGCAAGGTTGGCACATTCACTGGGATAAATCTAAATTTACACTGGGCACTCTGTATAAGACTGAGTTAAGTTTCATTGCCCCAGGAAAACAGTACCACTATAGAAATTGAAAAACCACAGTTGCCCACAGTGTACTTGCTCAAATCTTAAGAAAAATACTGTAATTCCTTCAACTGACTAGTATTATTTCATCTTCAGAATACATAGAGTATTGTATTGCACAACTTTATTGAAAAGTAGATGGACTAGGATTACTGTGCTGCTTCAACCTCTATTTCAATGAAAGAGAAAGCATAAAACACATCAGCTGAAGCAATGGAATACTAAAGACAACAGAGGAAAAATAAATATTTCATGCTGTATCAACAAACGAACAAACAAACAAAAAATTTATTTCTTTCTCTTGATTGGGATGCTCTGACATTTGATCATCATTTATAAAACACATGCATATATTCTAAAGAAATTGCAAATTGTAAGGAAACTGGGTAGGATGCTGGAAGCCATCTTAAGTGTAATTCTCAAGAACCCTTCACAGTAACAAAGATAAATCTTGAACAACACACTCAAAACTGTCACCTCAAACTCTGTGAGGATAGGTGTTCTCTGCTGTATCCTTTAAACAAGAACTGAGGCTCTGTTGAGGAACAGAGAAAGAAACTGAGGAAGTGACCCCTTGCCTGAGTAACTTGTCCTATGCCTGAGTATTCCACACTGAACAGTATTCCACAATTCTGCAATATGCTCCTTACTCGTACAGAACTCATGCATTTGGTCCTTTTCTGTTTCATGAAAATTCTAAAAGATATGTAAATAGTGAAAAGTTTTGAATGACCTAGGGAACCCTGCCATGGAGAAACCAAGAATGAATGACCACTGGGAGATCACTGGATCCACAGGCGGGGATATTTTCTGCTTGATCTCTCTCCCTCTCTCTCCCTTCTGTCCTCTTCCCCTCCTTCCCCTCTCCCCCAGCCTCCCCTATTTCTTTCTGTCTTTCTCCCTTACGTTCTGTGTTAAATAAAATCTCTACTATTGACTTTGGCATATGGTTTCAGTCACACCTTGCTTTGCGCAGAGCCCTCACTAGTCAGATCTTAAAAAGGGGGACAGCTTGCTCCACCCTGGCCTTCACCACAGGCTGCAGGGGAATCTCTGCTCCAGTGCCTGAAATTCCTCCTCCCACTCCTTCTTTACCTCGCCTTAGTGTCTGCACTTCTCTGGCTGCAATATTTTTCTGCACAGTAACATTTTTCTCCTTTTTAACTATTTTATCCCAAAGGTCACACCACAGTCACAGATGGGCTGAACCTTGGGTACATCTTGGAGCCCACTGGCTTTGGCTGCATTGCACATAGCAGAAGTTTATAGCAGCTTCTCACAGAAGCCACTCTTACAACCCTCCCTGTGAGAACATTAACACACAAACCCAATACAGTGTTGTCCACACTGAAAAAGTCAAAAATGTATAATTTTCCTGTAAAAATTATACAACTTTCACAAGTGAAATTAACTATTGCTTGATAGTTTCTGTTTTTACTTTTTACCTCTTCTTTCCTTTTACTTATCATTATTCCCGGAACAATATTCAATATTTAAATCCTGGTACAATGATCAGCTTTTTATATTTCAGCATTAGTTCAGTTTTCACTGCCCTGTTTGGTGGGGCATTTTGAATAACCAGAAGGTTTTCAACACACCATTCATCCTACATATTTGTATAGGTGATAACATAATTGTGCCACCCACGCACAAAGCAACCTTATGTACTACTGCTACTACTGTTACTACTAATAATAATTGCAATGAACTGGGGAGAGAGAGAGGAATGAAAACCATTAAGGACAACTGGTGAACACAGTTGCTGACCTGATGACCAATGCCCAGCTCAATCCTGAGGAGCAATCAGCTGCCCCTGGTCAACTCCCCCATTTATATACTGAGCATGACATTCTGTGGTGTGGAACATCCCTTTGGCCAGTTCAGGTCCCCTTTCCTGGCCATGCTGCCAGCTGGATTCTTGTGCAACTCCTCACTGGCAAAGCATGAGCCCCTGAACGGTCCTTGACTCATGGTAAGCACAGCTCAGCAGCAGCCAAACCAGTAGCATGTTGTCAACATAATTTCCACACTGAATCCAAACTACAGCACTGTACCAGCTACTGAGCTGAAAGCTGGATCAGCTGAGACCAGGACAGACACATTGGACACCTCTGAGGAAATGCCATTTTCACTTCAACACCTGTGGACTTTACAAGGACAGAAGCAGCTTGGGGAATGTGGTTACAAGAGACCAGTAGTAGTTTAAGAAACTAAATTAATCCAAATCCAAGGAGAATAGTAGTGAAAACTGTATTTTAATGCCTATTACAAAGTTTGGGGCTTATACTAAAATCCCACTAAAGGTCTGTGTTTTTTTTAATGGAAATCTAATTGTGTTTTGAACTTGTGTGTTATCAGTTCCATTGCAATTCCTCAACCTAAATCATTCAGAGTATTAGTTAATTATTAAAAAAAGGTCTGTTAGTTATAAGAAAGAAGAGAATTCTGGATAGAGAAAATGTCTAATTTTAGTAATTCGCAACTACTCAGCTAGACTGCTGAAGTATCTTTAGGCTGCTGATCTGAGGTGAAAGAGAAAAAATTGGTCTTAATGGAACACTTGAGTGTTTATGTGAACACAAAACCACAAGTCAGAGAATGGGACTTTCCACATATGTATGACAAGCTCATTGTCCTCCAAATTAAGCTACTTTTCCAACACACTGTGAAGAGTGCTTTCTGAGTTTTGTTAAACTTAGGCATTCCAGCTTAGAAAATGTATCTTGTAGTCCACAGAGAAAAAAAAATTATTTTCCCTTTTTTCTGCTTTACCTGTGAATATGATTTTGGAATTAAATATGATCACAGAATTGGGGTCTGAGGTGAAGATGGAAATTAATAGCTCTTCTAATTGATCCTTCACACTTTGTAACTACTCACCAGATTACTCACAACATCATTGCTTGGCTATGAAGTCCTGCTGCAGCCAGACTCTCACATTAAACCCAGCACTGCCTGTAGTGTGCTGTGTTTCAGCAACAATTCACTTTCACTCACAAACCAATTTTATTCTGGCCGAAATGCAAAAGGAAATCTTGGCCTTGTGACAGTCAGCCAGGATTTTGCCAAATGATTGTTAGGCTGTGGGTTCATTGGGTCTTCCAGCCACCAACTCTCTTATATCAAGATGCAGTGAAACTAATGCTGAAGGGATACTGAGCCAGATTTTCATGTGGCATATGACCAGATGCGTATTTCATGCACTCTTTCGACTCCTTCTCGATGACTACTCTAACATGAAAACATCCTGCACAGAAATTAGCTGTGTGTGCTCATACAATCTGTTTACATACTTTAAGTTTCCTCTCCTCAAAAGCCTGGACAATCAGTACAGAGTATGGTCAAAAGCCTGACTTCAGCAAAGTATCTCTATTGGAAGGAATCAAACTAAGTCACATCACTAATAAGTCATAGGACTTTTAAAAACCATTTAATTGAAAAGTAGTGGTTTTTTTCTGAAGAACATTAGGTTCTTTTAATTCTAGTGGTAATCTTTTGTGGTGATACATCAAAGACTTCTACACAGAGTGGAACTTTATTAGTAATATACACAGAAAAAAAACATGTGTGAGATAGAAAGATTTGCATACAAACAGTTTTGCAGATATGGCCTGGTACTCACTTTTGGTAGGAACTTCTGTCACTCAGTTAATTAGCTAAATTAACAAATACATCAATAGTAGGCTTTGTGTATTATGTGGTTTGTTTTTTTTTTCTTTTTCTTTATTTTCTGTGCATATTCCTGAAGCCTTTAAGTATGTCCAACACCTATTTAAATTAATGATTGGAACTGGCATGGAGGCAAGAAAGAATTTATTTTTAAACTAAAGAACAGGTTCAAAGCCCTGGGTTTTTTTCCCCACATATTTCAAATATATAGTAAAATCACCTGGAGCTCTTTTTCAGATTTTCATGTTTTGATAGGAATTCTAGTGATGATGGAAATAGATTTTCTCATTGATTTTGCCTTGGTTTACCCATTTACAAAATGCATTATAAAAATGCACTTATCTCACCAGACCAAGAAGACATCAACTTAAATTAATTCTAAGATGCTTGAGTGAAAGGCACTTTGAAAGTAAAAGATAGTTTTACATTAGAAACAAATCACTTGAACTGTGCAACCAAAAATAAAATAAACATGCCAGTCTATTTACCTGTCCTTAAATCTTTCCTTATCTAAAGGCAAGGACTTGTCCTCCAAAACTTTCTCTTTCATCAAAATGTTTGTAAGTTTATCTTCTTCTAAAGGAAATAATGGAAGTCCACATTATCTCTAAGATTACAGGTTAATGTGAAAAACAGGGTAAATTTCTTCCAGCACCAGAGTCTCATGATGATGAGTGTACATATACTAATGCACATTTCTAACTGTAGCTCTTCTAATGAGCCTGCTTCCTCTTCTGCTCAGCAAACAGCCTCCAGAGTGGCTTAAGCAATTCCTGAAAGTGAAAAAGCTCTTTGCCATGCAAGTAGATACAAAAGAGTGAACCACATATAAATATTTCTCATTATGATCAAAAGCATTCCCATAAGGTCTTTTCTTATCTAATGGATGGGGTATGGAAGGAGAGGAAAAATAAAGGCAAAGTTATTTCTCAAATGTAGTGGTATGATTCACATGCTTCTTGGTAATGGTTACAATGGATAAATAATGCAACCCTTCAAATTGTTGACAATTTGGTTGCCTGATTTTATCAGCCACCAGCTACCTGTTCTCTCATCACAACTCTCATCTGCCTATTTACTTTCTGAATGAAAATTTCTTTTTGCTTTTATAGTCTTCTGACTTTTAAACTATATTTTGTGTTTTCACAATTAGTGAGGTTCTTTTCTTAACTCAACTCAAGACAGATGGCTGAGAGGACTGACACAGAGAGGCAGCTGGAAGGACCAAACTGAAAGTCAGCACTCTTCTTACTCAGGTGCTCCCAAGTGAACATAGGTACAACCTGCTGTAAGGGAGTCGCTGGCATTTTTTCCCCCCTATATTTCCTTGAATACTAACTTTGCAGGAGTGGATGTTCACAACAGTAGCAGTTGTAAGATCACAGAACACAGAGAAATCAAATACCTTTGCTAAGAGGAGTGAGGGGAAAGATGGCACCTCCCTGATCCCCATAAGGACATGAAGCAGGGTGACTGTCTCACTGCATTTTAACAACTGGACATGGTCTGAAAGGAGTGGAAACTAAATGAGGTGGCATGTGTATCATTAAGCTGAGTAAGTATATTACAGAATCATCAGGTCACACTGTTGCACCATTAGCTATTGTCACAAAGATACCACACTGCAATGGTTTTTTAGCTCTCTGGAATACTGTTTGATGACACGATGTACTTCCTAATGCTAAAGGTTAAGTATCTCTGTGTTTAAAATAGAAATTTAGTAATAAAAAAATTACATATTTTATTCTGACTGTTTTTCAGATGGTACCTAAGGATGTCCTGGTCCCAAGGCAGAAGACAAAATTTGAACCTGCTTACATAGGATCCTAAAATGAAGGACAGAAAGAAACAACACAACCCCTGTCATTTCAGTTAGGAAACACACATCCTTTTCTGCCACAGGTGTGCCAATAACTCAAGCGAGCAGTTCAGCTACACTGGGGATGGTAAATCAACATCACATGAATTACAAAGAGATATATAAAGCAAAAAGCCTAAGTCATCTCATCTTTGCAGAAAGCCAAGACCAAACATTTATCATTTACTAATATTCACTTTCCAGACTTCAGAATGAAGATATATTTCTACCCAAATCCAGACTGAAAAATAATGCTTATCTAGATATTTATTTATTTTAATTGTATTACTAAAATAAAACACTTTAGTATCTGTGGAAACAATAGATTCTCAGCAAGGTAGGTCTAAAAATAAGTTCATACACATGAACTGAAATAAAAATGTTAGCTGTTTTCTTAGAGGATATAATAAGAAAAACATTGCAAATGGATTATATTCGGATGATATTTGCATTGGCTGATTGAAATCTGAGGGCATGACATTTGCCCAGCAGCTAATGAGAAACTAATTGTTCTTTGTTTGTCATATGTTACACAAATACCATCAACCCAAAAACACAGATTGTGAGAGGACAAAATCTGTTGAAACCGTGAAGACAGATATGCAAATGGGAGATGCATTTTTTAGAAGAATTTTGGCCTCAAAATATCTCATAATCAGACGTTGTAATGACTCAAGAGATGAAACCTTATATCCATACTTTGCTCAGGTTCAGCTACATGTAAACTGGTATAAAACCCAGAAAAGGAGGTGAATAAGAATAACCTCCAATAAGAAGAAAAAAAGCTCTCCATCAGAAATTTAGGTAATCCATGGTGCTATATTATTATTATTTTTATTCTGAAACAAATTTATCAATATATTAGTAGGGTAATTAAAGAGAAATCTTTACCATTTACTATATTGTTCTACATGACAATAGATGTCATGTAGAACAATATAGTAAATGGTAAAGATTTACTACAATACAGTAAATGGTAAAGTAAATGGTAGACTTTTTTTCATCCTCTACATTTTTGAGGGACAGAAATCTTTTCAGTGTTAAAGGTTTCCTTTTTTAAAAGATGCAATCATCCTGATCTCCTCAAATTCCAAACAATATTGAGGAAATTCACTAGATTTTCAGCTTTTCCTACTGTCTTCGGTAACTTAAAACTGGGCAAACTTAGAAGCAGGATAGAAAGGCACGTAGAAAGGAATCTAAGGACAAACTAAAGAAAAGTTACTTTCAATTTAACGCCCACTACAGGGTAGAGTGAGCTCTCCCTGGATTTCACTAGCTAACAGCACATAACATTAATGAAGCAAAGCTCTTGTAAAAGCTGCAGAGAGATTAGGGACATTATGAAATAGGCAGAGAAGGACATGGCTTTCAAAAATTCTCAAAAAGTACTTGCTCTTGCTAGTACTACAGGACTTTTGTTTAGATGGTCTTTTGGAGCAAACATACCCAGTATACACTTTCTAAGTGAAAGAAATAAGGATTGTTCTGCTCAAAATAACTTCCTTTTTTTAATGTTTTTGTAATTTCTTCCATAATGAACTATTCTCTTCTTTCCCACGTCCCTCTACAAACACCTAATACTGAACACAACTTTGTGACCACCAAAATGCTTAGGGACTTTGTTGAGGCCTTTGTTCCTCCTAACATTTAATGGCAAGCCGTCATCCCCTGTTATTTTGCCTTCAAAAATGAGCCTTTGTGCAAGAGCAGACCATCATTTCCATGTGCTATGGGTGAAATGAGCCTTCCTCAAAACACAAACATCCACCTCTCTGTCCATCATTATGGACTGCTGTAGAGACCAGCACAATGATTTACTTGGAAAACATTAGCTTGACTCTCATCTCTCAGGTTCTCCAGAAAAACTGGGGTCCAAAACCTTAGCTCTCCATCATGGTTGTCATACAGCTTGTGCATTGTATATATCTTTAGGCATGAGAATAATTCTATTTTTTAAGTATTCATTGTCTGTATATAATTTTTAGAAAAAAAATGTTTGGGGCATTTTTTATGCTGCTCTTCAGCTCAGAAATAAAGAAATGCAAATAATAAAAGCAAACTGTAATATCTTATTTTTCCATACACTCAGGGATCTCAGCAAGGTCAGTAACAGTGTATTTGTGGTGCCTATGATAGGTGGGAAAACAGCAGATAGAAGACAAGCTAGGGTAAATAAAGGGCTTTCAAGAATTTAAACCCCTTTTGATTTATCTAAACTTATGCCATAAAACAAAGAAATGAAATCTGTCCTTGTGCCAGGACACAGATTTATGACTACAGAGGAGCTCAGCTCTTCAGCTGGACAGCCCAGGAGCCTGAGGGGAAGTTGTTGAGCAAAGGTCGAGGAGGCAGTAGCAAGAGTTCATAGTGTGCAGGGAAGACAGAAGAGGCAATATTTTCCAGCCAAAGGTGTCTGTAGCCATGGGCTCCACAGCTTCATATCATCTGGGCTAACAGACTGAATCAAAGGAGTGATGTCAGTCTCTGGCAAGGAAAGAACAGAGTGTGGGGAGTCGGGGAGTCAGAGAAGGGTGTTTTGCAGACACGACAGTTTATAGTGTAGATGTGCACGTTGACTGTCAATACTCCACAGTGGCATTTGACAGTGAGAAACCTCTCTTGCCAAGCATGCACAAGCAGCATCCTCCTGGATGGACATCTTGGACTCCACTCACTGAACTGTTACACGCCCCCACCTCCTCAGCCACAGGGACTGGCGCAGGGGAGCAGTTTCGGGCAAAGGCCAGGAGGGTGCAAGGAGGATGGCAGGGGTTGCCCAGGCCATGGGAGGCGGAGCAGGACGGCGGCTGGCTGCACGCTGGGCGGGTGGGACGCTGCATGCCGACGGCGGTGCGGGTGTGCCAGGTGCGGGCTCCGCCAGCATCACCTCCAGGGCTGCACCTCAGCCCCTGCTTCTCCCCTGCCCGCCAGCTTTTTTTTTTTTTTTTTNTTTTTTGGCGGGTGTTTCCCGCAGCCGGATGGGAGCGCGAGTCCCTCCCCTCTACCCACCCCTCCCCACCCACCTCTTTTGCTGTTCCTGCGTGGTCTGGAGGGGCGGTGAGGGTGGGGGGAGCGCTTGGTCCGGGCTGTGTGGCTCCTTTTGTGCGCTGATTTCTAGGTGTACTCCGCAGCGCAGCCAATTCTTCCCCCCATCCCCTTTTTGACCCTGGCACACATGTTTAGAAAACACATAAATGCGCGCGTGTGTTTGTCTGTCTGTATGTGTCTGTGGGGTTTTTCTTAAGCCCTTGACAAAGCACTATGAGGTCAGAATGGTAAGTATTTTGGGTTTTTTTTTTTTAGTTTTGGT
>WBNO01014001.1:0-27611 GCA_013400575.1 Peucedramus taeniatus
TAAACACTTCCAGGGATGCAGCATCCTCAACTTCTCTGAGCAACAGGTTCCTGTACATCACCACTCTCACAGTAAAGAATTTTTCGCTAATATCTAATCTAAACCTATATTCTTGCTGCATATAAGAGACCGAAATGGGTTATGGCTTAAACATTGTTAGCATCACTGAAGAACTTTGCCCCTTACAGCAAAACTGTATAAAGAAGCTGTGACCACCAAAGCCCACAGATTCATTTGTTGAGGCAAGGTTTGCACACAGTCCCCATCAGCTGAGGGGGAAAAAAGTGAGGTTTTGAGGGCGTGATGGCATAACTTCTGATCATCTTAAGATGGGAGTAAACACCCATCCTCATTTACACAAACTGTCTTGGTTGCACAACTTTCCCCCCACCCTGTTAAGGCCACATAGATGTGGGACATTAACGTGAGAGACAGCTGAGGAGGTGTCATAAACCAACAAAGACCCCCAAAGTGCCACTCAGACTGATTCCTGAGGCCTTGCATCCATGATCCAGGTGTTGCAACAGATTACACCTATTACTAGAGACTCCTATCTCCTATTACTAGAGACTGTAATATTTCCCACACACACCATAGGGGAGGTATCTGGGTGTTCCCAACTGTCCTGAATACACACTAATCCATTGACCTCTATGTTTCATGGGACCCTCACCACTGAGAAGAGCAGAAGAAGAGGACTAAATGGACTCCATCAGAATCCATGGAGTGGTGACATTTTTCTACTTACTCTGCCTCTCTGTCACTCTCTTTCCCTTCTTGCTCCCTGTTTTCTATTTCTTTATTTCTACTTCTTTCTCTCTCCCTCACATTTACTGTTAAGTAAAATTCATACTATTAACTTCAGTATGTGGCCTCATTCACCCTTAATTTGGGCAGAGGCATCTCTCCAATAGTTGTAATAACCTTACCTTAACACTGACTGCATTATTTTTCCCTTTGAAAACAGGCAGTGGCTGTCTGGAGTTCAAGTTTTTTAAGTCGGAATATTGCTGATCGCGCTTGCTGCTGCTCCACAAGTTTTCCATCCAAGTACTGCTGAAAGCTGTTTGACAGCTTCCACTGAGATTTCCAGTACCTTCATTAAGGTAATTGGAATCAGGAGTTATTTCTTGCTGCCCACATTGATTTTTATAGATAAATGATACTGCTGAAGAAAGTTGTTCCCCGGCAAATCAATTGAACTGTGCAACAAAAAGTCAACTGACTGCACTATAAAATGCTGGGCTGCTGGTATTCAGACTGCATATAATCTCATGATATTGTAATGGTTTTGGATGCCCAAATCATTCCAGGCTGATTCATACAATTTTCCTTTACCAAACACTGCATGTGAGGATTAGATAATTGCACACATTAATTCTTTTCACATATCAACTGTGTTTTTCGCAAATCTGAATGAACTGAAATGGCTGAAGTAATATAACTTTGGTCATCAAGCTACTGTACTGGAATTGGAACATCAAGAATATTTAGGAAGCATAGTGCTGTCCTGCATATAATTCTGGTGACCAAAACAACATGTAAAAAGTACTAAGAAGCAAAATGACAAGAGACATGAAGAGATAATAGTGATTTTTTGCTTTTACAATGGAGTCAGTCAGTTACACCATCCTACTCGAGTTGACCGTGAAGCCCATCTTGCCTCTTCCACAGCAACACTAGTACTGAGGGAACACCTTCTGAGATGAGCACAAAAACATGAGTCTTTTTTTGCCAAATTTTTGTGCTTTTGATTGCTTGTGATTATACAGAATGGGAGGAAAAATGGCTTGGAAAAAGAGAAGAAAAGATAAATTTTTGACTGAAATAGGAGTGACTTAATTAGCTTCTCAGGAAGAGCTTTTCTCACTCTGGTACAGTCCTGAGAATGAAGCTTGTCAATTGTCACTTCAGGAAAGATAAATGAGATACATTATGACTTCACTGTTCCTGTATGAGTCTATTCATGACATACCCAGTTAGTGTATTCTGTTTATTCTTGATTCATTGCATCCTGGATATGACCCTGTAAAATAATTTTATTTTTCTAAAATTCATCAACTTTTCTTAGTGTTTTGACATTATTCTGCAATCTCTCTAGGTCTTCTGGGCAATCAGAAGTCCCTTGACCTTTTGCATGAATACTGTTTATTTATTTTTCTTGTTTGCAACCAGGAACCCTTAAAAGTTGAATTACACAAATTTTTAAAATTTATTTTAAAGTCATTAATCTATCTGAATTTTATTTTGGAATTTTCCACAGAAATAGTTTATTCTGGAGTGATGAGGCAAACCAGGCTGAGTGAGATTTCTTCTTCATGGCCTTCTGTGACCTGTATGGGCCAGAGCAATATATTTAAGCACCAACTGGGGTAAAATAGACTTTAACTAATTTCTGAGAAAATATTCATATTTTTCTCAGACTTATCAAACCAAAATTTCATATTTTCAGCCTAGTCCCCTACAGGTGCATTCTTATTCTAGTGTTCCTCAGACTTCTAAGAACCAAGTGATTGCTATTGCTGCTATGGGCCTCTTCAGAGTGCTGCAGCTGGGTGAAATACCTGCAAAATTTCCTGCTGCCCACTCAATAATTAATAATTTGGAGTGGCATGGAGTTTAGACATTCAAATACAAATTGGTTACTTGGAAAAACACTCTGCTTTCAACTGCTAGTAAGAAAAATCCATCACTGCTTATTTGCTCTTCAGATCTCTTAGCTTAAATTGCACTAAAATTTTGTTAACTAGAGAGAGAATCCCAAATCCCAATACCACAGCAGGATCCTGAAACAAGACATACCACTACCAAATCATTTTTGGGAGCTCAATCCAGCAAGAAAGTGTCCAGATACATTCAATGTATCACAGATTGCTGTTCCAGTTATCACTTTCGAAATGTTACCTGAAGGAAAGCGTTGGGGCTGGGAATGTAACATTTCTTTTTCTGTGGTAGCCTCATGGCTGGAGTGCTCCCCAAGGGATGATAAATGCTTGTTTCCCTTTTCTTCTTGTGAAGTTCAGTTCACACACACAGACAAGCCTCAGGAGCCAAGCAGGGAGCTCCTGTGCCTGCCATCATCATTCTGACAACATTTTGTAGGAAGTGGCAGCAGAAGTAGAGCAAGACTTTAACTCCTGATTCAAGCACTTTTCCAAATAAATAATTAGATATAAAACCTAGATGTCAGAATACTTAGCTGTAATAAAATACAAAGAAAGTGCCAATGTGTACTGAAATCCCTCTTTAAAAGAGAAAAACATGAGCAGTTTACCTAGATTAAAACATGCCCATGTATCTGTCCCAAGGAAGGGCAAAAGTAATTGAGTCGAGTCTATTTATTTCAACATCTGATTGCCAATCCCAGATAAGGTTGGAAAGGAAGAAGAAAATATCCCCTAAGACTAATACCACCCCAACAGTTTAAGGGTCTGCCAAAGCAGTGATTGGCACATGGCTGAGTGGCACCTGGAAATCTTGCAGGCCTTCCATCCAGGGCCACGGGGAAGAGCTCAGGGGACAATGACAGCAATTAATTTCTTCGCCATCTTATATTCACACTCTGCAGTCAGCTGTGGTTATGTTTTGTTTCAATGGTTGTTTGGGGTTTTTTTCTGTTCATTTTATGTCCTGTTTACCAACTGTAGTGTCAGAATATGTCCTGCATAACTGACACTGAAATTATTTGTCCTGGGATTTGAATTGGCAAGTACCAGAATCATTGGGCCAGAAATGTCTACAATGTATGTTCTTTGCCCAATAAATAGTAACAGATGCTCATCTGCAAAAAATAACTAGAGCATCACACTTTATAAAATATATCGAACAACACAAAATACGAGAAATTTTCAGACCTTTATTAAGCCAGTTACCTCCTCTTTGCAAAATAAATATATACTCAGGGATTAATTTTTTAGAATAAATGTTTAAATTATTGGGTAACTAGATTATTTCCATTTCTATACTTTTTAGCCTATCATTTTTCTTAAACTCATTTAATATTGGTTGAATAATCTCCATAATACTTTGCTAATGCAGCATGGTCCCAAAGTTACAAATAAACTGCTCCAAGTTCAGAGACTTTTAAACCAACTTTTCCAAAATTTTTGCCCTAAAATCAGGTAACTAACACATGGGTTTGAGGATTTATTGATCCATTTCAATCTTTTCTGAATATATATAAATTGTTATTCAAATCAATTAGAGCTTCTGACATTCATCTACTGTAAAATTCAGGACACATTTTTGTGATGAAGGGTCAACAAAATTTACTTTTTTCACATGACAGCAGTTGTTACCAAATATTTTCCTCTTGGGACATCATAAGGCTTTGTTCCTTGCCTAAGCCTTGTAACTAAATATAGCATTTAAACCAAGTACATATAAACATATAAATAAAATGTATATTTGTTGGTTTCATTTTTTGTGAAATTTAATTATACTGACCTTCAAATGTCACAAGATTTCCCCCAAAACCAGATTATCAACAAGCTTTTAGGTTTTTTGGTTGGGTTTTTTTGGTACATTACCAGAGAAGCAACAAGTTTTGCATAACAGACCTATTTCACCTTTTTGCGTAGTACTAAAACAAGTTCAATGTGCCACAGGAAGAAATCATAGAGGTAGGGAAAAAAATACAAATACTAACATAGCAGAGTTAGATCTCAGGCAATATGTCTTGCAAGTCCTTACTCAGCCACCCCAGGCAGTTTTGTTATGACTGATAGGACTGCCAGGCCTGAGGAAAAAAAAACAGTGCAACATCACTAGGCATTAACTTAATGAAAGACAGAATGTTGTTTCATCAGACACAGGCATTTCTAGAGTCTATCAACTTTCTAGTAGAAGCCACAGGTGATTCCTTACAGTTCACAACGTGAAGTAACAAACTAGCTTAACTGTGTTAGTTTCAAGTGAGGGCAGATTTTGAAAGCCAGGAGAATGATTTTCACATGAAACAATCACTTCTCACATGCAACAATCCCCAGATAATTCAATGTTTTATTTTATTTTACGTAAACTGTAAATTGGCCTGACCCTTTTGGTTAGTTCTTCTAAGAACAGCAAACTGTAACATTTCTCTGTGCCTTACACTAATGATGTGCTACATGACCAGAATCAGAAAGCAGCACAGTCAGAAAGCAGCAGAAGTCAGAATAAGAGACAGGGCATGTAGTGTTCTGAATGCCTTTGCAGCTCTGTGAAAGCTTTCTTTAAATAGATATTAGATATCAGATGATATATTTCCTTCTTTCTCTTTTTTTGGTGTGTTTTTTTGTTGTTTTGGTTTTGGTGGGTTTTCTTTATTTGTCTTTTTTTTTTTTTATTTTGGTTGGGGTTTTGTTGTTCTGGTTTTGGCTTTGTTATGGATGGGGTGTTTTGTTTTGTTTGTTTGGGGTTTGTTTTGGTTTGGTTTGGTATTTTTTTTTGGTTGGTTGGTTGGGTTATTTTGTTTACATAAAAAATTGTCCATAATGATGCTAGTAATTGGGACTCACTTTGGCTTAGAAAGTCCAAGGAAAATAAACAGAAAAAAATCTGTTTTATTTTTTTTTATATAATATTTGTCATATCTTCTGCAGTGAAATGATTTACAGGAAGTATAGGCTTTGGATATTTCTTCAGAAAATGTCCTGACTTTTTAGGGAAAAAGTGGGATAAAGGAACAGGCTCAACAAATATCTCTAAGGAAGGAAACAGGCACTATAGGAGAATGGACTGTATACTACCCTGGCCCATATGGAGAAAGAAACTCATGTTGTTCTGAAAGAAATAATGACGTGCCCAACAATTTAGCCCAGATTCTCTTTGGATGCCCTCTGCAGCACTCCCTGCTGTCAGATAGTAAGAGCCCTGGAGTGCAGTGGTGAGAAGGATACTCTTCATACATGAACTTCTTTTATACCACACTGCAGATGCCGTGAATGTTCTTCAAAGCAGCAAAACAGAATAATGGGATTTAACAAAACTATTTTCTTGATATCCATTCAATATAGGCCAGCATCAAGACTACTGAAAGAACTTTCCTCATCATAAAAGAGTTGGTAGCATGGGTGTAAGATTAGTTCTGTGTGTTGACCCCTCCAAAGGTCTCCTTTAAAAGACTGAACAATTTTCTTCTCTGTTTTTAACGAGGAAAGCTAGCAAATTAACCAATAATCCATAACAAAAATACATTAAATAAATCTCAGGCTCAATGAAAGCAAAACTCTCAAAAAGTAGATAATATAGAAGTACTGGATCAAAGACAGAAAAAAAAAAGGTGGGAAAAAAACAGAGAAAGAAAACTTTCAAGTTAAAACTGAAACTACCATATCACAGGTGCATTTCTATCTGTGTTTAGCACTCATATTGTGTCTGAGAAAAAGAAGGCTAGGTATCAGAAGAGCCTTGGTAGTCTCAAGAATCACAGACAAAGAGTAACTATACCACAGCAAATGATTCAAAGATCAAAATCCATACATGACTAGGTCAAATCTTAAATTAAAGGTTATATTCACAACGCAGAAGGAAGTCATAAAACAGGATTCTCCTGCTTATAAGTCAAATATGTCTTTTGCAGTTTCTACTGCATAACATCTGTCACAAAACATACACTTTAGCATTACCCACCTTAGGATGCTCAATAGGATCTCGCCTGCCGATTTTCCATATAGGAACCGCAGGTCTTCAGAAAAACTGCAGGTATAAGACACAAATCATTAAAAATGTCATTTCAGAGTTTGCATCTCTGCTTGAAACAGTTGATAGAAAAAGAAACAAGCAAAAAAATGACCAAAAGAGAATTCTAAAAAGCTGAACTAACCTGCTTTAAAGTTAGGGGGAAAGAAATAGATTTTAACACTTTGCTTTGCTTTCAAGAGACTGCAACACTACTGCCACACACTGTAAAGGTGAAATGGTACTTCAGCAAATGAAGTAAATCATCAGTGAATATAAGAAGCTTCTGAGAAGCTATTATTCCTCCCCTCTCCCTGTCTTCTGCTGAAGAAGAAAGAATAACAGAGCAGAAATACTTTAGGCCAGTTTAAGAATTCTGTGTGCAACTAGAGTAATAATTTCCATGTTTCTGCTCTAGTCAATGCACTCACCATATGCTATTTTCTCTCACTTTGTTTTTTCTGTTTCAGAAACCATTCCTCCTTAGCCTTTTGCCATGAACCAGACAGGAGTGACTCATATGTTCTGGGATTAAAAAGGTACATTCTGTAAGCTCAGTTACTGAGTCCTACCTGCCAAAAATAAAGCTCCCCTAAGTTTCTTTAGAGATGTGTTGTCCAGTCTCCCCTAATACCCCGACTTCAAGCACAAAATTGGGATTTTCAAGTGTTTTATTTTTCTTTTGTTTGAAATTCTTTGTTTTGAACTTCTTGAACTTCTGAACTTACGTCAAAGTGAAACAGCTGTGTTGGGCCTGACACCAGCTCTACAGAAGGAGGAAAACTAGGAGGAGGTCAATGCCATAGCTATAAATGGCACTCAGGATGTGAAGAGGTAAATATATAGTTGTTCACTTCTATTGACACTGGGAGGAAGTACGTTTTAAAGCATTGAATACTATGATCCCTGTACATTGTTTTCATAAACAGACAATTAGCTAATTGCCCCTTATTGCTCGTTCAGAAAAAAAAGACATCAGAATTTCCCTTAATGCGACATCAGGAAAGAGAAAACACTGGGCTTGACCCAGGATTTTTAATGTCCTCTGCCCTGAGCCTTGAAACTCTTCTAAACACAAACAGAAATCTTTTTGTTATCTTTTTGTTTTGAGAGCTATACTGTTGTGTAGCTCTCAAAAATGTGTCAGCTGACATAGTTGGAGTATAATCTCTTCTGGGCACACTGAATTTTACCCCATGTAAGTCGGGACCCACTTCAAAGTATGCAAATGGGTTGTGTGAGAGAAGAAACATGTAAGCCTCAGTACAATCTAAAGGGGACCACAAAAGGTGTTACTTGGCAAAGGAGCACAGAAAGGAAAGCCTTTTATGGGATCAAAACAAAAAAATGTTTGCAGTGGGAAAAAGGTAAAGTAGCTTAAAGCTCCACTTCAGGACGATATTTCCACATGTTTATATTTCAGCTAATTTGCTGAAAGTCATGTGAAGTCATACCCACTTTCTTCTGGAGAAGAAATTCTATCATGAACAGAATGATTGATTGCAACATTATTAAAATTATTAAGACTGTTATCATACACCATGACTTATGTGGAAGATTCTTTCTAAAACTTATGTACGCATATATTCCTATTAAAGACATATATGTTCTTGTACTAGTTCAGGGGAAGAATTGCTAAGAAATATTATATATAACAATAGCACCTGGCATTTTTAGGATAATGTCAGTGCAAATTTATTTCCCTTGCTCACCTGAGATCCTTTTCCTTTCAAAGCTGACCTGAATACTAAGTTCAGCAACAGGAAAAGTTCAGGAACTGTAGGTGTTTCCTTAATTGATTTTGGGTGAGTTCTCACAGCTCACTGCACAAGCAGTTATTTACTCACTTATTTTTCTATTTATTTTTCTCAAGTAATCATTATTTTTAGGAACTTCTAAAGATCATTTTGTCCCAGAAAATTTGCTTCTGTGCAGCAGTTTGTGCAAAGATGCTGCCATACAGGAATCAACAAATGATAATACTTTACTCCTTTGGCTTAGCATCTCTGGAAAACCAGAAATGGAAGAGATGCCAACAGAGAACACTGGCACTACTTCTCTCAGTGGCAATCTCATTCCTTTGGACACCACATGGGAAGATGCTACCGTTGAAACATATCTTTTGCATATGAGAATTATTGGGTCATGTCCATCCAATTTCTCAAATCTCTCACAAGCAGCTTTACAAAGGGAGCAGGAAAGCTGCCTTTCTGTTGGTAGGGAAAAAGCCCACTGAACTGGCACATAAGCCCATGGTGGGGCTCAGCATTACTGCACAAATGCTGAAGGGCTCCACTTCAAAGTCTAAGCAGGCTGGACCTCATTTTAGTGAGAAAGACAGCATTTTTTAGTGTCCATTTACATTAATTTGGAACAATATTTTGTGATTTTTCTTGTAAGTTTGGGTATTGCCATGCATCATCTCTTTAGTCTCAGGATGAATCCAGCTGACTTCAGTACCACTTGGCTGGAAACCTGACATAGCAAAATACATAAACTGTCTTTGCTCAGATTTGGATTTGGATTCATGTCATGGCATTTCTAAGTTTAAAAGTGTATGTCAAGTATGTAATATAGTATAAAATCTAACCATTAGTTAACATTTTGACAATGCCTCCAGTGTGAGAACTAATGCAGTTAAATAGAGAATGCTAACAAAAGCCAAGAGAACAAAAAAAGCAAAGAAAAGGCAGCCTTATGGAGATTCTTCATTCTGTTGTAACGTAAAGGAATTTAGGACTTCGGATTTGAGGTGATAGCTCAAAGTACATTTTTTATATAAAATTGCAAAACTCACAAATATTCCTGGGCTTTCACACAGCATTTGAAGAAATATTTATGAAATGTCAAGTATATTCACAAAAAAAATGTCACAGGACTTCTGAGAACCAATGATACTCTGCATTATTGTATTATTGCCTGATTCTTTTTGGCCAGCATTTATACATTCTTAGACCATGTCTATTCATGGTAGAAAACAAGCATGATCCTAAATTTTGAGTGATGCAATGAAAATTGTATCACTGACAATGAAAATTAAGGGCAATGCTTTGTCTCAGAATAAACTCTCCTGAGAACATCATTAAATTCTCTGAAAAGGAGAGCAGCGCCAATACCTTTTTCAGATGTATTATAAAACATATTTAAGCTTAAATTTTATAATTTAATTTTCATCTTCCACAGTAAAGACACCTGCTAACACAGCTGTGCCTGCTTCTCCCAGCTACAGGACACAGGATGCCATCACATGCTTTGGACTACAGCATCTTAGCATCACATCAAAGGAAAAAAAAAAAAAAAAAAAAAAAAAAAAAAAAAAAAAAAAAAAAAAAAAAAAGTATGATTTCTTCTGCCTCCTTACCCTGTGTGGAATCCTTGCTGAAGTGAGATTTTCCAGACATGTGATACATCTCAAGGCCTGTAAATTTATTTGAGTGTTTCCCAACAACTTAATTAGACATTAATACTTCAAAATTTTGCTAAATGATGTCAGTTTCTTCACTTAAGATAATTCATCCATATGATTACAACACATACTCCTTGGAAAAGGCTTTTTGATACAGCATGTTTTATGCCTATTTAAGACAGCATATTCCCAAAATGACCTGGCATGCACATGAAAATGTTCCATAACTGATTCGATTTTAAGCATACTTTCCCACAGATATTTGCTGATTACTCTTAGTTTCACCTTAGACTTTTAAAATAATCCTTATTTTTAGATTATGTTCTTAAGCTTGCACTCTTTTTTCTTTCTTGCTAAATTTTTCAGTACATCTTCCTCACTAGTAGCATTTCTGGCACTAACTGCCATCAATTTCCTTATCCTTAGGGCCTTGCCATGCCCGCTGCTAATAATTCAACCGGTATGGCTTGATAAGAAAACACTGTTAGCAAACAATCTAGCACTGCAGAAGGATGCCACAGACATTAAAATTGTAACTTGTAAGCAAATCCACAAGACCTGCCTTTTTTCTCTGTCCTCCTGGTATTTTATGAAATGAGAAGTGGCAGGAATAGTAGCAGAAATAGTGTTTTAATCACATATTAAACTAGCCATAATTTGAAATTGGTATTTGTTATCATGATTATTTACACTACAATCTGATAACAGAATGGAAAAAAAAAAGTGAGTTATGTGCTCAATGAAGACTATGTAACCCAGCTCAGATACTTGCAACTCTCTCCTCTCATTTGGTTTGCAATCCACATCTTAATCTCCCAACGGTAATAAGCTGTTTTTTTTTTTTTTTTCTGACTGCAGAGTGCTGTGGATCAGATCATTACTGCCTGATAACAGTCAAGGAAAATGGTGAAATTTATAAAGCCTTCAGGTATGAATTTAAGCAATTAGCATTGTATTAGAAGCCTACAAATGTGATTTGAAAAGAATCCCTAAAGATATTCTCTGCTATCTAGAGCCATTTCTTTACTCTTTCTTTTAGCTGCCTGTAATAACCTAACCAAAAAGAGGGGATTGAATGCCTCTGTCCGAAAAGGATAAGTTAGGACATCCTTTTCCTAAAATAAGGCAAATAGAAACACAGTGACAACACTTACACAACCTTCAGAAATGGGAATTTAGCTCTCATCATTGTGGTGGGGACGGCTAATATTTGAAGTAGTCTCAAGACAATTTCTTTTTTATCCTTAGTCTCAGCTAATCACAAGGAAAAGTTTCTGGGTGTTAATTTTAAAATCCTGCAATAACTCCATAACAGTAAACCTTCACTTTAGAAGGACACAGGAAATATTTTTTCCTTTCCATAGAAAAAGTTGAGTTACTGGTGGAAAACCACTGAAAGTTCATATATTTTCCCACAATAATCGTAATACTTTAGCTTCAAATTACTATGTTAATACCTCCTGCTCCTTTCTCTGGACAGGCCCTTGTGGTATCTGCTGCTGCTCAGTGTTTCTGCCCTTTTGCTTAGGAAAGTGACACACCAGAAACAGTGAAGTTTTGGCCTTAGACAAGGGTACACTGAGGAATAGCTGACCTCTATTACACAGATGTTCATGTGATTGCATGAGGGTCTAGCTCTGGGATTTTTTTTTTCCCCCTTAAGAAAGAAAAATGAAGTTATTTACAGAACTGTAATACCAAAAACCCCATAAAAAACTCCAAATAAAAGTAACATAAAATAAATAAATAAGTCTTTTTTTCCCTGATCCTATACCTCCCAGCCCTAATGTTTGGAACCCCCATGGGTTGCAGGGAGACAAACTGAATCACCACGGTCTTGTCCACTGGACTGCAAGGGAATCCCTACTTCAGTGCCAGGAGCCCCTCCACTGCCTCCTCCTACTTTAACCTTGGTATTTGCAGGGCTTTTTTGTTCCTATATTCTCATTCCTCTCTTACAGATGCTGTGCAGCCATGTTCTTACCCTCTCCTAAATACGTTACCCCAGAGGCACTGCCCCCAGCAGCAGCCACTGCCTCAGCTGTGTCCTGAGGCACGTCCATTCTGGAGCCATTTCAAACTGCCATTAGCCACTGCAGGGGCAGCTCCTGGTGTCTTACAGGACCCACCCCCATTACTGCCTCACCACATCCCAAAAAAAGCCCCTTTGAATGCAAACCAAATATTACATCTCTGAATTAATTAAAGGCAGCTCTTGGTCCATTCTACATGGTGGCTATGGATTTACACAAAGTCATGTGCAGGTGTTAAAAGGCATCAAAAGCCATCAAATGGGAGCAGAATATCACATCTAGGAATAGAGGGGCTACCAGAACCCAAATATATGGGGAAATACTTTCTATTTTCCCCTCAAAAGCATTCCTTAGATCTCTAAGATGAAAAAGTCACAGAATTAAAAAAAATCATGTTATTCCTGCATTTTGTTCTATTGGCAGGTATTCCTTTCTCAGAATTCCCCTGCCTGGGATGCTCCCGAGAGTCCTTTTTCACAGCCAGGTGATCGAAGAAAGAGTCAGAGCTGCTTGGCTTTTGCTCCTAAGGTTGTTTATTATTTCTTATCTATAACATGTTCTCCCTGACCAGCTGAGATGCGTTCAGCAGGTCAGTCCAAGGCACACTGCCCGCCCCCGGGGCTGTGTTGTCTTTTTATACTATAAACTATGTAGACATTATTTACAGTTATTCCCCAATACCTATCACCTATGTTAGACAGTTATTTTCTACTCTAAACCAATCCAAAAGTGCCAACATCACCAAGAAGATGGAAGCCACGAAGAAGAAGGAAGGAGGACAGTACACACCCAGATTCCTCCATCTTGACCCCCCTGTACACTTCTCATATAAATCTTAACATTCTATTTCTCTACTCAGTGATAAGCTACTCATTCTATTCTACTTTCCCTGGTTTGTAACTCTTCACATAAGTTGATAATTTTTTCCATGGCTCGAGAGCGAGGGCAGAGGGGTCTTGGGCTCTGTGAGCCCTCTGAGCCCCCTGCCCGGGTCTCAGCCCATCTAAAGCAGCAAGAGAGATGTCCCGGTTTCCCACATTCCTTGAGTAAATACAAAATGTAATGTTCTGCTTAGCATTTTTCTACTTACTTGACATGATTTGCTTAAAATCCTTCCCATTATATATTTATGTATCTGTCATTTCTTTGTTTTTCTGCTCCTTTGCCAGTTGTCAGTGTTATATTAAGCTGATGGTGTGGAAATTTCTGGATAATTAGCTTTGGGCAACATCACATTCGCTGCTGAGTGATGATGGACATGTAAAGTGGCTTCAGAAACAGAAGGAAGAAACAGAGATAGTCTGGGTGTCTACAAAGGTTTGGAGAGATTTGGATTTCTCTCCTTGAGGCAGGGGAAGCTGGGCTGCAGGCTGTGAAACTTTCTGATTTAAAAATGGCAAAAAGGAGTTGGCGGGTTTGGGCTGCTTGTATCCAGGTTTTCTCTCACAGAGAGGCTTGGATGCATTGGATAGGACTGGGTTCTTGGTTAGCTTTTATGTCTGGTCACTTAAAATCTGTGTTATGCAGCAAAGTGAACGGCCTTCCAAGAAGGACTTTGTTAGCATTCTCCTTGTCCCCAGAAGAACATATTATAAATTCTCAGCAGCATAGGCACAAATCCACAAATCCACATTCTGTGGATTACACAGCCACTAGATTGGGACACAGTATGGTTTATATCTAGAGCTGTATATTTAGGAGAGGTTTATATGAGCATGTATAAACTGCTTATGTGCAAGACTTGTGCTGCTGTATCACTCTATTAAACTTTGGAACTTCGTTCTTGATATCCTATAAAAGAATTGTGAATAAGATTCTTTCAACGCAAATTTTCTTGTCAATTTTGATAATAACCATAAGTAGACTGAAATATTTGGTATAGCTTTGGAATCTCCCTACTAAAAAAATGAAAAATATTTAATATACTTTTCAGTAAGAAGTGGACGTGTGTTAATAATTTTGCTGTTGTTTGAAAGATCTGTTGAAAATAAATAGAATATGTGAGATAAATGGCAATTCAGGTAACTCTGCCTATTTTTATTCTTCTGCTATTTCCCTAAAGTCAGTCATATAGCAGTACTATCTTTGTTTCTCAGTTTCTGCATTCCTGCTATTTAATCTTCATCTGCAATCATGAAATCTCCCTCTGTAGCAAGAAAAGACATTGTGAAAAATGTAAGGCTATGGTTTAAACGAAAGGACAAAAAAAACTGAAATATGAGCTGTTTTTAACAGAAATAGAAAATAGTTGTTAATAACATAGCTGAAAGACAAAAATCTCTGGAGAGTATTCAGACACAGTTCAAAACCTTCAAAAAGCAAATTATTCCACTGTGACTGAATGACTTCTATTGATCTAATCTGGGTTTACTTCATAATGAAGGAGATGGGTACAGGTTTCACTGTTTGTATGAAATAAAATTGGTCTTCGATTTCTGCCAGAAGATTATGCACTAGAAGGAAAAAAATCTTTTGTCTGTATCCTAGAAAAGGAACAGACTTTCTAACATTTTGATCTCTCTTTTTTACACAGTGTCTTTAATGATTTGCACTGTAACAATTTGAACCTGTATCCCTTGCTCACCCATGACCTGCCCAGTGCTTCTGTGATTGACCTCCTTATCTCTCCAAATTCAGGTCTTCCACAGACTTTTGAAGACCAAAAGAGAAAGAATACAGTAGAACATTGCAGGGTTGGGGGCAGCACTCCAGAGGTCAACAAAATTTCCCACTTACATCTATAGCCTGGCATCCTTGAAAACTCAGGGTAGTGTTTTAGCAGTAATATGAATATTAATTTACAGCCAAAAAGATCACCTCCTTGACATCCTCTTCATAAACTCAGGTGAAAGAGAAATTTCAGTGCCTACAGAGACAAGTGCTTCTGTGAGACCATAGCAGCAACTGCAGAATGGTTTCAGTACTGCCGTAAGGCCCCTTCACATTCCTGCTTTGGAATCCTCCTTTGAGCTGGGGCTCAACCAGCCTGGTCTAGGTTTAACACTGCTTAGAGGAAATCCCTCTGTTTACCACATGAAATCTGCTTCAAAATGTCTTTATAAGAGGTACTGGAGCAGGTTTGAGAATATTGGAAGGGGAGAAAAATGACAAAAAGCAAGCTTTAATAGGGCTTGCTAAGTATGTTTAATGTACAGACATAAGCAGTTTCGGATAACTCATCATTGAATATTCATAATGCATAAACTGCTCTGCTTAAGACCCTCTTATGGCTGAGCACTCCATTGAATTGGGAGTGCTGGTTCATACTAGGTCACAGCAGCTCTTTTGCTTCCTCCTCAACCCTTCCTGAGTTTAACAGGAACAGACTCTCTCTTTACTTAAACTAGGACTGGTCTCAGAGTGTAAAACATACAGGTGAGCCCAACCTTGCAATTTCATTGTGGTTCCTTAGTTCATCCTTATTCTTGATCTGACAACAGTAAGGACAAGGATGGCAGTTTTCCCCAAGATTTGACATGATGAAGATCAGCTCACAAGAGGCATACAGATTTTAATCTTCCATCAGAAATACAGTCAGTCACTTAAAGTATACCCAACAGTCTTAAGACTTTTTTTGTTCATTAAAATACACTGTGAAAAGCAGCATTTTTTAAAGAAATAAAAAAAGAAACATTACCCCTGTAATTGAGCATGCCAACTTCTAAAGTGTCACAAAAAATCAGAGTAAGATCTTCAACATATACAAAAGTGGTAATTTTTGGTATCTAAATAATATACTTTCTCTATCTGCTAGTCCATTATGAGAATGTAAAATAACTAACTCCATTACATGACATATTTCTTGGGGATTTCCCCCCCACCCATTTCTGGTATACCTACCTTCTCTTACATATCTATAGGATCAAGAGTTTCCTGTCTCTTTATGTATGTAATTCAGTGAGAAAACTTGAATTTTCTTTCAGTGTTTTTCTTCATTAATCAGATCAGAAAACAGAAGACTCTTAGGTAGGCAGAAAATCAAATTACTTTTGGAGGCTTTATGTCTAAGGATTGAGACTAAGGATGTTTTCAGAAAATAACTTCTCAGAGGATAATCCTCTACACAAAGGCTTTATAGCACCTCCATATAAAAGCAAACTGAAAGTTTAAAAAAAAAAAAAAAAAAACAAACCAAAAAGAATTCCGTAATGTAACCTTGAGTTTACTGAATCAGATAAAACTGTGCTGTTGAAGGATGCTTTGACAAATTGATTGAAAAAGTGGTATCTTCCTTTTCAATTCCAGGACCACTAGATCTACCTCTGTGTATACAGTATATATTTGATTATTGGCACTAAGATATTTTATGTAAAGGTTAACAATTAATCTACTAAAAATTCCTGAATAAACTTCACAAGTTTGCCTAAGTATTTTCCCCTTCTGTTTTTCATGATCATTCCTTTCCTTGGTTAGCAACTTGTCTCATTTGCTGCTGGCTTTCCATTTTTCACGTTTTTAAAGATTTTTCTCTCAAGTTGTCTTCCTCAACTACATTTTTAATATTGTCAGGAAAACATGATTCTGTGCATATTCACCTTATCACAAAAATCTGTCTCTGTAACCCCAGACACCTCACAGCTTTGAAGGTCAAGGTCTTGACAGACAAAAGATAGTTTGATAAGCAGTTCAAGAATAAGTACTTCAGAACAACCTATTAAAGGATGATTTTTATGTGAGAGATGGATATGCATAATTCTTAATAGGAGAAAAAAGATAATTTTCAATATTCTTGCAGAAGTTCTAAACTGCATCTCCAAAATAATATTGATCTTATTTAGGTGTTTTAGATCTTTGGCTAAGGTAAATTACTGTCTGCCTTTATGAACTTGTGGATCTTGGACTTTATCCCTGATAACTCTGGCTCACTTTGCTACAGAGCATAAGGCATATGTTTTACTATTCTTACTGATCAAACAGAAACTGAGGCAATTCAGAATGACTACTAACCTTTGCCTTTTTAACTCTATAGCTTTTCTATTCTGTACATCTCACAAGGGAAGATCTGAACACTGCTTCAAACACAAAACATCTTTTCAGATGCACTTACTGCAAGGAAGACAGTATTTCCCTGAAAAATTCAATTTTATCTCTTATAATCTATTTCATAACAGTTACAGAAAAGTTCATTTCACTGAATTTTTTTTTTTTGGTACAGAGGTAAAAAAATTCACTATTACTATGCAGCTAATAATTATCTCCTATCTCCTTTCCTTGATAGAAGTCATCTGCTCTATTTTCAAGGCTCTCATTTGCCACGTAGCTTTAAAGGTACATGTCTAAGAAACTTTCCCATGGGAAAAAATTGCACTTTTGAAAGCAAATAAACTGTCAAAAAAAAAAAAAATAAAAAAGCAAAGCTCATTAAAAGCCTATAGGCTTTTTTTTTTCCTCAAGCAAAATCTTGCGCTGCTTCCCAACATATCTCACACTGCCTGACAGGATTCTTTCTGCTATGAGGTATCTAATCCCACTTGGAGTATAACAGAGTACCAGGAGAAGAGGAAGGAGTTTGTGCATGATCACAAACTCCTTTTGCACAATCATTTATGCACCAGAAGTGCATAAATCACAAACTAAATCACAAACTGCTTTAGGCTTCAGCAGATAGGTTTAATTATTCCTTTGCAGTTTATTTGAAAGCTTACACTCTTTGTTCAGGCTGAAAGACTGACGTATATTTGCACAGTTAAACTTCTGTCTTCAGTCAGAACAATCACAATCACAAGTAGGAGCTGGAGCACCCTACTTTCAAACATCCATTGTGTGATGGTTAAATAGGGTTCAGCTTGTAGCAGCAATATAATTTATTGACTGTGATCTAGGCAATCTGCTTAGTCGTTATAGTTCTGTAAAAATATTTGTTGTGAGCATCACACAACAATTGAGCTAGTGTCAGAAACTCCTAATCAGTAACTACGGTTAGTAACTAGTTATTACAATAGCAGCATAAAATAACACCATTAATGATATGTTATTTTATACCAAGTGAAAGTGTTGACATGGTAAAACAGACACAGAATATTTTGACTTAATGCTCATTTCTTGAGATATTATGGTCAAAAGGATTAAAAGCCTACTCAGTGGCCCATTAGGTAACAATACAAACCGCTCCGTGATGTAGAGCATCCAATTATATAGTTGGTCCTGAGCTGAAGTCAGTACATTCAGTGTGCCTGTAATTCACTTTTTGCAGGGATAAGAACCCATTTGAAACAAAATTGCTCTAATGCAAGGATGCAGAATTCCTAAATTCCAATCCAAGGACATTGAGAAGTACCATTATGTTTTCTAATATGCTCCTTTAGTCAGCAAAATAACAGGGAAAGCTTTAATTAATTCATAATTACATAGCTAATTGCCCCCATGACTGCTGCAGTCAAACTAGCTCTTTTTTGCTGGTGCCAAGCACAGGGCTGAGAAAGTAGTCTCATATTTACAGATTTTCATCTTAACTTGTTGGGCAACCATTACTTGTCTTTTCATTCCAGATATATCTCCAAAATTTTCCGCATATTTTGCCATTCTGAAATTTTTCATGCATAGATTGATCTGAATTCTGGTCTCTGTCTTTTTGTTGTTGCTGCTGTTGTCATTCTCATTTTTTTTTTTCCTCCCAGAAGTGCTTGGCTCATGGCTTGAAAACCTAGAGTCTATAAATGGCCTTGAAAAACAAGCTTCAGTGAACTGCTTTGGCTTTTTCCATGTAGTGTGACAGGTCACTTAAATTATGGAGCATTAGCTAGTCTTCCTCGCTAGATGATTAAAGCTTTTTAGGTAACTATAAAGAATGAATCATAGACAGAGAGAGATGAATATCCACAGAGTTTGTGAAAAGATAAGCCTGTTTCCACCATTGGAAGCAAAAGCCTATTTATTTGCATGGCAGCTCACAGTGAAATCAAGGGCTGACCTTCTGTTCCCTGAATGATGCTAAATAATGACCTCTTGTACTGCTACCTCATACAGGTGGGAATTTCAGCTTTCCTATGCTGCTAACTTTTCACCAGTCATCTGCACTTCCCTCTAAACTTGTATTGCTTTTTACATTGGGTCAAAATATGTCTAACTCCACAACTCTTCCTACTGGAGAAGTTGCATGAGTCTTGGGAATATGGAGTCTAGATCCAGCTACAGGCTTTACAGATGATGGATACTGAAAGAACACATCACCTTGTAGCATACAAACAAATTCTGTTACTTTCTAGAATAGTAAGGTACAGTATTAAACATATAGAAATTCCTGTTGACTGAAAACCAGCTACTGGTTCTACTGTTTTATAATATTCACCTAATAAAAATTCCAAAGAAAATTCCCATGCATCTCACAGTTTAAGGTTATACAAGCCCTTGCTGGAATATTGGGTAAATAATTTTTCGAAATATTAAATTTTTATTATTTAATATCTTCTACTGCATATATAATAATTGAGCATTAGTTGCAATTATTTATACCTTACCCATGCAGAAGGATTTTTTGCAAAGAAATCAATTCATGAAGGGAACACATGAAGAAAACATTTTCTCTGGCAAAATAGGATCATTTAGCCTGAGGAGTAGAAGAGAGTTTGTCAGAGTAGTCTCCTTATGTCTGATAGCTGTTATTTGGTTTTGGCCCATTTACTCAATGCATGTTGCTTCCCTCTTACAACCAGGGATTTCTATTTCTTCCTCTTCAATATGAGGTTACTGATGCATTTGAGATGCCTCTTGAGATTCCACTTGATGACAGTGTTGTCTGAATCTCAAAACTGGCAGTAAGTCCCGTTCCTTTCTGCTCAGGGACTTAGAGAAACCTCAGAAAACAGTGGTTGGACCTCCACTGTCCAGCTCCAGCAAACCTTGGCCCTGAGACCAGCAAGTGTGACAGAGATGGAGATGAGTGCATTTAACCCTTCCCCACACAGCCTGAACAAGCCTTTTCCCAAGGTACTGCTCCCCACAGCCTCCCTGTCCAGCAGCAACCATCCCATAGGACAAGACCCCCTGCATCACTGGACTCCCAGCCTCCAGATACACAGCAACACTGAACCCCAGCTGGGAACAAACATCTCAGTGCCCTTTTGCCCATGTAGTAGCTACTTCTCTCCCATCTGGAGTGCAGATTATCATTGAAAGACCAATCAGTTTTCCACCTACTTGCTCGCAGCAGGTGTTTCCCCTTTCCCATCAGCTAATGTGGATTTCTGTGAAAACACTCCATTGGGTTCAGTGTCACACCAGCAGAGAATCCCTCTGGACCCTCTGTTTGTGACTAGACTTGAAGAGGATCCCCCTGCCCTGCCCTAGCACCACCTTTCTGGGATAGTTCCTCTCACCTGTGATTTATGCTATTCCTTCCTGTGAGGTGGAACTAAAGGTGAATGAGTTAGGACATTATTCTCCAAGCAAAACGGCATTTATAACGTAATGGAGATAAATTCCCAAACTGTCAAAACTTACTCAGAAAAGTGCTGTTACACTTCTTTAGGTGAGTGAGATGAATTCTAGCATCTGGGGAATGTCCCAGTGAAAAAGAATGACAGTTTCTATTGTATTATATTTTGGAAAACTTTATTTGCTCCTGCTGCCCATCTCCAGGTGGTGGTCCTGCCCTCTGCTGATTCCTCTGCCTGAGACCTAAATGCAGGTAGCTTTCACTTACTTTTCTTACAGTTGGAAAGGGCTCTATAGTGAACTTCAGTGACTACTGGGAGAAAAAAATAAGTATTTTGCTTTGACAAGCTAACATGAAACACCCTGACAGGTGCAGTTTTAAAGACATAATTCGATGGGCAAGTAGCAAGGATGAAATTCCACCCTGCTTGCCTTTAGTAATGCCTTACTTTAGACTCCTTGCTTGCATTGCTGCAGGACAATCTGTGCCTGTTTTGATCCACTATTTTCATCTGTGAATAAGTAACTGATATTTTCTAGGAGTCATACACTTGGCAAATACACATATATATATATATGCCAAATACACTCTTTTTTAATCTAAAAACAGCTTTTCATCATATTCTCTAACACATTTTGTGTAAAACCTTTGTAACAGATGATCCACTTTTCTTTGCTTAAAAAGGATTAACTGGCAACAATTCAAAATACAGAAAAGTATATCCACAGCAAAAAAGACTTAGCATGTGGTTGAATACTGTCCCAGCCAGTGCTTTTATGGAGCACAGACCACCATTCAGGGATTCTAGGAAGCCTGAAGAGTATAACAACAGGGTCTTTTTTCTTTCTTGCTAAGGTTATGAAAAACACCAAGGTCTTGCCTGTCTCCCATTCCACAGGCTATGGCCAAATAGTGTGCTGAACAGAAGCCAGGATTCAGGGTAAGTAAGATTGCATTATTTCCAGATATATTCCATTATATTATATTCCAGATCCAACTTGCTTTCATTGTGTTTGCTTTCATATTGTTTGATTAGTGGCTGCAGAAGAGAGAGAAATGAGAGAAATACAGCTTGTTTTGCACTCTAGTGCAGAGATGGGCAAAGTCACTTGATCTTCTCATTTTATCTCTCTCATTCCTTATTATATCATTCCCAATTCTCATACTGCAGTGAATTGCACCTCACCCATGAGCCAGCAGTGTGACCTTGTGGCCAAGAAGGCCAATGGTATCCAATGGGGTACATTAGGAAAAGCATTGCCAGCGGGTCAAGGAAGGTGATCCTGCCCTTCTCCTCAGCCCTGGTAAGGTCATATTTGGATAGTTTTGTCCAGTTTTTGACTCCTCAGTACAGAAGAGACATGGAGCTTTTGGAACAGATCCAGCAGAGGGCTGCAGGGTTCATCAAGGGACTGGATCTTCTCTCTTATGAGGAAAGGCTGAGGGAACTGAGCTCTATCTGCCTTGAGAAGAGATGACTGAGAGGGGACCTGATCAATAGACATTGGTATCTAAAGGGAGGGTGCTGAGATGAACCCAGGCTCTTCTTAGTGGTACCAACCAATAGGACAAGAGGCAATGGGCAGAAACTGATGCACAGGAAGTTCTACCTGAATATGAGGAAAAACTTCTTTACTGTATGAGCAACTGCACACTGAATAAATTTTCAAGGGAAGTTGTGGAGTCTCCCTCCTGGAGAAGTTCAAGAACTGTCTGGATACAATCCTGTGCTAGGTGCTCTAGGATGACCTTGTTTGAGCAGGGAGATTGGACCAGATGACCCCCTGTGGTCCCTTCCAACATGACCCATTCTGAGAGATAGCATGATTCATTCTGCAACTTTTCCCATTGATATAAATTAAACCATTTTAGAGAAACATTAAAGTTAAGGAGGAGAAAAAGAAAAAGAACTGCAGCTGGTAGATGTTAATATAGAAGGCACTCTGACATTTTATTAATAATTGGTGAGGTGCAAGAATCATATGCAAGATAATAGTTTTTCAAGATTGGGAGAATGATGATTTGCAAGATTTTGTTCCTCTGACAGTGATTGAGAATATAAACAGAAGATGTCCTCAAATAATCTTACAGGCCTGGTTATATAATAGTACCAATTATGGAGGGTTTTTTACAGAAAGCAAGGAATTCAGGTACAAAAACAATGAATTTTCTTCTTACATTTCCTTAAATTATTTTTTTCTATGAACCACAGATACAATATTCTCCAACCCATACCCTTCCAAAAATGGATATTGGGGGCATCCTTTAGAGGGGGAATGGGTAATATACCCAGAGAAGCTGCCAGCTATCATTGAAGCCACCCACAATCTGTCAACATGCTGCAAGCAATTTTTTCTTCAAACTAATTAACACCTTAGTCAAGATGTATTCAAATTTGTCTCTTGACTTAACTGACATTTTTTTATGATTTAGGTTGGAAGTTTGACGAAATTCTGCAATGAAAAACTATATGTGCAAGATGATCACCATGTAGAACAGGACCATTCTCTCCAAGAAAGGCATTATTTTTTCCCACATCTGAATTTACTGAGGAAACAACGACAGCCACAAGAATCTGAATCATGTGTTTAGTGTTTACTGTTTAGTGTTTAGTTTCTCTGTTTCAGTGCTGCCTTCTCACAACATTTTCAGATGAAACTGTTCACACCTAAAATGTTGCAGGTACTATTGTTTCATCAGAGAGAGTGTGAAGTGTATTCATAGAGAATTTATGACTACTACTTAGTATGATATCTCTGGGGTAAAGCATTGCAAGGGTCCAAGGCCTAATAACTCAAGGTCCCCTGACTCTGGATGGATTTCCTTAAGAGAATCCACCAACTCCTCTTAGCTACTTTTGAGGTTAGAAGACTAAAACCTACAGAGAGAGGGTTTGAAAATTCAGCTCTGATAGATAACACATGTAACATCTTCCTGGGCCATCTCCTTCAGAATATATACAAGAGAGCTGTCAGACCTAAATAATGTAGCAATTATGTTAAGTCTTGTAGTACTTCAGTTTTACAGATTTAAAAAAGGGTGTAATTTAAACATTGTTTGAATAGCAGCAATGCAATGGAGAACAGAATAAATTCCATCTATTTTTTGTTCAAGAAACAGTTGCTGTATTTCGTTCAAGCAACAGTTGCTGCATTCTGCAGTGGATAGAGAGAAGTCAGTAAAAAGTAGATAAGCCTCTCACCGTGGCAGACAATTGCATATATCAACAAGTCTCGATATCAAAATCAGAGCACAACCTGGATAAAGACTAAGAAAACCAGAAAGATGACTCCTCATACATCTTGAGTCTTCATGTGGATTTTCAGTCAGTTCAGTTCTCCCCAGCCTGTGCCTCATTGTGTGAAGTGGGAAAGCTGCAGCCATTTACCAGGCTGGGGAAAACAAAGTATATAAAAGAGTGCACTTCACAAGCTTCAGGAGGTACTGCTGAGGCTGTATTCCACACTTGCTTGATAGTGATATGGTCTCCAGCACTACATCTATCAAACATTAATCAATTCATCTTCACAAACCTTTTGCAATGCAGGGAAACATTATCTCCCTTTTACAGATTTCCCTTTACAGGAGAACTGAGCCACAGCAAGATGCGAGTGATTTGCCTAGAGGAAATCTGTAGCCAAGCCAGAAGCTGAACCCAGACCTCTCAAATTTCAGAGCACCATTCTCAGAGCATGCAGTTCCAGTCTCATATGCTGGCAGTTTTTTGATTTGTAACAGAAGATTTCTGTAGAATTATTTTTTTCCTTTTTTAACTGGATCCTGCCTGCATTAGAACAGTCTTTCCCTAGGTTCATAATGCTTCCTGGTGTCTATATAAATGAAAAGGGTATAGCAGAGAAAAAAATTTGGAATTTCACTCTGGCTTACAACTTTTGAGTCCTGTCATCACTGTATGTCTAGTTTGGAGCCATCAGTCTTTCGTTATCATTGCCATTATTTCTAGCACAATACCTAAATGTGGAATTCTGGTTTTCTGTCTTGATAAAATCTCTGTATCTCTTTTTATGACTCCTGAAAGTAAACATGGTTCCAATGCTGAGATCATATGATGTTTTGAGCACAGAAAAGCTTGTCAATTCAAGTCAACTTTGCTCTATAAGCTTTAGAGATGCAGCTTAAAGAACTTTAAACCTTTTACATTTGAATGCCAAATTATAGTTGTTGTTTTTTTTTCCCCCCATAAAAAACATACAGTTTGACCTGGATACTCAGCCAAATAGCAAGTACAAATAACATTGGTATATTTTAGGGTCATGCTCAGTCACACATTTAAAGGGTTCCTTGTCAGGGAGAGGAATGATACTCCTCAAAAACTGCCAGTGTCACCTTCCTATGAAACAGCCCTTCCACTTCACAACAGAGAAGTCCAAAGTACCATACCAAATACAACAAATGCTCATGGTTGGTGTTTACTTATCCCCGTGACAGCAGTGGGCTCTTTCTGTCTCAAAGAATTCCCTTCTTCATATTGTCATGGTCACTATATGTGAATAAAAATCCAGGCTGGACAAACCACAGAGATGAGGGGTCAGTGCAGGCTCTTGGAGATATTCGTGGACCTGGAAAGAGTGAGAGAATACTGGTTATTGCTTAGCATGGTAACTTTTAAAATCAGAAAGGAAGGTGGTTACACTGATATTATCCAAAATTTAAGGATTCTTTTTTTAAAGATCAATGTTCAGTGTGTTGGCTAGAGCCATCTAAGATAATACGGAAATACCAATTTTCCATCTAAGTTTGTCACACAGGTAAAAAAAGTCTGTGAGTTATCAGCTGATTGTTACCCTGAAATCAGTCCATGGTAAACTGGAATACTTGAAAAAGAACAGCAAAATATGTAACAAAGGTTATAAAAATGCACCACTTTTAATAGAAAAGGCAGTAAGATTTCACATTTACATTTGATATTTAGGAGGTAATAGCAAAGACATTCCTATAATTCCAACAGCACATACAAAACCCAAAGGCTATAATTCTAATTAATTCAATCACTCTGTCTGTGCTTGCTGCTGCTGCTCTTCAGCTACCACTGCTAAGTTATGTGCATTTCAAATAATATTTCATTTTCCAAACGGGTTGTTGGCACAAGGTATGTAATAGCTATTAACAATATTAATGAATACGAGTCAGTTAACAAAGTAGCAGCCTTAGCAAAACACAGCTCAATGGCAGAAAAAGGAAAAGAAACTTCAGCAAAGAATTGCTGTCAAATGAGTGATATTTCTAAATTTAATTTTATTTGAAAAATTAAAGGAAGAATGCAGTATAAAGCACTCAATGAATACCATTTGAAGTTGTCTTAGTATTAATATTATCTTACAATCAGTATTAATATTATCTTACACATCTCATGTGATTAAAAGATGTATAATCAGGCTAAAAATCAAGAAAAGGATAAAAAAGTAAAATCAAAATGATCTAGGCATTCTGTCCTGCTACTCAGCTTTGTCTGTGGTTGATACTATTCAGAAAAAAAAGTAAAAAATTTTCCTTCCAGGAAGGAAGAAGGAAAGAATGGAAATGAGCCCATTAGCCAATTAGAAAGATGAATAAATAGGGATAATCAGCACAGTCATTAGTTTAGAATTGACATAGGTGGAGCAACCAGTTCCCTGAAGCCTCTAATGCCAAACTGGGCTGACCACAATCAGTAAAGTTAGCAATATAAAGTAATATTCAAATTCCTCAAATTATATATAGCTATAGCCTATATACCATCTATAGTCATCTAAATTCAAAGATCTTTTTTACTGATGTGTATCTCATACAGTTCCATAAGCCTTAAAACTGATTCTAATATTTGATACATATATATGTGTATGATTCTCTTGGAGCTACAGCTCTTGGCTTGGTATAAGATTGGCTTCAAAAAGGGATTTTCATCATATCAACATTTTAATGTTGATATGAAAATCCAGTACACATAAGGGCAAATTTTAAACTGCTTAAATTAATATATTGTGCAGCTGCTATAGATTATGAGCTAACATATGTGCATCCTTACCAGAGACAGTAGTCCATTGTGAGGGACACAGTAACTATAGCTAGAATTTTGGAAAACCCAATGGTCCTTGGCCTTGACTATCCAATCAGCCACTCAAATTTTCTTTCAAGAATAGTTTGAGTCTATTCTTAACAACACCATCTGTAATCATAAGGTTTCTCAGTTCAACTGATTATCAGCTTTTCAGAATTTATAGATTTTGACTGAGGAAAATTTGCCCTAATTTTTGCAATATGTGTAGTCCAATGCTCACTTCAAAGTATTCAACATGAAGAGATGTATATCACCTGGAATGAAATTTCAGTCACATTTAAATTACATTGGATACAGTGAGCAATACAGGAACAAATACTGCTGTTATTCTCAACACATTGTTAAGAAGCACTGACAATCTGCTTTATTTACATATGGCATTTCTTTAATATATTTTTCATTCTTTTGATTCACTGGCAGGAAGCTGGGCTGGAGTTATGATATTTTGCACATTTAAATGCTAAAAAAATTATTTTTATAATGCTTCTTTCAGAATGTTTTTGTGTCAAAAGTATGAGGTTATTCACTGTGTTTTCAACAGCAAGCTCATTGTGGATGTCATTCAAAATAACAAAACTGCTTTCTTCTTTTACTGAGATTGTATCTCCAGTGTTTCCACCTATAGACTGCATTGAAAGATTATATTCTGCAAGGAAACCAATGGAATACAAATATCTCTTCTGTGCATGAGCATTGGACTATCTAAAAGAGGAATATTACTGACATGCAAAAGTAAGCAGTCAAAAGTTGAGAAAAATCAGGATTAAGGATGAATATTTAGTATCAAATGAGTTCTTTTTTTCTTGCATCAAAGATCAATTATAGTGATTCATTACAGTATCACACAGTGTCCAAGTCTTGCTTTGCACTGCCATGCAAAAGAGGACAAGTGCAAAATCATTAATTTATAGACTTAATTAAAGTTCAGGATAAACTAGTGAGTAATTTAACCAGAAACTAAATTTAGTAACCCAAATCCTCACTGAAATCTTCTGATTTTAATATATAAAGTAAATTGTATATATATTTGTATAAATATTATATATTTATGTATAACATATATAATATATATTTATATAT
>WBNO01014004.1:265-15676 GCA_013400575.1 Peucedramus taeniatus
CATGGAGTGTGTCACTCATTTATCTGTGTCATCTCTGACTTAATTGTGACATAATAAGCCCCTGTGTAAGCCCTGGTCTGATTTCCTACCCATGACTGATTTACATCATGAAACATACCATTTCCAAATACCTCTTATCTTTCACCACAATAACTGATTATTCCTAAAATAAAGCTAATGAACTAATTTCCCTTTCTACAGGAACAGTACAAGGAACTGAAGAGAGTCAGAGGTTTGTGATGGATGAACAGAGAGAGTTTAAACAGAGCTGACTGTGACTCTCTTCTCATCTGAGCTTTGTGTTCCCTCTCAGAAATCCCATCCCTGTTGTAGGAACGACCCAGTGACTTATAAAGGTACAAACTCAGGTCAGCTTCAGATTTCCTTAATAATTCACAGCAGTTGGTGGACTTTGAACATGCAGCTGAATCGTCCTTGCAGCAGAGACTCTTGAGAGAGTATGGGAGCAAACAACTGGTGACAGAAAACCATACAGGCATTAAGGTTATGAGTGGACAGCTTTTAAATAGAGCTCTCATTTTAATGGTAAGCACATAATTAAGTCCCCTTTATTCCTATACTAGAGGGATTGTAGGCTCACTATCTTAGGAAGTTCTCGGGAACAGATCAGACATCCATTAGGAATGACATATAGGTGGTGATCCTCACAGAAATGCATTAAGTGAATTTGAGATTCCTTCTGCCCTAGCTTTTTGATGACTTATGTACTGCATAAGCAGACTTCCCTCCCTTCAGGGAACTATTGTATCCTTGTTCTTATGGCTGTGATAGAAGCGGTTTAATTTGCTTCAGGAGTGCACTATTGAAGCAGCTCTTTTCCTTGCCCTCAGTGCACTCTTTCAGCATGTGACCTGGATTATTTTGGGTTAAAGCTAAGATGGAATGTAGGTGTGCACTTGATGAAGTGCTACTGTTAATAGATAGTGGATAAGAGCGTATTTGAAACCATGAGGGTTTCAAATACTCTGGATGCCAAATACTCATCACATACTGTTCCATCAGACAGCTCTGTTTCCATTGCATCATGCTACTGCCTGGTATGACATCACATTATTTTCAGAGCCTTTAGAAACTATAGCATTACATAAGTATCATTATTATCTCATATCAGGAACAGTTGCAACTTAATTAGCAAAAATTTATGAAGTTTTAACTGAAGATATAAAATGCTATCATAGTACAGCTACACATATTTGGCCAATTTCATGGCACTGAAAAGATAACATTTTAGTGATTAGGAGAGAGAAGAAATTCAAACCACAAGGTCATATTACACATATGTATGTTTTAAATATACACACTTAAAACTCAGCATAACTCTCCTGTCTCCAATATCTTTTATTAGTGTGACAACTTCTTCCTTTTCATGTGCTTGCATTAGTTTTTGATATTTGTTGCATGAAATCATATTAAAACTTTCGAGTGTACCAGTCTGATTTTTTGTTGATCTGAATGTTAAATCCAATTTTGCATTTGCTTCATAATTTGGATCAATATAATGCTTTGATAATACAGTCCTAGTAGACAAAACCTCAAGCATCCTTTTCAGCAGGCAAATTTCTGTACTGTGTGCTGCCAGAGTAGGGACTTACATCCAGTTTTGTTAGGAAAAGTCCAGTGAGGCAAAGAAAATGTCAGTGCTTCACTGGAGGAATGCACTTCTCAGGCATAACAGGGAGGATGTTCTTTGCCAAAAGGTCACAGAAACATGCTTTTCATTTTTTTCTGCCTTACTAAGCACAACTCAATTTCAAGATACTGAGTGCAGAGTTTTTCTCAGCATGAGGAAAGACTGAAGCAGAAGATAGTAACAGAGATCTGGTCCTGTTCTTAATTCAATACTAGACTGTTGCTCAACAAAATATCTTACTGCTTCTTAGGTTCTCCATGATAAAATGAAAAGAGGAACCTTCACACCCTCAGTGGTAGATACTGTTCTAAGAAAGTTTAATGTGCAGTGATTTCTGGTGCACTTTAGTGTGAGGGTAATAGAGATGACTTCTGTTACATCACTGATCATGACATAATAATATACATAATTTAGAAATATAGCATTATGCAGAATACCACACCATCCCAAAGTAAGACATGAAGCAGTATGTCCTATTTTTCAAATCCCTCAAATTCATATCTTTGAAAGAATTATGGACTACAGTCAAGAAGCAGCCAAATAACAATCTCAAGAGCTGGCAGAATCGCAATATTGATTATTTTGAACAATATTTTATGAGAGAAGATATTTTAAGATAGAAGAAAGCATCTTGCAACAGGTGGCTGTGCAAATACACAGTATACTTTTTGGTTGATTTGCTAAGACCTGAAAGACAGTGTGGCTTTTGGAACAAACAAAAAACCTGAAGCAAAAAAAGTGATTTAAAGTTAGCATAATGTTTATCAATACAAAAAAAGCTTTTCAGTTTTGAGCACGGTAAACAGGCAAGAAAGCTTTTGTTTCCAGGGTTGCATTAGGAGTGGAAGACACTCAGGTATGCTGTGGGAGTTCTCAGTTCACACATTTTTTTTGCCTGAGGAAGTTAAAATTTGTACTGCCCATCTTTCTGGAAAATTTTATACTTGTGACTGCTTATATACTTTTATATTTCATTTAATCATTCACAAGGGTATACACCTGTTTTCTAAAACAATTTCCTGACTCGTGCAATGTTACTCCTTCTTTCATTTTGTTCCATCGCAGTTTCTTCTGTATGAACACTCCTGATCAATGGAAATCTGTGTTTTCAGAAACATGAAAAAATATTATCAAGTGAGCCTGAAGAACATACATTTATCTATGATAGGTGGAATAAGACCACTGCTGGTAGAGAAAGAAAAAGAAGTTGAGTCTTCTCAACTTCTCAATAAATTGGACTACGGCATAAAAAAAAATTCCCTGACGCATTTTTATGTATGCATAATTGGCTAACTGGCAAACAGATTCAAGACATCTTGAATTGAACTTTTCAGTAAGTGAACTCTTCACTGACACAAAATTGACTTCAGTAGTATTCTTGCCTTTTGTGACTCAGTTTTAACCTCCTAAGAGAGATTCAAGGAAATGTTGCGGCAAGTAAGAAATATGATGGAGAATATGGAGAAGAAGGAGGTTTGAAGTATGGGACAAAACCCCCACCTCCTCTGTTTAGAGAAGACAATAACTTATGATTGCTCTATTTTAAAATATTATTGTTTTCATCAGTGTGTCCTAATTGTGGGTACTGAAGTTTTACTGTTTCAATTCAGGCACTTGAGACTCAATCTCAACACTCTAAAAGTTAATGTAACTGCCCATCCCAAAATATGGGTAGTGTTCATTTGTCAATTAAATTTTCATTCATCTGTTATCTAAAAGTAAGACTGAACCCTCATGGAATACTCTATGTTATACTGACTGTGTGGGTTGTGGCTGCAAAGCTAACTGGAATGATGCCAGATGAGATGAAGAGCCAGCCAGTGGTCCTGGGGTTACTCCGGATGATATTAAAAGTGGTATTCATCTCTGTGCCACTCTTACCTGTGTGCCAGAGGTAAGTCCAGACTTCCACCCCAACAGATTTTTGTCTAGCCATGGATGACAAAAGGAACTGTTCTCAAAGCTAGTCAAATAACGTATCTTCTAGCAAAATGTAATTATTATCCTTATCTTTTAGCCAGTTAAGACTATTTCAGCTCATTTTATGCTCCACTTCCCTTTTTAAAATCCTGCTTGGGAAGGCTGAGATCCTGCTCATCCTAAAATTAACAACAAACTTGTCATTGCCTTAGATAGCAAAGGACCATGTATTTAGATACTCTTGGTGTTTTGAAATTCGAAATCTACCTAGCTCTATCAGTCTGGATGAAACCAGATGTTTCCCATCAGGTTGATAATTATCTATCAGATAGAGAAAATGGATAGAAATTCAATTTTTTTAATTGACTTTGTGAGCTATCAGTTGGTTTTGAGCAGCCTTTCTGTTGGAAATACTGACTCAAAGTATTGCCTGAATGATTCTTCAAGCATTCCTTTCTTGAAATGACTGACAATGCATTCTCTATCCACAATATGTGATTGAACTCTGTAGAAACTCTCAAAATACAAAACCTTGTGTCACCTATCTCAGATAAATACAAGAAATCCAAAATATTTTGCTTCCCCTTGCAAAGACACATTAACATCTTCAAAAAAGGTGAGTTTAGATTCCAAATAATTTATAATCTTCTGTTTCTTATTACATTTCTCTAACTTACTAGATCAATTTGAAGATTTTAGCACTTACAAAAACATGGTAGCCAAAGTTCTTTTACCTAATTCACTTGAAACTGGCTCAGAAAATTTTCAAAAGTTTTTAGAAATGTACTTCAACCTATGTGTTACAGATGCTAGAGGAGACAAAACCCCCTAGCTTTTAATAAATTATCATTTATTTCCCAAATATAAACATTTTTGACATAATTTTCTTCCCCAGGAGCCACAATCACATTTGTCAACTTAACTGATCCCTGAAATGAGATCCAAATTATTCAACAGGGATAAAATTAGTAGCAAGCCTCAGGCATAGGACAGCAGTTGTCTTTAGCATTCATTTTTGGTTTATTAACTGCTAAAGATCTACATCAAATGAGATCATACAATGATACTGCAGTCCAGTTGAACTGTCTCTTATTCCTGCATCAGAATAACTTTTTGTTTGTTTGTTTGTGGGTTTTCTCAAGGGGTTTTTTTGTTTAATTGGTTGTTTTAGTTTGGTTTTGTTGGGATTTTTTGTTTCGTTTAGTTTGGTTGGTTGGTCAGTTTTGTTCTTTAATTTTTCTACAACTCTGGAACCCTTTAGATGAAGTGGAGCACGGGTATCTGCAAAGGCACATTGAGGTGCTCCAACTTCCATCATCTGAAAGCAGTAAGTGCTCAATTTTCCTCTCAAATTTATTAAGGCTTCTAGTCATATGACAAGTTACCATCTAAAAGCAAAATCAATCCAAAACAATAAAAATGCCAAGTCATCCACTCAGCTGCTAGACATAATCTTTCTTTAGAGAGCGGTAATACTTTACCTCAACTGACTGCAGCTCTTCTTGGCTGCTGAGAAGACTCAGATCTTTTGCAATATCCAGCCATATTCCTATTCCCATTCCCATAGCCTCCATCTAGTGAGCCACACAGAGGAAATTCATCCAGTCTAAACTGTTTTCCCATATTTACTTACTACATTTGGTTACCCTCCCTGTTTCTCCTGATATGTACCCTACTGTGCCTGTTATGGAACTGTCTCCCTTGTGCCCCTGTTTCTTTCTCCTCTGGGTCTTATACTCTTGAACCTTGCCCAGGTCTAGCTTGATAAAATGTTCCTGAGGCACCTTCTGTTTTCCCTAGATTTCTCTGTACAGAAAAAAAAAAAGCCATTTTATAGTGTCTCCCTCCCACAAAACAATGCTTCTGGATGCAGCACATTCAGTCATTTTTCATTCTTCAACACTAACCAGCCTATTTCTCTTTTTTTCATATTATTTTCTATTTTATAAAATAAAATTGTATTCAAAATAACTGGTTTTGACACATTTCAATCTTTTTAATCAATTATGGGATGAATAAATGTGAGATTGTACTTTCTGGAAATGAATTGCAAAGGAAATACAGGAAATATTTCACACTGCATCACAACAAGGTTTTTCCTGGCCCCATTGTACCTAGTGCCAACAACAGGATTCATGTCAAGATACTGACAAAACTATACTAACTAAACAATATAGACACCTTAATGAGAAACCTAAGCAGTGTCAGGCCACTTATGATTTTCTGGTTTTTAATTTATTCATTTTCCTTACTCTAAAAGCCTCTATGATTTTTTCTTTTTAAACTTTTTAAAAGTTAAAAAAAAAAAGAAAATTAATAGTAATTCTTGTTTATGGGGACTAGTTGAGGGAAAATGTATAGGAAGACGGGAGAAAACATTCATTCATTCATTCATTCATTTCTTTTTAATTGCAGCTAAATATAATGCAGAATACAGTCTGATTTTCTTAAAATTCAGTAGGCATGTGAAGGCCTACACTGAATGAAGGAATGTGCTCTTTGACCATTTTGTAAAAATGTCTAATTAATTTTCCTTTGTCACTTTCAATATGTTTCTATTACATGCTTGGGACTGCTGGGGTTCCCAATGGTAACTGAATTTTGCAGCTGAAAATTACTGTCCTTAAATAATTCTAAGAATTTCTCACTGAAAACTCTTAAGCACACATCAGATAATGGTTGTGGCCACACAAAGAAAGACTCGGCTTGGTTATACTTATTATTTCACATTGCCTTGAATATTATTTGTTTTTTAGGATAATTGCTTTTTTTTTTTTTTGAAAAGTCACCTGCAATATTTTCCTCTTCACTATAAATGAAGATTATATGTTTCTGAAGTATTCTTCCAATGGACAGCCATGCAGGAGCAAGGGACCCAATAGACTGCATGCTCTTTGGCAGAAATGAGGTCTGGGAGTGTATCCAGTTCATCCAGTTACCTGAGAAGTTACAAGTAGTGCAGTGCAGCAGGGCAAATACAATGGGCAGAAGGTGCCAGCGTATGCTGTCGTCAAAGATTCCCATGGATAAAGGTCACCTGTGTTACCTGCATGGGAACAACTGACTGGATAACTGAGATTTCCAATGCTGCTGGAAACCAACAGAATCCATTTACAGAATGCATTAGTGATTGTCATTTTATTTGAAAAACAAGAACTACTACTACAGAAGTCCTCAAATCAACTGAGTTGCAATGTAATGAAAGAGTTAATGTGGGCATTTGTATCCTCTCAAAAACCCCCTGAATCTATGTATTATTTGAATTTCCTGTATTCCATTACCATGTTCAGAAAACTATTTCACAGTTATAACAGTGAAACAGTTATAACAGTGAAACTATTTCACAGTTTTTCACATAAAATAGGTTCTTTAATAGATGCTCATAGCTATGAACAGAGAGTTCAAGTAAACACTTAATAAATTGTTTCTGACTAATTTTCTTTGTTCTCTATATTATTCACATGGTATTTATTATGCAAAAAATAATGGTAATTTTCCAAAATGAACAATGGCGAAAATTATGTTTTTAATAACTGTTACATTTCTTTGCATCTTATTTAACTTTTAGCACTTCTTTTAAAATACTCTGTTTTATAGTAGAGGAACAGCCGCTAAGTTATGACTTCACTTTCCAGGAAATATTTTCCAAGGGATAGATCCACCAGATGGTGCCATTCACCTAGCCAGGTGAGGAATTTTGTCCATGAAATCTTTCAATTTCTTATTAATAGATAATATTTAGTAATCCTTGTTCACCTTTTTATCGATGTCCTATGCATTTATGAATGTTATGCTGATTTTTATTTAAAGACCTTAACTTTTCATAGCACCTGTTTCTCAAGGAAGGGAAGGTGGGCAGAGATGACCCAACATGTTATTCAGTAGCAGAGTGTTCACCTTTGATTTTGGATTTTTTTTTTTTTACTGAGAAGAATAAAACACAAAGCTGGGAGGGGTGGCCAATACCCCAGAGTATTCTGCAGCCCTTCAGAATGGCCTTGAAAGGCTGAAGAGATGGGCAGATAAGAACTTTCTGAAATTCAACACAGGCACTTGGGAAGGATTAAACCCATGGACCAGGACAGACTGAGACCTGAAAAGCAGCTCTGCAGAGAGGGACCTGGGGGTCCTAGTGGACAAGGAACAGTCCATGAGCCAGCAGCGTGTCCTTGTGGACAAGAAGGACAATGGTATCCCGGGGTACTCTAGGAAGAGCATAGCCTGAAGGTCAACGGAGGTGATCCTGCCCCTCTGCTCAGCCCTGGTGAGGCACATCTGGAATGCTATCACCAGTTCTGGGCTTCTGAGTACAAGAGAGACAAGGAGTTCCTGGAGGATGTTCAGCAGAGGATAACAAAAATGATTCAGGAACTGGGGCACCTCAGGAAAGGCTGAGAGAGCTGAACTTGTTTATCTGGAGAAAGAAAACTGAGAGGGGACTTAATTAATATGTATAAGTGTCTGGAGGAAGGGTGTCTGGAGGGTGAAGCCAGGACAGAGGAAACAGGCAGAAACAGATTCACAACAAGTTCCACCTAAACATGAGGTGACCAAGCACCGGAGCAGATTGCCCAGAGGGGTCGTGGAGTCTCCTTCACTGGAGATAATATTCCAGAACTGTCTGATCGCAATCCCATGCAATGTGCTCTAGGAGGATCCTGCTTGAGCATGGAGGTTGGACCAGGTGACCCACTATGGTCTCCTCCAACCTTACCCACTCTTGTGATCCTGCGGCTGATGTAAAACTTGCATTCAATCACAGAAAATAAAAAAGGTAAAAAAAGAAGAGCAAAACCTTCTACATCAGTTCCCTACTTTTTCCCTCAATAGGAGGTAACCCATGTCTATCTTCCAAAACTGCTCAGAATGTTTTACCATTGGCTAATATATTTAAGTAATCTTATTTTAATTTTGATTTCTAGAATTGACACAAGCTGGAGCTGAGTCTATCCATTAAATAAATGCACAGTTTTTTCTGACTTAGTTTCAATGGCCATTTCAAGTTATTAGTATATCTTCTCAGAGAATCAATATTTTTACATCTATTGTTCTATTATCAATCCTAGGCCTTAAAAAGCAAATACAAGTCCAAATTTTCATTTTAGCAAGAATATTACCCTCTTTCTGTCTTCATACAATATCTTAAATAGTATTCAGTTTTGCCTGATCCCTACTTTGAATCCAACAGAAGACCACTGCACATGGTCCTACATCCTTACCTGGTCTAGACTTAATGAAAATACATTATTTTTTCATCAGGCTTAATGTAGCATTTGTCAGAGAGGGAGTCTTTGTCTGTCTCCTTTCCCCAGAAGTGGGAACTGCCCATTCCACAGGCTGCCGTCGTTACTGTTCCCAGCACAGAAATGATGGTAAACCAAACGTATCTTGAACAATCAGCAAGAAAGTTTGAGATGCCTGAGAAACAAGGCACTTGTCTAGATGTAAACACTGTACTTACTGATAAAGCACAGGCTTAAAAAAAGGATTAGACACAGACTAAATGGTTTGGTGCTAATTCTGGACACTTTCCTACACAGCTTTGTGCCAACACAAGGCTAAAAGCCACACAGGCTCATCCATTCACCTGAGATAAAGGACATGTCAGTCTCTGCACAGACATGTGCTAATGAGCACAGGCAGCCCTGGGAGCAAAGCTGCCTCTCACAGTGCATGCCCAGGGATTTTGCACCAATGCATACAAACTCTAAGTGAATCAAACACAATTCTTTCTCTATTTAATGGAATAAATTCATACATTGAGCCAAAAAAAAAGAGCATCTATAATGTCCAGTTTCATTTTCATCACAACTCTGGAAAGCCCTGAAAGCAGACTCCTCTGAGGAATCAAAGTGCCTCCTTCTTCAAAATTACTTTCCCATTTAAACTTGGAGTTTCTCAAACTTTACTCAGGACAATGCTAATGGATTTTGGCAGAACTCTTACCTTTATAAGTATGTTCTCTGCCTGATGTATTCACAGAACACCTTAGCTTTTACTTTCTTTTGATTGGTTCTCCATTTATTTATTTTTCTATGTATTTTTCATTAAACTAAATATAGTTAAAGTTGTCTCCAGACTTTGACATCTCAATTTTGCATATATAAATGCTTACAAATTGTATCTGAGGCGTGAAAATAGCAAATATATTTGCTTTTGTGTATATATATATATTTATTTGTTATTCACCTGAGAAAGTTAAAACATTTCAAATTTATAATTAGTAGGATTCCATACTCTATCAAGCCCCCTTTTCATTGAGGTTTGGGTTTTCTTGGTTTTCTTAAACTGATGGTGGTAATAACAGGCTTGCATATAAAAACTACACAGTGTCAAGATTGTTAATAGTGAATCATACAATTGCTAGAAAAGCATTCTGTAACAATTTCTTAGCTTTTTTGGGTAATAATTCCCTACTCAGAAAAAGGAAGATTGATTATCACTTCAAATTTTATTTCTAAAAAAAAATATATGTTTAATGAGAAAGGTAAGTCACGCTAGATTCTAGATATCTGGGGATCCAGCCAAATCTGCTGAACTTGGCTAATTTTTTGAGCTCAGTGCTAGTTTCTACAACGGATTGCATTAGTACACTCCTAGAACAACTCATCTCCTGAAATCAAACTAAAAGGACAGGAGCCACAGTGGTGTTAAAAAATTGATACATGTGTTATGGCACTAATCCAAAATTCAACAGAATCTGACTTCCACTTCCAGAATGCTTGTTCTTATTGACTGTAGTTCTTTTCCATATCTCACAGTGTAAGAATGCATTCAAAGAAATTTTCCTTTTCCTTTTCTTTTTTTTTTTTTAATTTGCCTTCACTGAAATTAGTTGCTGCCCCTAGACTGTTGAAAAGGCTGACTTACGTTTTCATTATTCCTTATTTTCACTTGGGGAATGCATCTAACTAAAGAGCAGTGGCAGTGCAAGAAAGGTTAAGCAGAAGCACCCTTGCAGTAAGTCCTTTGTCAACAAAGAAGAAATGAAAGTTGTCAGATAGCTTGACTCAAGACATTAACTTCAGTGTGATATTCTGAGCCAGACTCTGTAACTGTGAGACATACTTTTTTTCAGGTACACCAGTGTCCTTGTGTCAAGATAAGCAGGTCTTCATCCAGAGTTCCTTAAATACACAAAAATTCAGTGGTTTAAGCCAAAATAAAGCAATTAAAGTTAACTATTTCTGCCCTTTTAGACTTTATGACTGTTATTGGCAATGACTAATGAATGACATTTATAGAGGCTATTGTGCAAATCACCAAGGAATTTTTCTGACAGCAAACCCCACAGACTAAGGACTCCATACACCCTCTATTGATGGTGTGGGGAAGGACTCACTTTAACAGATAAATCTTTTATTATCATTGCAAGTATATATCTGAAATTATATGTTTATTTAAGCTCTTTTCTCTCCAGTATTTGTACACTTTATGTTCTTAACTGGATTTAACAATATGTGACCATTAGAAAGACACCATCCTAATGGTATCTCATTTTTCATTCCTTTCATTTCCTGATTATAATGCACTAAAAGATGCATTTGTATTCCTACCATTACTAGGAAATATTGAAGCAAGTATAATAATTTATCTTTTTTTCTGCCCTCATCCTCTGGTAATAAGACATTTGTGCACTTCTCTATAAGAAACTATATAATAGGTAATATCATCCTTTTACTTTAAGTTATGTTACAGTAGGACAGATTTCCTTTTAGAATGATAGAATGGTTTGAGTTGGAGGGGACCTTAAAGATCATCTTGTTCCAACACCCCTGTTGTAGGCAGTGACAACTTTCATTAGACCAGGTTACTCGAAGTCCCATTAAACCCTGAAACTTCCAGGGATTGGGCGTCCACAACTCCTCTGAGCAACCTGGTCCAGTGTCTTACCTCCCCCCNATATCCAATCTAAATCTACCCTCTTTCAGTCTGAAGCCATTACCCCTTGTCCTATGACTTCATGTCCTTGTGAAACGTCTCTCTCCGGCTTTCTTGCAGGCTCCTTTTAGGTACTGGAAGGTGCTCTATGGTCTCCCCAGACTCTTCTCTTCTCTGGGTCGAACAACCCCAACTCACTCAGCCTGTCTTCATAGGAGAGGTGGCTCCAGCCCTTTGATCATCTTCATGGCCCTCCCCTGGATGTGTTCCAACAGTTCCCTGTCCTTCCTGCGCTGGGGCCCCAGAGCTCGATGCAATGCTGCAGGTGGGATCTCACCAGAGCAGAGCAGAGGGGCAGAATCCCCTCCCTTGCCCTGCTGGCCACGCTGCTTTGGATACAGCCCAGGACATGGCTGGCCTTCTGGGCTGGAAGTGCATATTTCTAGGTCGTGTGCAAGCTCATGAAAGGAAAGAACTGAAGATGGCAGGTGTGTTAGCATAATTAGTTTGTAACCCATACAGTATGTGGAAAAATACTTCTGATCAGAACTGAGCCTTAGCTGGAAAACAGAAGCATGAAAATTATGAGTTTTCAAATCCTTTGTCCCTTTCATATGAAACACAGGAATTGAACATACTTTATTATTCCACATAGGGCCTTTAACCATGAATTTTTGGTAAGATAAAAATTACAAATACCACTGCTTAGAGGCAGCAGCACTAGAGATTAGCTCTTGCTCCAACAAATTTCATAAAGTATGCTCCCACCTTTGTGAATACAGTGTGCTTTGTACATATTTGCACAAAAATAATTTAATTGAATGATAATACAATAAGCAACTTTAAAACTTTTTTCCTTTTGATAAAATTTTGGTTTTTTTCTACAGAAGAAATACCTCTTCTCCAAACATGAAGTGAGAAGTTTTACTCTACATAATTTATTGTAGTTTCTCATGGTTTGGTAAAGGCAAAGCTCACACCGTATCTCCACAACTGATTGCTGGCATGTTTGCTGTATTTTGCTTGGTGTAAAACAGAGAAAGCTAGTGATTTATCTTTGGCAAGTTATTGGTATGTCACCATATGGCATACAAGAAAGACTTACCAAATTACACCTTCATATAAGTATATTTAACAGCAAACTTCCATCCTTTTTTACCCTAAGAAAAATAAAAGCCTCTGTAAGAGATATCAAGACCACAAAAAGGCTGGGAAGACCTTTGTCCCTCCTTTTCAGTATATATCTACCGAGATGCAATTCCCCATTACTCCCATTCACTTACCAGGGATAAAGCTCTGGGACTGCTGACAGGTGTTTATCAGCACCTTATTCCAGGGCCACTCTGGGACAGAAAAACGGGCAGTTGGTCAGGACCACAGAGAATAGGAATGCCAAAGCTGTAACCTGGTGCACCCTCTGCCCACTCCAGTTTCTGTCCTCTGCTCTCTCTCCCTGGGCTTTATCAGGTGACACCTGCAATGGCCTCCCAAGCAACACAGGAATTCAACTTGCAGGAAGCTGGCTACCTGCCAAAGAGCTGACTAAATAAAGACGTATTTTCAGATGTCTTTTCAGAACCCAGGCAGGTCATGTCTCTTTTCCCAGTCCTCTGCAGTCACTTAAAATGATAAGAATCATGCTCCTTAAATATTGCAGTAAAAATAATTATATGATGAATATGCTGTAAGCTTTAATTGAAAAAGAGAAAAGCAATTAGAGGAGTCTGAGTTTAATTTTTTATTAAATTTAAAGATGTACTCCTGCACTTGGCTTTATTTTTACTTTCTCTTTAATATACATATACGTGATTTTAATAAAATTAAAATCAAATATGGAAGGAACACCTGCCAAACATGAGATGTGCTGTACCCTTTCCTCCCCTTACTTCACATGCTTAGAAAAGATTTTTTTTTTCTTTTTCTTTTTTTTTCTTCAGAAAGCTTGCTGTCAATTACTTGGATTTTGAGGTCATCATATTAAAAACCATATACCACTTCAGTTTCCATTAATTATTACATATTTGATTTTAAAAATTCTTTAGGCAAAATTCTATTCTCAGTTACACACATGCAGCTCCACTGAAGTCACTAATTACCGTTTAATCAGATATATAACTTACTCTCAGGGAAAGCAGATAAGAATGAAAGGAAAGGCAGGAAGAGAAAGGGCTCAGAGCACAAAATAATAGTCTGACTAGCAAAGATAATTTAATAACATAGACATAACTGAGGCTTATGGTGAATATTCTTTTCTTCCTCTGATTTTGTGAGTTAACAGTCATTTAAGATCAATGACTGTACATTTCATCAGTTTCATTTAAAAGACAAAGGGAAAATTATGTTTAGTTATAATCACATTTATAAGGACCATGCTAGCTTTTAAATTTTCACTATTGCTATTTTTGGAAGGTACTAAATACTCACAGAGCAGAGAGACAGAAGGTCAGCTAAAACACAAAAAGGAGTATAATCACACCAACAGTAGAAATAACAAAATAACAGTAGAAGCAGTGATGCAGAGAGATTACAGGCATTGCACCACAACCTCCTCTACCCCTGAACTAAGCTATTGAAAATTACCTAGTTAGGTCTTCTTATTTAATGTCTCTCTGCATTGAGATGGACAAGAGCTTGGTTAGGTTGAGAAAGCAAAAAAATCACAATGCCAATAAAAACTATCCCAAGAAGAGAGCACACTGGGGCTTTTTGTTACTTTTAGTATCCATACTAGTTTCTCAAGATTGTCTCATACCACAGCCAAGCAACCGCTGCACCACGCTGCTGCCACTTGCTGACAAGGTTAACAGCAGGTACAATGTGGATGGTACAGGCTGCAGAGCTCTGTGTCTGCTCTTGTGCCCTGTAATCAGGAGATGTAGCATCCTTAGGTGCTCACTGACATTACTGCCATACCTGCATTTGCCATCTTATCTAAGCCAGGTTTTGTGCAGCCAAGTTGCCAGAACATTGGCTGTGAGGTCTCTGCACCTGAACCAGTGCAATGTTCTCCAGCCTGGCTTGAGCAGCCTGAAGTAAATGTTCAAGCCAAGACAGATGTTTTGCCTCTAAACCAGATAAGGACTTAATATGCCATTATTTCTGCTTGCTCAAATGTGGGGATGGTACTTTTGAGATACAGCAACATTTTCAATTAATGTAACTATTTTTTGCAGCAATTGCCTGATTATGGCTTTTAACACACATTTCAAAAAATGCTATCAGAAGCACAATTGCATTGGCTGTCCAGAATATATTGAACCACTGCCAGTTATCCATGTTTATTAATTTCACTAAAACTGTATTTTCAGTGGTTATCATCACTGACCTGGCTTCAGTGCATGTCAAGATTAAGAGCTTTTTGCTGTATATATTGTAACTGTGTATAATAATAAATTTTCAGCATTTCAAGAATTTCAGAGTTCTAATTTAAGCTGGGTAAAGGCTTGGGAGTCTGAAAGTTTTTCTTATATATTTTTCTACATGTGTTGAGTCTGTAAAATTGAATTTGAAAGTCTGTCAGGGAAGACTCTTTCAAGTAGGCTCCTAAGAGTCTGCATTTGGCCAGGAAAACCTGCAAAACACTTCTTATGATTTCTCAGAAATTTTGGCAACCCTTTCAGCTAGAAAATGAGTTAAAGAGATATTAAAAAATATTATATAGTGGAAAATAAATGTGCTCTGCAAAGATGCGTAACATCTTTGAGGGATTGCTACTAGAAAAGTTTTAGAAGAATGTATATTTTTCACTGAATTGGTTTGCCTTTACCTAAATTTAAAGTATAACTACATGCAACATAGTTTGTGATAATATTGCTTTAAAAATGTCTGTATGTATATTTTTAGATGGTCTCAACAACTTCATTATGGTCAGAAGAAAAAGTGGAGTCACTTTTCCTTGTTTCTCTTGCAAAATCTAATTCTTGGAGATTGCAATTGGTTTCCTTCCTTCCTTCCTTCCT
>WBNO01014008.1:0-25519 GCA_013400575.1 Peucedramus taeniatus
CCCCATTTTATTTTATGGCTTTGAAAGATGTGTTTGGATCTGAACTAGGCACCTTTCTGAATTTGTTGTGTACAGAGCAGAGGTGATTTGCTGACAGATGGAACTTGACTTTTGAGGTCAAACAGTAGGCCCAAAGGAGTTAAAAAGCTGCTCAGTTGATATTGACCCTGCTCCTGCCAGGACAGGGCAGATTTCTTTGGCTTTTTTTAGGCTGAAGTGTTGGATCTAGTTCTAGACAGAAGCTGCATGGTTATCACATGAATCAGAAAGTCTCTGCCTATTTCTGCTTCCTCTCCTTTTTCTGTTTAATTTCTGTCCCCTGCTTGCTCCCTAAGTTCTCTGTTACCTTGGAAAACACATTTTCTGTTTCTATTCAGCTTTTATGGGTAAAGAGGGACTAAAAAGGTCTATGTGTATTTTTCAGCTTTTTAAAATCTGTATCTGCAAACGATAACCCTTGTATGTGCAGATTAGGTTAATTTCAAATTAACCTGTTCACTTTACGATGCTTTTTCTTCCAATATTATGACTGTGATGTTGTATGTTATTTTTACAACTGAGTAAAAATAGCATATCACTCTACCATTAGAATGTCACAGATTTTTACATTAATTATACATCTGTTCTGATCTTTGCTTCATAAGCACTGCAAATGGTTTAGAAGAAAAGTAACATTTCCTTATGTAAACCACAAATTTCCTACAGAAATATCATAACAGTGTGGCACAGACATGCAACATGAATTATTTAGGCTATTAAAGTCTTATGCTACAGTCATGCATGTATTATTCTGCATAATAGAAATGGATGGATAGATAAGTATTTCATTTTTAAAGCTTCAGACACAAACATACACAGAAATCAAGTGGGTACTTAAAAAAAAAGAAAAGGAACAGCAGAATTTACATGCAAGATATTTATTACTTTGTAAGATCCTTCAAATTTTATTACTTTCAAGAATAAATGGGAAAAAAAGATTGCTGTCACATGAATTTTCTTGTCTCCTTAAAACTCAGGAGGTTTTCATTTAACTTTAGGGACTGCTTTAAGTAATTTATAGTGTATTCTGAAAGTAGTTTAAATTTTAATCTGACATTTCTCTTATAGAAGATCTTGGAAAATTTAGTCTTTAATATTCAGAAAAAGGTTCATCTGAGCTCCAAACTCAGTACAGCATATTTAAATGACAGCACAAAGGCAATAATGTAAGTTCTTATAATCAATTTTGGACAAAATCTCATGGTATTTCAAAAAGTTCACCTTTTAAGCATGAAGAAATGTATGTCCAATTCTATTTACAAATTATTCTATTTTATGTAGGAGAAAAAAGAAGGTGAGCAACAGAAGCTTATTTTAAGAAATAATCTTTTGGATATAGTAGAATTGCTGCCTGGTGCCAAAGGAAAAGGATCTTGCATCCATTGATTTGCAACTTCCAACAGGCTGTCTTTTTGAAAATTAACCACATAAAGGCAGAGAAAACAGTTAAGAAAAGGACTGACTTTGGAATACTGCACACAAACAGATTAGGAAGTAACAAATGAATTCTATACAGCAGAATCACTACTATTGAGCTAATGACTGGCCAGTATTTATGAAAACCAAGCTAGAAAACTAACAGTAAAAAGACTCCAGTCTGAAAAGACACGCACAGGAGCAGTGCAAATGACACGAATAGAAACATAACTACCACAAAAGTGACCCAAGGTGATACAGAAAAAAAGGGGTTTATCATTGAAAGGGACAAGCTCTTTCTCCAGCACTGAGCCAGAGGGTAGAGATGATAATATCAGGTTTTATGCTACTGTGCTACAATTTATGATTAAATTCTAAACACAGGTAACCAATAACTTTAAAAGTAAATACAGCACATTCTGTGGGACTCTCTTTTCCCATACAAAAGTCATGACCTATCCATTACATGGTTGGAACTACAAAAACCTAATAATAGATTCCAAAGCTGGAATCCTGGTCCACAGCCACTCATGGCAAAGCTCCCACTGACTTCAGTGATGGCAATACCTCCTCTAATGTGTAGTATCACATTACTTAAGCTACAAACCCACTTCTTCTATATATACACTATCCAAATTACATAGTGATTCTGATTAGGATTACTATGTAAACTATAGCTTTTAAACTGCTCTTACAGTTACATCATTTTTCTGTCCTGTGATGCTCACAGCACGTTAAATGTAACAGTCTCAGCCAAAAAGATGGAAACTCCTCTCTGCAGAGAAAAGTTTTGTTGCTGCTCTTCCTCAAATTGAAAAAGGAGTCAAGTCAAAAGAGATATTGTGCAATTAAAGCAGGCATTAGCAAGAATATTAATGCTAAACAAGCCAAGGCAAAACTGTGCGTTTGCAAAAACTCCCTTTTGCATTTACCATTTTATATTTCAGTATTTTCTTCACTTAAATACAAAGTTCCCATGTTCCTAATGTATATATGCTAAATGTATACACTCTCATTAGTAGAATTGATCCATTTTAGTCCCATGGATTTTGAAAATACTGCCAGTCATTTCCTAGATATTATTATTCATCTAATTAACTCAGCCACTGAAGATAAACTGGCTAAATTAAGAGTTACATAAGTTTGAAGGATCAAATAAAGTACTGTACAAGGAGAAATTAAAAAGCAAAGCAAAAGAAAAAAATTCTGCATGCATTTTCTAATGGAGAAGTTGAGGACCTAAAGGATGCTTGTTTTCTCAGAAACACAGTGTGTACCTATTTAATACATTTCAGGTTCTTAAAATGGCCTTCAAGTCCACAAAGTTCATTTATTTGGATAAAATGGATACAGCAGAGTGAGCATCAGGAGTGCTCTGCAAAGCTCCACAGAGGAAGAGCACAACACAGTAAGGGAATGGATCCTCATGCTTCCATATGTTACAGCGGGCATTTTAAAAATGAACTTACTGGATTGTACATCTGATTGAACAACTGCTCAGCTTGCTACATTGCAAAGTTGGTAGGGAGTGAAGCACAGACAGGAAAAGAAGGAAAGATCCAGGAAAACAGCATTAGCTCAACAAAACCAGTGCATTTGCACAGAAGAACATGTCATTAAAAAAAGAAAAAAAGAAAAAAAAAAGTAGAAATTTAAGATTCTAAACATTCCTTGGTGAAAGTGAGAGGCACTGGGGAAACATAAATGTTGACTTTGGCTCCTAAAAAAGAATAGCTGGAGTAAGAAACTTAAGGTTTGTGTTACTTTCCCTTTCTCAAGTTAAATAACCCATGAAATAAAGAGAGGTGTCCACTTTTGATGATACATTAAGTGCTGGTCTCAAGCAATGAATCACGAGAAGTGCTTTTGGCTGAGGCTGCAATTTATCACCAAAGCTTCAAAGACAGTAATAATAAAAGATTAATTAAATAGTATCATTAAATTTATTACTTTCCTTTTGTTTAATACAATACTGAATTTTCTATGCAGAATGACTTTCAAACAGTACAGCTTGGCAAATAGTACTTTAGCAACTGCAAATATGTCAGTAAGCAAGTAAATTTAAGATAATGGAAAACAAAAAAAGGAGGAAATTCTGAAGAGGATAATAAAGATTATATATACACACATATATAAAACACTTTGCTACCTATTAGGTAATTCCTGCTGTTCCTTCACAAGTAGCAATACAAAGTAAGTCAACAAAAATCTATGGAATTTGGGAAAAAAAGCATTGACCATTCTCTGGTATTTAGACCTTTTTCTTTTAATTTTTTTTTATGAATTTCAATCCATAATATTTGTCACAAAATGTTCAACAAGCATGTCTATCATTTAAAACATTACTTTTTATACCAAAAAATAGCACAGTCACAGTACAATTTATAATTGTACAAATATCCTCTTCATTATTTTTGAAATGTGCCTACTGTGTAAAATCATGGGTTTAGAATCAGCATAATTTTATTGCCAAAATGCAAAAAATCCAGTTATGAAAAATATTTGGATCTAATCAGATCCAATAAAATCCATCTTTATTATCAATACATGAATCCTATTGTCTCCAAAACACAGAAAGCAGGGAAAGCTGGGGAGGAGAACTCCAGAAGTTGTTTTGGTGGTTTTTATTTACAATTTTAGTTTGGACTTGCCCCATGGGCACATTTTCCTTCAGACACAGCACTTACCACCCTTAGTGCTCATGCAAAACCAACTCCCATCAAGTGTGCACAGAGTACTATCTTCATATTTCTCAGTTTAATTTTTTAAAACTTATAAATCATCGTTGAACTATAATTATTTTACAGCAGCATAACAAAGTACCTCCTCCATGAGATTTTTAGAGAGGAGTACTGTGTAAGCTACTTGGAACTTTTTCAAGGAGACAGCCCCTTGGAGTGGGATTGGAAAGAGAGAAGTAAACTGTGCCAGATCCCTCAGCTCCTGCAGCGGTTGATGCTCACACATGAGCACACACATGGGACACGTGGGTTCATTTATGACCCTGTCGCTGTCCCCTCCTCCTCTGACCCAGACATGTGGCAAGAGTGACCCAGGTTTCTGTTTCACTCACTTTCCTGAGGAGTGAGAACACGGTGCAGGTATTTTTCTGGGGACCAATTACTTTTAACGCAGGGTATTTACAGGTTTGAACATAAAGTATTTCATTAAAGAAAATGTGAATTGAAAATGACTGTTTGGAGTCTACTGTCATTAACAGTCACTGTTTCTGTTCAATTAAGCATACCCAGAAAGAAGGTTGTAACTACATTTTATTGTGGAAATACCTGGTCTCCTACAAATGGTGGGTGAATTTCCATTGGGGCTTTGTGCTGTATTTATGATATAATAAAACTATTATGTTTTCAACTTTCATTCAATAATTGTTTGTATTTATACACAAGAAACATGCTCCCTTTTTATACAAAAGACATCCCAGACACTCTCTGACTTTTTTAAGTGCTTGTTTTTCCATGACTGTATGATGTGTTTATATGTACAGTCATAAACTATTGACTTAGGATTTCAAGTCCTTCAAGAGGATTTTGATGAGGGTTTTTTTAAGTGATCTGTGCTTCCAAGGTTCTTCTAACTGTATTTTTTAAATTAAGAAAAAAAAAATTCAGATTGTAATGAAGTATCTGTTGAAGTGGAGTGCAAAGTAAACAAACATTTACTCTAACAAACTAAAGCAAACTAAATGACAAGGTGTCGAACATTGAAATTATTTGTGTTTCCATTTGTATATGTTTATTGAATAAAGCTTCACTTCCTCTCAACTAAAGATCTAATGCAGGCACCTAATTGCACATATTCATTCTGAATTAAGAAACTATACAAGTATAAGGTTTACACATTGGTATCCTTTATAATTTGTAATACCTTCTTCACAGGTCAGGCTATTGAAACAATGCTTAATCTGAGCAGGATACTACTCAACCTGGGTAAAAAGAGTGTCAGAATATTATGCTAACAGTGACAACATTCACAGAACAAATATTAATTACCAGAAAATGAAAAACTATATCCATATTTTTAAAAAAAACCAACACTTGATGTACACTTAGTCATGAATTGCAGAAGGCAAACGTAATGCCTGACCCCATCAAATACATAATGAGAACAATGAGAGCAGACATTACCAAACAACACAGAGAAAGGTCAAAGAAACAATGGTATCAAAACACTTGCAAATCATTTAAGCAAAATCTAGTTTATTGCAGCAAATTAAGTAAAACCATGTAATAAAATACAGGGTTTGTACGTTTTCCTTTGAATGCTTGCTTCCACTTCTTGCTGAATAGAAATACTGAATTGCCAGCTGACATAAACTTTTGATTATTTTGCTTAATTATCACAAACATGTATTCACCAACAAAGCCAAAAATACATCAAAATAAAACCTTGCTAGAATTTTCATTTTAGAAGCTGATTTTTTTATTAGGAATTCCAGCATTTCTTAGACAAGTCCTTAATTTTTTTCTCATCCTGCAAACATTTCAGTTGACTTCTAGAAGTGTGTTAATTCACACAGATATAAATTGCTGGTTTGATAATTCCTTTCTGCCCTTTTCCCTCCAATGTCCTGCTCTCAGTTCATCTGTATGTTGCAGCTTCTCAGAATTCCCTCATAGAGGTACTCAGGACAATTTCTGAGGCTCACTAGTGGCTTTGGTACAAACCTCTTGAGAAAAAGCAAATCTTGATGCAAGCATCAGCAAACAGCATAAGATGGGTAGATTCTAGATTTACTCCAAAGAGTAAATAAGCTCATCATTTCAAAATGAGGGTGTGGGATGCTGATTTTTGTTTTGCTGATTGTTTGTTTTAAGATGGAACTTACCTTTTTCAACTGTGCTTCCAACTTACTACACTCTTCTTTCTTTTGTTCTATGGCTATTTCTAAAGACTTAAGTTTGGAGTCTCTTTTCAGCCCTGCTGATGCCAATGAAGATGCATGTTCTTTGAGATCGATTAAACTAGACTGGAAAATGACCAAGAGTAAAAAGTTAATTCCTAGTCACCAGGACACTAACTCATTGCCAACTTAGCAATCACTTGGATCCTGCTCCCCCTCCCCCAAAAAAGAGTTGACTCAAAGATAAGCACTGATAGCAAAAGACACCATTTTGTGCATACAACTGGAACCACAGGAGCTGGCATGCAGTGAAACACAAACATTTATAATACAGACGAGTTCATGTCATATTCTGAAGGTACAAACACACTGAAAACTATTTCTCTAACTGACAAACAAAAACAGGAGCAGCAATGGAATATTTGAGCCTAGTGGAAGTTTAGGTAAAGGACAAAGTAGAGATTATGATGCACAACTGTGTAAAAACTGAAGTAATATTTTATGTTATGAGGACTGTGAAGAATGCTTAAGAAAACAGCAGTTCTGAAGCTGAACACTGAAGTGGCAGAATTTCACTACTTGATGTGATTCAAGAGTAATCCTAATGCACTTTCTTTCATCATAATGACATAGATAGAAGAGCAGAGTTTTTAAGAAAAGACTGACCTCTTTTTCTGTCAGTTCAGCTTGTAAAGCATTAACTTTCTCCTTCAGATCCTTGTTTTCTTTTTTATAAGATTCAATTTCTTCAAGTCTTTCTCTGTCATCTCGATCCCTTTGCTCCTTCAGACGCTCTATTATTCTTTCCTAACAAGGGAAAGAATTGCAAAATGGAAAAGTTGGAAATAATTTTAAGAAAAGACAGCATTAAATTTGTTTGCATTATGTAACACTTGTTAAAAAAAACCTGCAGAAGCAGAGGATTAATGGTATTAAAGTCAATGCAAGATTTCTCTAGATTTCAAAATCATAAGATAAAGGTTTTAAATACTTGATAAGAGTAACATAGTACAGGAACTTCATTAAAGAGCTATACTGATATGAGTATGTTTAGTTTTGTGATAGATGTGGGAAGATATTAATTTCAATAACATATTTCCTGTATTTATAAATGATTGAAGTTTTGAATAAAAGTTCAAAACAAGCCATGAACAGTATCCTCAGAGGCCATGACCAGTTTAGTCAGCTTCAATTTTATTACTCTACAGTGCTTGCAATAAGATGTCAAAGGTCCAGATCTAATCAGAAATCAGCCTCTTGCTAACTATCAGTAACTATCAGTAAACTAACAGTTTACACGTATGGTATTTTGAGATTCAAAAAAACAGTTGCCCAAGAGATAGAAAAAGTACCCTAATACAAATTAAGAAACACAAAGTAAGATTTTTCTCTGTCTAATTAACAGTAACCCTACAGACATTTAAACCCAACATTTTTTTACATATTTTGCTGATTTCTAGTAACTATTTCAAGGTTTGCTGAAAATCACCAGTCATTGACTGGGTGATTAATTCAAGGAGTCAAATGGAAAAAGCAGACACAGTAGTATGGTTTCGTTAAGCTCTGATTATGTTCTACAAAATCATATTTCATCAAAACTTGAAGGATGCAAATAGTAATCAGAGAGAAATACTTAGGGTACAATGAAATAACCACTAGAACTGCATTTCAATTGGAAGCAGGTCTTTAAGCAGCGTATCAGGAGTGCTGGTATCATTTGGGTGGTGGCAGTCAGGGGGCAGTAGATAATTTAGGTCCTGCACCTGGCTCAGGGCAATCCTAGGCTGGGCAGAACAGACAGAGCAGCTCAGAGGAGGAGGACTTGGCTGTGTACAGTGACAAAAAGCTCAGCATGACTCAGCCATGAGCACACAGAGCCCAGAACACCACCTGTGTTCCTGGGCTGCATCCAAAGCAGCGTGGCCAGCAGGTCAGGGGAGGTGACTCTGAACCTCTGTCCTGCTGACTCCCACCTGGGGAAGAACTGCACCCAGCTCTGGGGCCCCCACACAAGGACACAGATGTACTGCAGAGGGTCCTGAGGAGGGCCAGGAGGATTTAAGGGCTGAAACAAGCTGCTCTAATGGAAGGTGTCCCTGCCCACAGCAAGGGGGTTGGAACTAGGTGATGATCTTTAACATCCTTCCAATCTAAACTTATGATACAAAATAACTTCAGGTTTATTCCTAATAACAAACAATATAAATTCTTAATACCTTGACTATTCATATTAAGATGCCAGCCTCCATAAAGTAGAATAGTTTAATAATCATAAACATTGAGATTCCACCTGGTTATATTCAGAATTTGTTTTTTACCAATCCGTTCTTGAAGATTTATCTACCCAGATGTTTTTTTCATCTACAAAAAATTAAACATAACACTATTTCATCCTTTTAATGAACAGTATATTTTTTGTCAGTCAATCACAAAAGAAGACTAATTTATCTGTCAGCTGCATAAGGCTAAATGTCAAAAATGTGTTAAAAGGCCCTAATATACCATGTTTTGCTTGATTAACAGCTAACTTGCAGAAACCCCAACAATGTGTTCTTGTTTCAGTCTTGTTTGTATTGGGCAGCTTTCCTTATGCACTAATCTGGGACCTCACAGGTCTAATCTATTTGCACTTTATCACAGAAGCAGGAACTGAATTGCCCCAGCATATAGCTCCATTATCAGACATACTCCATTGCTTATCTGCTGTATGCTGCTACAGTAGGACCAACTTTATAAATATCAGCTTCATGAAAGCAACCTCTTGAGCTGCTTTGGGCCAGTCCAAGAGCTGAGATATTCTTTGAAAAGTTTCTTGTTATAACATCAAGGCAGCTGATAGCCCTTTTGCATGGTCTGATTTTCAAACTTTTTTTTCTTTTTCATTTGCAATGTAATCCTCATTATTGTTGTTACTAATTTTCAGTGCTTAGGAGAGGCTCCGAAATTAGGAATAAATAATTGAAGGAATATGTTGTGCAGCTTAGTTCCAAAACGAACTTAAATGCAACTGCAGTTGATTTGTTTCTGATTCCTGACAAGAGGACAAATCACACCAGCAATATCACCACAAAAATTCTAAGATTAAAAGAAAAAGAAAATTTGACATTGTTTTTTTAGATCTATATTAATTTCTCATTTAGCATTCCCAAAATACCTAATCACTAAATACAAAAGAAAATCAAGAGACTTGATACTAGATACTTGGAAATATCTATATTTGTAAAGAATAAGGAGACACGTTTTCTAATTCATAGCCAAAATCTTTATCTGTGTATTTTCAAAAAAAATGCAGGAAAACATCTGAGTTTTGGACTTTAAAAATAGCTTTATAATTCATTATATAATATTATCATGTTTTAATTAGTTTTTCTTCCTATAGAGGCTAAGAAAAGCAATTTCATCAGATTCCAGTAAATTGTGGTTAGCTAGATTTGTATGAATAAATTTTATTTCTATTTTAAAAGAGCTTCCCATGACGGTCTTGAAGAATTTTATTCATTCTTTTTAAATTAAAATTCTAAAAACTATTGAATGAACAAAGAATTAATACAATGCAAAAAACAGCCTAATCTCAGAGTATAAACACAAAATTATATAGTTGAAAAGTAGATGTGATACAATTTCTAGAAAGAAAAACAAAGCACACAAACAATGCATTTCCATGGAAATAGAAAGCAGGTATTCTTAAAGCATTATTCTTTCTTGATAGCATTACATACTGAATTGATACAAGTATAAAAAAAGATGATAAATATAATAATAATAAAAGTAGATTAAAAAATGTATGCACTCATTAAGAAAAAAACTGTTCCTGGTTCATCCCATTTGGACAAACCTCTATTCCATATTTCTATCAGTATTCCCAATGGAAATACTTAATAACTATTGACAAAGTGTGTAGGTCTTAAGAATGCTACTGCATAAGAAAGTTACTGAGAGCAGTTAGGAGGAATTGGGAAGGTGGACACAGAAAGGAATGAGGCACATGTGTAAACATCCACTGCCAAAGTATTTAGCTGTCAGAAGACACAAGAAAGCCAGGTGTAATTGTCCATTTGAAATTTCTAGAGGATGGCTACTGGCTTCTCTCAGTGTGTAAGCTCATCCCAGAAATCACCCCTGACTTCAAAAAATCTGCTCTTCTTAGTGTGGCCTTCAAGGGACTTACAATGGTTAAGAAATTGAGGGTGATTTCCCTGTACATCAACCAAAATCATACAGAGAGGTGCATTTACCTTGGAAACTTCCTCCTCATTGTGGCTGATGCTCTCAGATCAAGCACCCCATTTTTCAAAAGCTACTCTGAATCCTAACTCTGCAGTGTTGCTTGCCTCCTACTCCTATGCAAGTCTCCATTGTGAATTTCACTCTGCTTCCCAAAGAACTGTTTTAAAAACCCCTCAGCTGCCTCTATGGGCATTTTGGGAAAGTGAATAATCCAGAAAAGATAGTTTACAACGAGAGAAAACAGATTAAAAAGTACTTTCTGTCATTTTTTTATTAACATGCTGTGAAATTGATGAACACTGTGTCCAGATTAGCAGTGAAAGATTACAGAAATGTCTAATTTTACTGTATAAGTAAATGCTTATCTACATGAATCAATACCAATAACAACTTTTTTCACTGTTGTTGACCAAGCAAATGCTAGGAAATCAATTAAACACACAAGAAATAAAAAATCTGACATTAACATTGTATGTGTCAATGCCAACAGCACAGCAGCATTTTCAAGTCATATACAGTCATAAATACCTTCATAGGATTACACACTGCAGAATGGCACATAGTACTTTACTGTTCACATTTAAATAGTATATATTAAGACCTGTGAGCTGAAAAATGTGGATATTTGTACTAATTTTTTGGCATTTAAAGTCACTTGCATTACCTTGTATTCACAGTGAACTGAAAGAAGAAACCTGACCTCACTGAAACTGGTAGGAATGTTGCCACTAATTTAAACAGTCCAGATTTATCCCTTTTCCTAGGTATTTTCAAATTAAAGGCATAGAGTTTTTTTTTTAAAAAAAAAGAAATTCTCAATTATTTTTTTATGAAACAGTTTGCCTTAAAAATGAAGTGTAGGAAGCCAATAGTGCTCACAGCAAGCCAAGGTAACAGTTGGTACAGCCACTTGCTCTTGGCCCCTGCTTAATGAGCAAAAAAATGGGATAATCAAGATCACAAAGACAGAAAAAATGCCCCAAACTCTACCTTCTTTAAGTCAGGTGTCCAATGCCTTTCAGTTCTTTCAGGGAATAACCACTCATCTCATGGACTAAGGCAAAATCTTTCCAGGTCCTGGGCCATTTTCTCCATAAGCATCCAAAGGACATCGCTTCTTCCCCTCCAAGTTCTGTGTCAGTTCATCCCCTGGCAGTCAGTCCCTGCTCATCCTCCCAGAACAGGGCCACCTGCTTCCCTGACACGGCCCCTAGCCTTTGGGAGAGCTGTCAGGCCAACTTAGAAGCACATTTTCTGCACACACTTCACCCACAGGAGCAGCACATAAAGCTTTTCAGGAGAAAACATTACCTTTTCTGATAGAGCTTCTTCTAAGGTTGCTAGTGCTGTGTCTGTATTACTGGAATCTGTCTGCAGCGACTTCACTCTGTCTTTTAGATTAGTGAGTTGTTTGTCTTTGTCCCTAAGTTGCTCCTGTAGATTTTCAATCTGTAAAAAAACATAACAATAATCATCAACCTTGTCATAACGTTCCAAGAGGGATTTGGGTGCTGAGTGCATGCACACCACACATATGACACACATGCCTCAGTATACTGCTAGGTTTTAACTGCTCTATCATCAACAAGTTTAAACTTCAGTCCTTTCTGTTTTGCTTTCTTTTGCTGAAGAAGTATAATTTTGCAATAAAATAAAGGGAAAATCTCACTGTGGTCAGGTATTTTATTATTTAAATATTTTCTGATATTAATCACTGTAATTTAAGGTACTACTTTATCTCAGTAATTCAAAGTATGTCTGGAATTACCCCTTTAGATTATTCTAGTTCAATAAGAAGGACAAAGAAAGGGTGAGGCAAAGCAATTTGAGTGAGCCTAAAATGAGGAAGAAGAAAGATTATAATCTGCCTATTTAAAATCCCTTCTTCCATGATGCCTTGCTATAAGGAAAACTCAGCTGGGCACAGATCAGGATGTTTATTCTTAAAAAGGCCAAACCCACAAACAACCAAACAAAAAGTCTCAAGGGGCACCACTTCCATTCACCTGCTTCACCTCCATGTATATTTAAAGTATGTCACTCTATTTTGGATATTTTAACTTCTTTAAATAAAACTGGTTCCTCATCTACAAAGTATTTGAACACATTGCTAAAGTACCTATAAGCACACTTGTCATGATTTATAGTGGTTAATTCAGGGAGAGTTAAATCACAAAGATTTTGCACAAAAAGTTGTCCACAGAGCAATGTGGACTTTGGAAGCCAATGTGAATAAAAGCACTGAGCTGTTGATTGTCATGGCAATCCCCTTCTGTGGCTGTAAGGCACTGTGACCTCTGGGCAGAAGGCAGGGGAGATGTGTAATGTCAGATGTGTAAAATTTCATTAATTGTCTGTTGGCAGAGAAGACTCCCTCTCCCTCCATCCTGCACTCTCAGTGCCACCCATTATTATGCACAAACTGGCACAAACCCAAGATTTGTTACTTAAGACTTCATACAAATAAATAGTAACCAGAAAATTAACTGGTCTGTTATTTTAGTATGCCACTTCAGATAATATAAGAAAATATGCCAAAATCCATGAAGTATCATTTGTTCAAAACTGGTTTTAAATACATTGTCAACATTAGACAAATCATTACTGTCAACAGATATTCAAATTCTTACTTTCATCAGTGATTTTTCACTTTGGATCATGTTCTCTTGCTACTGAAATGAATTCAGCTTTCCTGTTCATTTATAAAGTAATGATTTTTTTTTTCACATAGCCAATATCTTTCCATTTAAAGCAACTCAGATTTTAAGAGAAGCAGAAGCTTTTACAGTTACTTTAAAGATTTCTTTAAAAACCTGAAATTGAATTCAATGCATGCGCAGCTCTGCAGAAGTCAACAGTTACATCAATAAAAATTTGATCTCCATATGCAAGAATGTACCACCATAATCAAATGCACTTTAATTTGGGGCACACCTTGGTAAAAATTCTCCTCCTACTACATTATACAAGTGCAGGAGAAAAAATCCTGAAGTTTTGACATCATATATATCTACAATTAACAAGTCATAAAATCCACAGTGCAGCTGTGTGCACTGCATAAAGCGTGTTTTTTAAAAATTAAAATTTAAAATAATTTAAATAAAAATTAAAACAAAATTTGAAAGTAAATTTGGAGGAGCATAATTCAATTAGAAATTCTTTATAGTATGGCAAATACAAGTCTTGTGCCTTTTTTTCTTTTTTCTTATATATACATCGTTTGGTATATCAGATTACTTCTATGAGCCAAAGATTCCACTTGCTGTGTAAACTATAAAATACTAAGGAATACATAGAAAGGTCTTTTTGGGAAGACCTGACATAGAATAGCTTACTCTTGTGAATGACCTCTTGCAATATTTTTCTTCGTGTGTATATTTTATACAGATACAGAAACATGATACACGTGTTAATGAGTTAAGAACTTTTTATTTTATGGCATGTGTATTAGTCACATCTAAAATTACATTAACTGGCATTCAGAGGACTGCACACTATGTTTCTTTCTTTACTTCATCCAAGTATTAATGATTCCAACAACTACCTCATGACACCCTGTGGAATACTTAAGCAATTGCACATTTCAGCTTCACCAAAACAAATTCTCAAGTAAAAGGGAAATAAAACAGGAGAGTGAATATTGATTACATGTTCTTTGAAACAAAGTTAAGATCTGGTCCTTTACTATCATCAGCTTGACCTACCAATTCTAGGCACCCTAAATTAAAGTACTTATTTCCTATGCACGGTGCTTATCTGAATTCCACAGCATTTACACGATTTCCTTCCTCTTAAAACTAATTGAAAATATGAGCCAACCCTTAACCAAGAAAACATGTTCCAAAATTATTCAGCATTTACAAAATTCTTTCCTCAGAGGTAAAAGAGAACAGGCAGCAAATTAAAAACATCCCCATTGAATCACAACTGCTTTAAAACAAGTCTCTCAATACATACTCCATAGATAAAATAAGAGGAAAGGACCTAATTATTCTTCTATTTGTGCTATATAAACCTGAAGGAAATACTTTGATGGGAACAGGACCACACTGGGGTATGCTAAAGCAGAATCAGTACCACAGAGTATTTGTTCTTTGGGATGGGCACAGGATTAGCAAAGACCTACTGAAGCAGACAAGACTTTATGACCAGTTAATCACAGAGTTCTCTACACAAGATTACAAGAGACAGAGATTGAGAGCTCTCACATGCTAAAATCTTGGAACACAAGATATGATTTAGTTCTTCCTGAGCTTTTTAAATCCAGAAAGAGCAACAAACCCTCTGGTAACCTCTGTCATTTTACAACACCCATATATATTTGGGTACAAGCAATTATGTAAGAATACAATTCTATTATTTAATTATGACTTTTGAGCATGCCTGCATTCAGTTTATGGCAAGGACTGTCAAGATCTTCTTAATCCTCAAGTACTTGTATTTTTTTTCTGATAGGAAGTTACTACTACTGTGAAGTTTTGTCAACATCTATTTCTTAGCTCTGTAAACTGCTATGTCCCTGTGCCAGGATGAAAAGAAAGTGCTCCATTCTTTCTGCATTTCAGAAAGTGTGCATATTCCCAGGGCTTAACCCAGACTTTATTCCTTCTTTTAAAACAATACCCTTAAAGATAAATGTCTTTCCTAGGAGGCATCTTGTCAATAAACCTCAAGTGCTAATCTTGTCACCTTTTGGCGACAGTCTCAGGAATGCTTATTAAATACCCAAGGGATTAAATTAAATCTCACCCGCAGACAGGCTTTAAAAGTCTCCAGTAACTCAAGTTCTCAAAAGAAAACTCCTTTCATTGTCAAAATTAAGGTACTGTACTATGGAACTTGCAAGAAAATTACATAATCAAAGAAAATGTTCATGCTGTAATAATTTGCCTTCAGAGATATGCATTGAAGTATAAGAGAATTTAAGAACCTGTAAGAGAGAAATTCTCTAAAACTTCTTGGGCCTAGCCAATCAAACCATAAAGCCATATATTTCAACTTAGCAGCAAGCCTTTCCCTTTCTTCTCTGTGTTTGAGTTTTAAATAACTCAGACAATAAGTATTTTGTAACAATGGGGTTTTTTACTCCAAAAGTTCATTTTCCTCTATTCTGAATCTCTATAGGCAGAAGTCTTTGACACTTGTTTCAGACTGAAACACAGAACATGTCAATTCCAATAAAATAGATCAATAACATAAGCTTAGTTTGGTATAAATTTAAAATTGAAACCTAGGAGAGAAAGCAGAACTTTTGCATGTATCATTTGCATTACTTAGCAAAAAAAAAAAAATTTGTCTTTTAATAAATTAAATCCTACTAAACAATTATCCAAGTACTGTTAGAGTCTACTTTAAACACGTAATACCATTACAGGAAAAAGGGATTTAATAAGCAGCATTCATCCAACATGAGCATTATCTATGACTACTTTAAAACTTGGTATTCTTTTTCAGACTAGCTTCTGCCTTATAGACATAGATAACAAACAACAAAAGTAATGTAACTATTAATCAAAAAAAAAAAAAAACAGACATAGATCAAACATTAAACTAAATGGCTACTCACACATAATTTATTTTTATTAGTAAGACTCATGGTAAATGTTCTGGCACATATGAAACATCTCAGGATGTCCCAGAACATGAAACCAGCTTGGGTAGTGACTCAGCAAAATAGATGTTTGCAGACATCCCAACATCTCCTTTTGGTGTGTGTGGATGTGTGCATGCTTCATTTGTAATGAAACAACCAGAAAAAATGAAATTACTTTACCATGACTAAAAATATTATTACCTGAGTAGTAATAGCAGACTTAATACAGAGATATAGTTTTTAGAGAGCACTATTGATTTTTAGCAAGAATTTTTTTACCAAATGGTGTACAGTTGTTAAATATCATATCAGCCAAATTATTTAAACATTAACAGGCTCTACAGCAGCTATTTGAGGTTTCAGCCAATGGAGTGAGAGGGGAAATTTTCCTTAGTCACAATACTACCTAAATGCAGTTCATTGTTTAAGCAGAATTTCCAATAATAAAATGAGCCCATTGAAGGACAAATTCTGCTTTAACAGTTTAACATTGCAGATTGGCTTTGGACTTGAAAGAGAATGCCCCAAAACTGCTTCCTCAACCAGTGCCAGTGACTTTCACTTTTTCTTCTTTTAAGTAGGTAGATGGACAAGGATTAACTAGGAATATTTTTTCAAAAATAAAATATCACATACTTTTAGATTCCAAAAATTAAAATAGATGTTATGTTTAAAAATTGTCCTATAATACAAAACTCCTGAAAATATTATCAAATGGAAGGGTTGCTGCTTGCAGCTGAATATATTCATGAAAGTGTAAGATTTGTACTAATCTTTTGCACAACTAATGTAACTGGAAAAAAAATTTGTTAATCTTAAAATGACATGATAAAACACTTGGATTCCATAAGCAGATACAATATCCACTAAAATGCTTGATTATGTCTCAAAAGAATAACACTTCTTCCTGATAGCCGCCTATTGTATAATATATTCTCAATTTAAAATATTTCCAAAGTGCTTTCCTATTACTACCTTGCAAATTTATATTTTCCAAATTGAAGTAATACAGCAGCATTTCTCTTACTTCAGATTACAACAGTAATCATGGTTCAGTAGTACTCTTTAGCTTTATATTCTTATTTTATTTTGCCCCACGAGGCTTTCTTCAACACCAGAGGTTCTAGATGGCCCAAAGCATATGGCCAGCTCAATCCTACTGGATCACCAAATCAGAGACAGTAAATGTGTTTTTAAAGCTGGCCATAAATATTGCATAGCCCTTTAGGTGATGTAAAAGAACATCTCCAACCATGGATATGCTGTACCCATGGAGAAAGCAGTCTCCAGCTCAGTAGGTCCACAAGGTTTCCACAAGAAGTGATTGATGTGTCTGAAGACTTTTTACCTCAAGCTGCCTTCAGGAGGACAGCTCAGAGTGCCCCAGTGCAGCTGCAGAGTGCCTGTCCCAAAGGAGCTGATGGAGCAGGCACTGCTCAGACATCAGCCCCCACAGCAGCCCGATGACAAGGGAACAGAGCAGTGCCAAGAGCTGGTAATCACCCACTGCCACCTTCCAACCTAATCCCAGAAGGGAGAAAATAATCCTTCCCAATCTTGCTGCACTTGACAAGCTTAAAAAACAGAAATATACATAAGATCAGAATAGGAAAACAGGACAAAAAAAAAAAAAAAANGGATCACACAGTTGATCAGATTAATACTGGGGTTTGAAAATTTTATGGCTGATCATTATTTTTATATCTATATTCTATATATGTTAAAATATTATATTCTATATATTAATTTACATTATCAGCTACATGAGGGTATCCATCTTATTCAATGCAGAACCATCATCTTCCTTTTTCCTTCATCTGAAGTTGCTGATTTTTACATGCAATATGTCTCTAAAGAAGTAGCAAGTGCTTTGGGCCAGAAGGATGTTTGTTTACAGAGTGTTTAAGGAAAATAAGGCTTCAAATTCTAACTGGTGTCTAATTGAACACTAAAACTGTAGTAGCAACCAAATATAAAGAAAATACAAGGCAAAAAAAAGCAAATTTACACAGATGATAGTATGTGGAGATGGGAATTTTCACTGAATTAACTGAAGAAAATAGAACAAGCAAAAAGAAGGGAAAGGTATAAAATTATGAAGTATGATGAAGTAATTAACACTGAGAGCAGAACCACAGCTGTGGGGTTCAGCCACCTGAACAACACTAAATGTTGCTTTTATATTGTATCTTACTAAAAATGTCATATTTTCTTACAACATATCTCTGTCCTAAGGAGTAAGCAGTTGAGGAATAGAGGAATATTTTAAGATCTAGAAGACATTCTTGCTGTAAACAGTTTAGTCCCATATGTTCTTTCTGACTATCCATTCGATAGTCTACTCAAAACCACAGTATAGTCATAAAGCTTCAAATACAAAAATTCATATTAATGAAGACATGAAATTTACATTGATAGCAAGTTTCTGAACAGCTGTTACACAGTAATTAAACTTTCCCAGAGTATGCTAAGGAAAGCAAGTCTGTAGTAGAATTCAAAGATCTACTCACATCATGTGCAAGTATTTCCCACGTCATTATTTGGTCTCTATGATTGAGTTTGTTAAATGCATCAACTGAGGATTAGAATAAACTCAGGGAAAACAGCACAGTACAGAGGCATAAAAGTATTATTATAGCATATTAAAAAATCCAACAGGATTTGAAGTTAACCTAAATAGAAAATATACATACCAAATAATTTTGGAGAGAGGAAAAAAATAGATAAAAAGAAGGAAAAGAATCTATGAACTGTTGATCAGTAGGGAAAATGTATGTAATTTACTGGGATATGCAGTAATATTCTCTGCTCAGTGCCTGTTATATGTGACTTTAAAAGAATTGTCTTTATTCCATGATTGGAAACATCAGTCTACTGTCTCATGTACACAGAGAAACTGAGAGCATCCTATTGTATCAATAAATAGAAGAAAATGCAACTAAAATTGGAGATCAAAAGTGATAACTATCTTCTCTTCTTCTGCTTCCAAAAAAAGCATGTATGTTTGTTTTATTGTGCAGTCACTGAAGGAAATAATTCATCTACTTTCAGTTACTGTAAGATTCTAGATCCTTCCATAATACAGGATTCAAAGTACAGGTACAGGAAGGATTCAGAGGAATCAACAAGCATTAAGAGAAAAGAGGTGTGCACTGAGTTTTCATACAGAGGGCAGAAGAAAACTCCCCCAGGGCTGCTTAGGGAAGAGCTCTGCCCTCAAGTCAGCTGATACTTTTACAGGGCTATAAAAGCAGGTCAGTGGGCAAACGAGCCAAGAGAGGAGAAGGCTGTCACACAAAAAGGAGTTCCTGGACTGAAAGCTTGGCTTCTGTTGCCAGAATCAAGCTGAGAAAGAGCTGGAACTTAACGCTAAAATTAACCTTCAGCAGGAAGCTAGCCAAAAGAAGCCTGGGCTGATAATATCCACTTGTGTATCTGGAAATACTCAGTCTCTGTCTCCTTCTCCTCAGGGGCCAATAAATTCTCTGAACAAAACAGCTTGACTCTTGGACTCTTCTAAGAAGGACTCACAATCTTGTGAGACATCCATTGAAAAGCTTTTGCTCTCATTATATGTATTTACTGTGATGTAATTCAGAATGCAATAGGTATTTTCCAGATAGTAAATACAGAAATACAAAATAGACTAACACATAATTCCATTTATGACAAGAGGATGCAGACATTCATTCTTAAGCTAACGCTTCTTATAAAGTCTGTCTGTATATATGAGGGCCAGATTTCCAAGCTGGGTTGGTTGGGTACCTACATCTCACAATATTTTATGAGTTACAGGCTGATTACTGAAAATTTTTTGAAGTCCAGCCCAATGTGCACACTGAGAGCACCTGAACTACTTGTCAAAATTAACCATGAAAAATCATACCTTTCTGCTCTATACTACCTTTCTGGTACTTGAAAACATCTGGTGATATATTTTACTCATGGCCAGTTTTGTACTACTTGTTGTATATGCCTATAAAATAGGCTACATTGGCTTACACAAACATTTTTAAAGAAGACTTTGCATGAAAAACTATTACACTGTGTCATATGCCAGTGAGAGAAGTACATCTACTCTAATATACTGTAATCTAAATTCACATGGAGGAAGAAAATGAAAGCTGCTTTGGCATTCTTATACTTTTAATACAGATCATTGAAGTTGAATGTGATTTTTAGTGTGTATCTTGTCATTCCTACTATGTCTGTATCAATTGGGAAGACTTGGGGGCCTCTGTCCAGATTGAAAAGTTACAGCACATCTCATATAAAAGTTAACAGATGGTGAGAAGAGAGAGGCAGCTGACAAGTTGTATAGACAAGTGTTGGGCAACAGGGAATATTGAAAAGGGAAGCTACAAAAGAAATAGAGTAAGAATAGGCACCTCAAGAGGCTGCAGAAAGAGAGTAGGAGCCAGTTCAACAGTAGCTTGGGAAGTTTTCCAGAGCAATGAACACAGAGAAATCAAAAGGCTGGACAAGAACAGGGAGTAACAAAAGGTGTATGGTGTGTGCTGTGCTTTAAAATACAGAACTATATAAAGGAAAATATATGCGATAGAAAAGGAAAAACAACATAAGCTGTAAAATAGATGACCAGACTGTTCTGAAAGCAGATTTAGTTTGGCTATCCAAAGTATTACAAGAAAAACACTAAAAAGCATACTACCTTACTTTTAATTTAAATTATTTCACTTTATAATCTGTTATTAAAATAAATATAGTTATTAAAGAGCAATATAGTCATTTCATATCCTTAGGAAAATTAAGATAGGAAAACAGAGAGACATCCAGAGAAATAGATTTCCATTACAGAAAAGAACTATAACCTTGAGTTCTGAATAACAGGCAGAAACCTTACAAACTACTTAATTTCAAAATGAAAAGGTTGAGCAGGTTGTGATGTGGAAAGGCTCGAAGCCTGACTTAATCCCTAGAGAAAAAGCAATGTTTTCATTCACTGTAACAATCTCCTTCAAATCCTGCATGTGGGCAGTGGAACATACTATAATACCCTAAGATCCTTTCCAGGACTGCCTATGTTACCCAGCAATGAAAAACCTATGATAATTAAATTTCCTTTCCCATTTGAAGGCTATCCAATCACTTAATAGATGACCTTGTCAATCTGATTTCATGCTACTCATTTTCTAAGATTTACACTGTCCAAAATAATTTATCCTCATTTGTGATATTTATACCTTCAGAATGTTAAAATAAAAAACTAAGCTCTACTGACTTTAGACAGATACCAAACCCCGACAGGTTTTGACCATTCTTCTTGTCTGACATGTTCACATTTCCATCCTTCTTCTGACCATGAGATGTCTGAAATCACACATGGTTTTTCAGGTTGGATGACACAGAAGTCATTTAGAGAGCAGTTATCATCTTTTGCTCCACTACTCATTATTTCTGCAGACAGAATATTGGCAACTTTCACTACCACATCCCATTTGAAATACTTTTCAAAACTGTATTAATCATTGCCTTCAGCCTCCTGGCATTAACACTCCAAATTTCTTTTTGGGCTAGTCATCATCTCATTTTCTTCATCTGCATTCAGAGATGGTTGGGTTGGGTTTTTTTCCATAACTGAAACATTGAAGAATATTTTCTAAATGAAAATGCTGAATAAAGTTATATATGAAATAAAAGTCTACCTTCCCACTCCAAATAAGACCCTCTCATCTTAACTGCAGTTATTTTTATTCTTTTTGATCACTCTTCAATAAACTTCAATAACTTTTTTATTACCTAAAGCATTTTTTCACTTGTATTCTTGCTCTCTTGGATTATTTTTTATATTCAATCCAGAATTATGATGTATAATAAAATATTTCAAATCTAGAAAGTCACTGGTCCACTGAAATACTATATACTTGATATAAGCAATCCAGTTAAGGAATTGACACCAAATTTAAACTCTATCATAATTTGCAGTATCCCAGTTTTTCTTGCCTATTTTTCATATTTTATTTTATGCACATGTGCACTGTAATACTTTCAAAATATCTGTTTTATTTTTACTAACACCACTGTATATTTCTATTGATGGCTTAAGGTTACTCTTTAAATCACCAGCCTGAGTGAAAGAAAAGAATACCTTTATTTCCTTTCCTGGAAAGTTTAAAGAGATATTTAACATGCTTTGTAAGGTTTGAATTTGAAACTCAATACATTTCCCATTTAAACAACTCTTGTAGTTTTGATTCCAATACTAAGCTATAAAAGATACAGGAGTCTAGACAAAAGCAAAATAAATGCACATTCAAACTTCATCACACTGCTCCAAAGGACAGTGTAACTCAGATCATAGACAATTCCAAAAATAGCAAATGCCTAATCTCAACATGCTACAACTAATTCTGTCAGAAGACATTAACTATATTAAAACAGTAATTTTGTATCTCCTCATATGAACAGCTTTGCAACATCCCTTTAAAACAGAACTGTGTGAAAATATTAAACATATTTGGTACTAAGCCTTCAAGAGTACAGACAGATAATTCACTCAACAGATGATGTTAGTTTTACTTGATTGTTTCAGAGAAATTCCAGTACAATTTCATTCATTGAGAAACTTTCAGATATGCATACTGATCCTAATTTGAAACTATAAATGAATTGCATAGAACTTGTAAATCACAGATATTTCACATCTGAAGGGAAAAACATTGCAACTATGGTCCTTTAAAACTGCTCAATCCTATTTAGTCCTTAATTATATATCTCTTTCCACATTCTTACAGATCTTCTTGAGATTTCTCATATTCTCTATTTTTCAGTTTGCTTATAAAATATTCTACTTAATAATATAATACATCATCAACACAGGAAAAATATTAACTTTACACTACTTTATTCTCAAATTAAGGCATAAAGGGGCAGAAAGGCTGAAAAGGGAGGAGGGATGGTCTAAAAATTGAAATTATTTTAAATGAAAAAAAATTTCTTAAACTTTGTAATAGCAAAAAAAATTGCATTAAAAGTAAAAATAACAGCCCTGTCCCCTCACTACTATAAATAATGGATATAGGAATTTAATACAGCTATGTTTATTTCTACTATAAGAACACCCTGGCCTTCAAAATCACATTTAAAACGTTGTAATGGAGAATCCAGTTTCACATGGTATCATTTTATATGAGTTTCCTGTATTAGTAGTGGTAAAAAGTAGGAAAAAACCCCAGAGCAGCAAAGCTGAAATGGTTAGGCAGCAATTAATCAGAAATAATAATATTCTTCCAATTGGAAAGTTTCCATTTAGCTCCTTGCTTACAGAAACCATCTCTATTCATATATAAGAGACAGTGGAAGACATTTACATGAAAGAAAAGCTTTTGCAGAAGGATAACAGATCCCTACTCCCTTATTTAGGGATGTCTTTTCTAAATCATTCTAAATTAACATATGGTTAATGTACATAGATTTAGACCCATTAAGAGTTGAAGTGTTCAAAAGGTTCATCAGAGAACTCAGATTCTTGTTACTATGAGAAGTAATTTAATATTCTCACTATAGCTGCACCAAAGACAATGCACATATTGAATTTCACCATTAGTTACTGCAGGCCAGGCACAGTCTCTCTACATATAAACTATCAAAGCACCACTAAACTTAAACTGAAATGTTAAACACATCAACTTGGATGTCTTTAATCAACATCTGCTGAACAGTTTAGTTCCTCTACAGCAGCAAAAGGTAAGACAGCAATGCTTTTATGGCAATGTCTGAATAGGAGGTAATCTGTAATCTGATATGGTTTTGTGTTTAAGATAGTTTGCTTTTGGTATGAAAAATGTCCTTTAAAAAATAAAATGATTGAATTTCCTTTATCTTGTATCTCCTCAAAACCAGCAGGTTGGTATGTGAAACTCAGCCTTACTCTAATACCATCAACTACACAAAAAAAAGGGAAAATTTTTATAAAGCACAACTATGACAGAAATACTACTCTCTCTGAATCAGTTTTCATTAGGACTTTGATGCCTACAATTTGTTAATCAATTTAGCCATCCTTATCCATTTTGCTTCCTTCTGTTTTTTCATTTATTGTAAAAGCTTTGATGAAAGGATCTATGAAGACTCATTGTCCCTTTTGCAATTACAGGAAAATCCTAAAGGTGCATTTGGAGGTAACCTGCTGCTGCAGTGTGACACTGACATACTACACCAAAATATGTTGGGTTTTTTTCTCTGATTTATGTTTCTTTGCTGGACAATGAGAAGTTTCAACAGCTGTCAGATGCAGATCTCTCCCACTGAGCTTCATGCTCACTCCATGAACCATGTGCCCCTCTGCATGGTGGGGTTTGACAGACACTGGGTAAAACCCTCACTAGAGGGGTGAGTTAGGATCTTGATATTAAGAACACTTGGAAGTCCTTTAGAGATTATTTCTATATCAATGTATTACAGGCTGTATAAATATATTACATAGATTGACATATCTCTGTACTTCTGCAAGCATTAGAATTATTACCAGTTAATTTTTGTCAGGCTTTCTCTTCAAGAATATGCACTTAATTTTAACTGTAAAATTCTCCAAAAAGCTTGAGCATCACTTAGCAATGAAGCTACAATAGTCTGACAAGAACTCCATTTTCAGTGTCTCCCATTCAGATGACAGATACTAATGACAGTTTGGATTGAAAGATGACAAGGATGTATAAGAACTAATGGAAGGTGTTGCAACCCAAAAATTTAAAGACAGAGGATGAATTATATTACATTTCATAAATTGACAGTACATAGAAATCAGTAACAGTTAAAGTGTGCAAACAGTGAGAACTGATGAATACAAAATGTCATGCAAGAAATTATTGTCATTCTAATTATTGTAATTCTAACACAACAAGACAAGCTCCCAAGGACAGTTTAGAGGGGTGACCTCTTTTGCAACTAAATTAACAAGCTCCTGTTTTCTATTACTATATTCTAATTCTATACTTTGATGTTATTCCTATTTGATCAGCTCTTTACTATCCTCCCAACATTCAAAGAATCTCAAAAGTCATGGATTTTTATTAAATAAACATTCAAATCAAACTATTTATGGTTCCCATGACAGCAACAACAAAATCTCAGGCTTAACCGTGAATGAAGATTTTGAGATAAGACACAGCAGGTACTTCACTCAAATTTAAATTATGCTTTAACACCCTCCCAATCCTGTCTGTCAATAAGCTTTAAGATGAAGACTTGACAGATTCCTGTGAACCTTTAGCAGCTTCTCCCCCAAGATCAGCAGAAGGCTCTACAGAGAGCAGCATGCAGAGGTTCCCATGGTATACAGCCACTTTGTCATGGGGTTAAGCACAGAGCAATGAAGGACTCTGTGCCTTTCTGGGGACATTAATGCAGATTTCTGCTGCCAAATT
>WBNO01014014.1:5147-283737 GCA_013400575.1 Peucedramus taeniatus
CGGCGCTGCGGGCTGAGCGCGCCTTGGGTGTGTCGCGGCACCCGCGGCGCTGGCAGCGCTTCCTGCCCCGGTCATGAACCGGCTCAGCCGCCCGTGCGCGCAGCAGGCAGGGACAGATGGCATCACCTCTGCGGGGCGTCGAGCGGTGACCGTGCCCTGCCCCGAGCGGGGCACAGCCGCCCTGCACAGCCGGACGGACAGACGGGGCTCTGCCTGCACCGGCCGGGCAGGACAGACAGACAGGGCTCAGGCCGGGCAGGACAGACGGACAGGCAGGGTTTGTCTGCATCCACCGGGCAGGACAGACGGACAGGCAGGGTTTGTCTGCATCCACCGGGCAGGACAGACGGACAGGCAGGCAGGGCTCAGGCCGGGCAGGACAGACGGACAGACAGGCAGGGCGCAGGCCGGGCAGGACAGACGGACAGACAGGCAGGGCTCAGGCCGGGCAGGACAGACGGACAGGCAGCCAGGGCTCCATGAAGTCCTCCATTCCCTGCGCAGGCCGAGCCTGCCTGGCCCGTGCCCTTAAGCTCCGCTTTTCTTTAGGCTTGACTCATTTCGCACCCGCCCGTGGCTCCCCGGGCCGGGGCCGCTCTCCGGTGCTCGCCACCGGCCCCGGTCCCCGCGCGGCTCGCACGGGGCACGGTGACACCGCCACATCGAAACCCTGCCGGAGGGGAGGCTTCGACAGCAGCGAGACAGAAAAGCAAACAAACGGCAGGGCTAGGAAAGAGGGAGGATCCTGGAACACAAACGCTCCCATAAATGTCTTTTCCATAAGTCTATTTATTCAGCTGCTGAAATGATTTCAACTGAGTGATTAGTCTTACATGCTAAAACCAAGCCATCCATTCTCTTCTCCAGTGGTCCAAAATCCTACATCTGGTACTTTATCTGCAGTCTATTTTCCCCCTTTTGTTCCAAAGAGAGCGTTTCTGCCGTATTTGATCCCCAGATGCACTGGATCATCACAGTTTGGGCTCAGAGGTGAAGCACAGATATTAAAAGTGGTTGTTTCAGTCCCACTCGGCTGCAGAGAGCTGAATCCTCCCTCACAAAGAGACAAAACTGATGATTTGAGAGCCTGATTTTCAAAGAGAACTAAGAGAAAGTGTTTTAATTTCAGATGAGAAGACCCTTAAAATGTACATTTGACCTCCTGTACTGCCTTGGAGTGTTGTAGCCCCAAACCTGACATGCTGTTTCTGGGGATGAGGCTCTCTGGGGCATCCTCTGGTTCCTAAAATACAAACCAGGAAAAATAGAGGCCTTGAAGACTTTGTGTGAGGGCAGATCATCATCATCAGCCTCAGTGATTCCCTGAGCTTGAAACTGTGCATTGTATACTGTACATCCAGGTGATGTAAAAATAAGAATAAAAAAATAAAACAACTAACCCCAGGGTGTATATAAAACATCATGCCCTGTCATTACCAATAATCTCTCATTTTACTGGAACATTTTAAAAAGCCAAATTTTTTGCACTTCTTTCTCAAATCACGTGGAGTCTTGCCTGAGCCTGGTACTGTTTGGCACAAAGAGAACTTACAGGCACATCTAATTAAATCGTATGAATCAGGGATATTGAATTGTTGAAGGGTTTTTTTTCTTGTTGTTATTGCAGTTTTGGGTTTCTAATGATTCTGATAATCTACGAAATTATAAATTCTAATGTTTAGGAGAAAACACAAAAAAGACACCATTTTGGGACTCCAGGGAGCATGTGTGAATCTGATTTTCCAAATGAAAAGAGTTATAACATCAGTTAAAACCTAAAGGCTTCACTTTCTCAAATCTTTTATGCTAGATTTTGTACAGCTAATACATCGCCAATGTTTCCAAGGAAACCAATATGCCCTGTTCTCTCTGAAACAAATCTCACTATTAAAACAATTAAAAACTTAATCTGCGTTCTCCTCCCTCCCTCTCCCTCTCTGCTTTTAGTATTATCGCATGCATTTTAATTAAAAACATGAGTGCAATAAATTTTTTACACATACGTAGGCTACAGCGTAAATTACCTAAAGGAACCTTGGCTCCAGAGCGTAATAATCAGGAACGAAATATATCACAACAATTGAGCAAAGCCCAATTAACAGGAGCCCTGACGAATCAATTACAGCCCCTGCTCATCTCTGAAGGCCACCAGCTCTAGCTGATGGAGAGGAGTTTAAAACTCAGCCTGGCTGTGGGGAACAGGTTTGGGTGTTGGATGTGGGGCACACAAACCCCTGAATCTCAGCTGGCGGGACAGTCCTGGCTGGAGGAAGCTCTGCTCCTGTTTTTTCAGGCTCAGAGGGGTCTCCTGTAAAAGATGTGTGAATGTGGTGCTCAGGGACAGGGTTTAGTGGTGGCCTTGGCAGCACTGGGGGAATGGTTGGACTTGGTGACTTTAAAGGGCTTTCCCAGCATAAACCATTCTGTGTTTCCAGTGAGAGCCCCAACACCTCCACCTGCACCCACTCACTGCAATGTGAGAGTGCCTGGAGAAAGAGGGGGCTTGAAAATCCATCACTGATAGTGAGCTTTGGAAATCCATCCCTGATAGTGAGCTTTGAAAATCCGGCAGAGCTTTAGAGCAGCTATCAGAGCACCTCCCTCCCAAGTTGGGTGGCTTGGCGTGGATGGGTCAATTGCCCCCTTCTTCTGAGGAAGTTCTGTGTTCTGCCAGGTTTCTTTGTGTGAGGTTTGGGGTGTGCAGCCTGAGCTGACAGCCCAGGTCAGTGCTGGAGGCACCTTCCATCAGCAAGAGCACAGCCCAGTCCCAGGGACGGCAGCCCTGGCTAAGCTCTGCTGCACTGCCCGAAGCCTCTCCTGGTTTGTTTGTATTGACTTCGAGAGCACCACTGCCGTCCCCAGGAGTTGGAAAACAAACAGGAACCCCCGGTGCCAGCGCCAAGGAGTTTATAAAGCCTGCCTGCAAACACACAGCTCGGGCTCTGTGCTCTGTGTTTTGCTGGTTTGATCTGAAGAGGCATTAGGATCCAGCCGCGGGGCTTTGGGGTTTGTCTGTGAGGAGAGGGAGCTGCGGGTCAAGAGGCTCCTGAAAAGAGGAAATGGGCTCCAAGCAGGAGAAGTGAATGGCCCCGGGAAGGCAGCAAACACAGCCCCGCTCTTTGTTTGCCCTGCATTGTGTTCCCGGCCCCGCTGCCGCTCTGGGCTCGGCCCCTCTGCTCCCCTTGTGTGCGCCACTTCCACTCCCGTGACAAGAGCCCGAGCACGGAGGAAGGGAGCAGTCGGCACAGGGATGTTTCATGTGGATCCAAGAGCTAAATCTGGCCCTGGCTTGTGTGCTGCCCCGGCTCCCCAGGGAGCAGAAGGGAAATGCGGCCAGAGCCGCTTCCTCCACCATTGTCTGAGCGCTGGGACATCCTAGGCCGAGGGCAGGCAATGGGGATGGGGTGTCTGAGGAGCCTCCAGTTTGCCTCACGCCTCTGCACAGGGCTGGACTGGGAAACTGGAGTGGGGCCCAGGCTCTGTCCTCCCTCCCTGGGATTCCCTCAGGCATTGGGTTGCCCAGAAGATTTAGGGAAATGAATCCTGCTCACTCCTTCACACACATCTTTTAGGGTACTGCGTGTTGCTGTGTGCTCTTTGCAAATGCAGTTTCCTGTGAAAAAAAATCCCAGCCTTGCTAACATCCCACATGTAATGTGATACATTCCCATTCATACACACTTCCCACCACTCCGACATGCTGCACTGTACAACCAGAGAGACAGAGAGTGTACGGCACGTCTGCACTCAGAAATACCAAATTCTTCTGGCGTGCAGGGGGTGACTTGGGGTTATTTGGGTGTGTTCCCCCCCTCCCCCCCCGCCCCATCCTTTTCCAGAAGAGTTTGGAAAATTAGTTTCCACCATCTGCCCTGCCAGAGCTAGGAAATATTTGGAATACGTTCCATTCTCCTAATGAACACGCAGCAGCAGGGGTGCTGCAAATGAGAGAGACAAAATCTTTCTAATGAACAACAAATGAACTAGAAATCACATCTACATAGCTTCAGCTTTTGTTGCCTATAGCTTTAGGGTGATTCATGGAGACAAAAATCAATGAATGTGCTGCAGACCCAGGTCTAGCACGGCGTGCAGAAGTCTTGTCGTGACCCAAGCCATATTTGTTTTGGATACAAATACAGACTCTCACTAGCTTCCTTTTCCTTTAATTGACAAAAACTAGGGGAAGAATTTAAGTATGGCTCCTACAACTCTTGTTAACGCTCTTCTGAACGTGTTGAATTTATAGGATACCGTCAAACGCATATTAGTATTCATGACACAAATCACATTGCTTCCAACTGGTGTATAGAGCTGTATCATGCTCTTTTGTTAAAAAAATAATGTGCTCCAACTGAAGAAATTAGTGGTTCTTTCTCAGAGTAAAAGGGCCAAAAAGCTCTGCTTGATCCACATTCTTCAGAGGCTGGGGTTGGATGTTGCTGAGCATGGACAGGGGTGAATTTCCAGATCCACCACAGCAGAAATTAAGGACTTTTCTCAAGTATGTGCCATTACGAATATGCAATTAGCTGTTCTTCCTTTAAGAGTTTTGCCTGCTGCCAACCAGCCAGACATAAGCAAGTTTCCACCCAAGGTTTTTGGTGTCAGAAACTTGGACATATCAAGTGTAAACCTCAGTTCAAGGCTCAGATGCTGCACAGGGGACAGTGTGATCCCAGCTGTCCTTAGCACAGGAGAAGTGTGAGGAATAAGGCATTCCTAGGGCTGCAGCTGATCCCATCCTTAATAGCAAAACCTCTGATCAGATACTGGGACTTTTCTTCAAGCCTCCTCAGAGGCGGATTTATTTTCTTACACCAGACCACAAGCTCCAGCCCAGAATACTCAGGGAGTGACAAGTGCCAGCAGAGAACTCAGCTCCAAAGCTGAGGCATCTCTCAGCTCCTCCCTTAAAGGAAAAGCCATGGGAGCCCAGGGAATGCTTCCAGCCTGCACTGAAAGTCATCCCACTGGTCCTGGCAGGGCAGAAGCAGCACTGCCAAGCCAGCAGATGTGAGTGCTGGAACAGCTTTCTGAAAGTCTGGGCAGAGCTGCACAGAGAACCCCATCCCAGGGGATAAATTGGTGGCCAGGTAGGTGCTGCTTACAGGGACAGCAATAGCTGCTGTTCTCTGCAATCTCTGCATCCTTCCTGGGGTGCAGGAAGATTGGGATAGAAGGCATTGCACTGGCTTTCCTCTCTGCACCTGATCTTCTCACCTGCTTGTGTGCTGAGGTGCTGATTTTTTGGTGTGTGCCCTCATTTTCTAGGAGCCTGACTCTGCAATTCCTTCAAGCATTTAACCTGCAAGAAAGTCAGCAGTTTCCCCAACAAGACCTTACATGACCAGGCCTCCTTATTTAATTTATTATTTAACCATCTTCCACACACCCCTTCACCTTCCTTGTCTCCCATTCCTTGCAGTTTCACCCTCTGAAAGAGCACTTGGATTCAGGACCTCAGACTCATTAAATAGCCTTTCCCCTTGTTCCTGGTCTCTCACATTAAAGCATGTATTAAAAGGGAAAAAAATTAGGAAAAAGAGAGAAACAGAACGTTCCTACAAAAAAGCAATTTCTTGGCTGGCCATTTTTTTTTAAACTCCCCTCAATATGGCAGGAGATATTTATGTCTGAACAAATCCTTCTCCCTCCCAATCAATCCAGCTTCCCTTGCAGTGCAGTCACACTGTTTCTATCAGTCTGTTACTGTGAAAATTAATGTGACAACACAAAAAGCAGCATAATGACTAAAGGTGTGTGAAATAGTCCTGGAGAAACACAAAGTGACTTCAAATGCAAGGTATTTCCTCCTTCCCCTTTCTCCCATCCTACAAGCTGCTGCAGTTCTGAAAATGGGACAGTTTTCAAAGAGACTATATTTGCAGAGCAAAGATGGATGCTATTTTTATTGCAAATTAGCAGATTTTTTAGCAGATCCAACCTCATTTGCAAGTGAAAGTGACTCTACTTACCATGCAGATATAGGTCTTATGTTGGAAACTCATGGAAATTCATGTTTTGAACATACTTAGAGAAGAAAAAAATAGCCCCTGCCTTTATTTCTGGCTGTGACTTGCTCCAGTGAAGCAACACCAGTGGGGCAGCACGTCTTGGCTGAGCTACTACATTCTGTGAGCAAGTGGGAATGAACCTGAAACAGTTTTTAGCTTTGCTCTGTGAACTTCTGGGGGCTGGGGACTTCGAGGAGTCCACAGAGAAATGAGAAAAGGTATTCAGCTGTTAGAGAGAGAAATTTTCTATCCAGGGATCCACAATTCCCTTGGAAAGTTTCAAATAGTCTGCATATATATATATATATATATATATATATATATACACACACACACCCAGCTGGGGTTGTCCATGGTCTGCACTGATGTAAAAAACTACAATTACAATGTAGTAAACAGTAACAGGAAAAAACAATCAATTAAACAATCCTGCAAAAAATGCCCTTTCAGAATGCCAAAACTTTTCATTAAATTGGAAAAAAAATCTGGTGAGTCATTTAAGCCAAGAAAAATAGTTGAAAAAATAGGGAAATAAAGCACTGCATTTAAGTGCACTGAATCCAAAAATTTTCAGTGGGTTTTGATTCTAAATGTGATTTTTCAATTAGAGGGCAACCTACAACTTGAGAAAGGTAAGCAAAAGGTTAAACAACTCCCAAATAAACCAGGAGAAAAAGTCATTACATCCCAAATGATGCCAATTGTGTCAGGTCCAAATCCACATCACAAAAATTACCAAGAAAAAAAAACTGGGGGAGTGAGAGAAAAAACTGTGCACACCTTTAAAACCCTCACACAACATTGGGTCTGGATTCCCAGCAGTGCCAGTTTGGATTTGGCTACAGCCCCACCATGAAAATGAATTAAGAAAATAGAAAATAGTAAATAAAATACTTAAAAAATAGTTATAAAAATCTTCATTTTAATATGGGCATTGCAAGAAGAAAGTGAAAAATAGAACAGCAGGCAGGAAAAGCAGAGAGCTCCTATTTCAAGCAGTGATTTGAAGAGAGCAATTCCTACCTGCCAAATTTGCACATGCATTCCTTCAACCCCGAGCTATGCAGCAGGTGTGAACCTGTTTGTACCTTTCCTACAGCAGCACGGGGGGAAACCAGAGGTGCAGGTATTCTGGGATGGAACAAATCCTTCTGGCAGATGCCAGCTTTGCAGTGCTCTGCAGTACATGGAAAAGCAGAAGGTGAGTGTCAGCCCTGCTGCTGTGCTGCAGCCTGATGGGCTCAGCTCTTTCTCCTCACGTCCCTGTGAGTTTTTGGGGGATGCAGCTCCATCATGTCCGTTCAAACAGACACAGCACATTCCTGAGCACTGTTACTGTGGACTTCTGTGAGGTTATTTTCACCACAGGCGAGTTCAAAGTCAGAGGTAAAACATGTTAAAAACCACCTAAATTCATCCTACAAAAAGATGCAAATATTTAAAGCTGAAGTTGTGAAAAAGGAAACAAAGAAAAAAGTCTCAGGGACAGCATCCCAAAGCTCCTCTGTGAATACACATTTCACATAGGTATTTTAATGGTCCATATACCTGTCCCAGACACTCATTCCTCTTGGACTGAGGACACCCTTGGACTGGAATCGTGCTGGTTGCACTTTTACCAACACAGGCTGTGCTGCTACAACAGAAATTACATTTAGAAAACTGAAAAACACATTTCACAGTTCTCACAGTCCTCATTTTCCTGAAGATAGGTACAGGGGATATATTTCCTTATTCCTGACAAAAAGATCAGAGTACTCTTTTGTGAGCACGAGGCAGCTGATCATTTGTAGCAGGCATGAATTATTGCAGTGTCTCCATCCAAACAAGTGAACATCTGTATCCCATTTTCACTGGCACCACGAGATACCTGGCGCAGCCCCAAAAGGGAATGTTTAGCTACAAGGGTTTAAAATATGCATTAATTTGCTGTTGTGTTATCTTCTGGTATTCTCAGCTTTTGAAAAAAAACCAAAAAACTTTATCAGTGAAGTCCTCCCACTGTCTATTTGCCTTGCTCTGGCCCAGAATGAAATGAATTAAGTAAAACAGTTTTGAAAGCCTCATTTGTTTTCCCTCCTGAGGAGCAATGCTTATGGAAGCCAGTTGGAGCAGGACTCTGGGGATGACATTTCATGTCCCTCCCTCTGCTGCTGCTTCTCTGCAGAGGGGGGACTGTTAGTTTATTCAACCCTCCCAAGGACAGTATCACTGGGAGAGTGATTTCCAACAAACCAAGGGTGGGGGGTCGATGGAAAGGAAGTCTGGAAGCTCTTTTCATCCAGTGTTGCATCCTTGGCTTTTGAAAACATGTTTTTGTTGAAAGCAAGGTGTGTTTTCCCAGCAGATCATTATCTACAGCCACAACCAACTCGTGTAAAACTCCAGGGCAGGAAAGCTCCTTTTCTATGGCTTTAAGCTCAGCCATGACTTTATATCCAGAATCTGCTTGGGATGAAAAAAACCTTCTGCTAATGAAATTATGTTTTTCTTAGTTGCTTAAATTTACCTGGTCCCTCCTCTCTGCAATCCCAGCTGGACATCCCCCACCTCAGACAGAAGCTGCAGTGTGTGCTGTGACTGTTGCCTGTGCAATATTCCTCATATTTTAACTCATTCCTTGGCTGTTTACACCCATTTGTAGCTTCCCATCAGGGCTCTGGGAAGGGGATGCCCATTTTCCCTGCATCTGTACAAGCACTGAATTAGGGGCTTTACCCCAAGCTGCTGGAGCTCTTAGATGGTTACTACCAGTTGTACTACTACTACTGCTTTGGTCAGTCATGGTGGCTGCACTACTGACTGCCTTTCTACAGCCAGCAAGTGCTCTGTCACCAGCCCATTTGCAAGAGGGACTCCTGAAATCGAAGCCACTGTCACCTCAGGCCTCAGTGACAGTTTCATCAACACCTTCTCATATGTGACCCCTCTCCAGCTCAACTCCCTGGGACAGGTGAGTTAGGCAGACAGGGACATTTCCTCTGGTAGATAAGAAATATTCTGGGTCACTTCTTTAATATTTTGCTGCACATGGAAGTCACTCAATCCTTCAGCTACATTGAGAGGGACAAAATGTGCTTGGCACGGGCTGCAGAGCAGGGGGAGCAGGGTCCCTGCTGAGGCAGCTGTTCCTGCACATTCCTGCTGGGCACCCCCTGTGCTGGCCACACAGGAGGAGCCTGCAGCAAACTCCTCCAAATGGGAAGATGAGAAAAGTCCTTGAGAAACAACTTGGCCTTCCTCCATAGCTGGGAAACTGAGGCACGCAAGGCAGATGATGCATCTAAGCCACAGATGGCCAGAGGGTTTCAGGCAAAGCTGGGCACTGAGTTTTTATCCAAGCTGTTTAGACCACACATCATGTCTGATGAGTAAAATGATGGCATTAATACTCTGCTTCAAGCTTGGCTTGGCTATGGAATAAGAGACAATTAAAACGGTAGGAAAATTCCTGGTATTAAATGTCCACGGCAAAGCTGAACTGACAAATAAGAAACAAATCCACAAATATCAGTAAACAGCATGTTGAGCTATAGAAATAAAGAGGAAAGAAGTAAACAAGGCCATGTCTCCATAGAAAAATAGAATTACACCAGAACTGCCCTGGAAACCTCTCATGTCAGGGCAAGGAGGCCTTTTGGGCCATGGCTTCAGAAATTAGGTGGTCTGCAAATAGTCTTGCTTCTAAGTGTTTTCACTCAGGAGGATATATGTATTAAAAAATCTGTATAATTTAGAGTCACCCCTCACCTAATACTGAGTATTTTCATAGACAAAGTGGAAGCCTTGTCACAGCCCCTGTGCAAATAAACTCTCTCCACTTTTTGGAGGATTCTCCGTGCAGGATCCTCTCCAGGGCTGCTCCCCGGTGTTTACTGGTTGTTAACTGTGCTCCCTCCCAGCCTCCAATCTCGGAGAGCATCAAAGGGGAAGGAATGCCACTTGCCTAAACGTGATAGACTATTGCTGCAGGCAGGAGTAACTTGTGCTGTCAGTGTTCAATTAGCACCAAGTTAAACTAAATGTCTTGTGAATATTTCATAACGATCTGCCAGCATCGTATCTGAACTCTCTGGCTTTTACCAAGCCATTTCCCTTCCAAAGTGACATGATGTGGAATTAAAGAGGAATGATGAGCCAATCTCGCTTGTTTGAGTATCTGCTCAAGAATTACGCTGTATAACTAAAAAGTAGAAATAATTTTAAAAAAGCACAAAATACCCCAGCAACAACTGTCACCTAAAATTATCCTTTGATAATAAACTGTCTTTGAACAAAGTGGGAGTTTACACACAGTTCTTTTCTGACTGTAAATTTATTGCAGCTTTCCCATTCACTTTGCGAGTTGCAGGAGCTGATGTAAGCTTTTATATTTCCCATTTGTTTTTCACACAAAGCCGAGGAGTTAAATGGGTTGGAATAGACCTTAAAAGCCAGGGCTAACTTTAACTTGAAGTGCTGAATCTGTGGCAAGCACCAGGTGAGCTGCAGGAATGAGCCAGCCTGGGCTGTGCTGCGTGCGAGAGGCAGCAGCTCCTCTGTGGGATCTGGGGCAGAAAAAAACCCCACACAAATGCAAATAATTCGGTGCTGCAAAGCAGCCACTATGCAGACACGCAAATCCCAGGCTGCAAAGTAGCTGTGGGATCTGCCTCACCTGCCTGGGAGTCCTGGGCACTGTCCCCAGGGAGCTGACTCAGCCTCACAGCAGGAATTGGAATATCCACTGAGCCCTGGCAGAGCAGGAAAGCTCCAGAAAGCAGAGGCAGCAAAATCTCAGAGGTCACTGTGCTGATTGCTCACAGTCCCCTCTGAAGGACAGAGGCCTTCTCCAAAGAGGAAAGGTGGCACAGGGCACCAAGAGCCTTTCCAGCTGGGGCTGCCAACAAGGAGATCAGCTGGTTCCAACACTAATGGAGCAGAGCCACCAATTCTCATCACCTCATCCATCACAGCCCCGATGATAAATGACCCTGGGTTTGCACCAGCCTGGGCTGATGGTGCTCTGCAAAACAGCCAAATTGTCCAGCTCTGCTTGCTGAGGAGATGGTCCCCTCAACCGAGGAAGGGCAGCCTGAGCTAAAACTTCTGCTGGCCTGGCTACACAGGATGAATGTGCCAGGGCAGCTCCTAGGCACGAGCAGAACGAGTGCTGAGACAGGTTTTAAGTTCTCTCAGCAAGTAAAGAGCAATGGTGAGTCTGAAATAACCACAGGGACTGAACCAATGCCAGTGCCAAGTGACCCATGGCTACTCTCACCCAGCCTTTGGGTCTGGAGTCTCATCACCCCCAGATTTAACAGGAAAATAGTTACCACTTATTAGCTATCTGCCCATAAAGAAAAAAATATATAAAAGCCAGACCTCTTATGGTAGTGAAGGCTTGGTAAGAAAAGCCACAAGGGAGCTATTCCACAGCACTGCATGCAATAGTTACCTGTTGTGCAGCTGTATTGATGTAACAGATAAAACCTGCTCCTGTAGGCAGGATCTGAGCTTTGCCACTTTCAGAATAGCATCATATATAAATGTAGAGCAGCTCTTCCCCTTGGAGCCCAGTCCTTGCCCAGTTTGATCATGACTTTGCTGGCACAGCCCCTGCAGGAGTGTGGGACCCACACTGCCCATGGCAAGGGGAGCTGCTGCTCCCCTCCTGTGCCAAACAGCCCAGCTGGGGCAGAGACCTCAGGCACACAGGCAGGCACAGCCCCCTTCTCCCCAGGGCCCTGCAGGGGTGCTCCCCATGGCCCAGGTCCCAAGGACACGGCCTGGCTCCATCACTGTGGCACAGCTTCTAGTGAAGGGTGCTACAGTAGACACACACACACAAATACCCTGGAAAAGAGTGGGGGAGATGGAGGGAGAAGGGCCAGGGACCTTCAGAGATACCAGAGACACCTGGAGAGATAGACCCAGAGCTGGGGGAGAAAACCAGACCCAGCTCTATCCTCAGGGCAGGGGCACTGCTGTTAAACCTTACACCAACCATGGCAATTAACCCCCCTCCTTCCCAGATAATGAGGGAGCTGGCTCTGCTGGAGAGGGGGATTGGCAGGAAGCCCCATTCCCTCCTCTCCACTCACACCTGAGTGATCTGCATGCTGGCTGTGGGGGATGAAGCCCAGTACAATGATGTTTAAAGGCTCCCATAATTTGTTTAACAGACCTGAAGACCTACCAGCATTTAACTGCTGCAGACATCGATGCACTACAAACAGCAAACCAAACCCAAGCGTGGCTGGGCTGGAATATCAATCCATCCCTTCAAGGGCAATGGAAACAGGGAAGATCCCACAGATCACTGGGAAGGGGGGATTGGGCTGTGGACAGGCAGCCCCATTAACACCAAACACCCCAACCCTTCCCAGCTACAAACACTGACATTTACCCTCCCCAAAAGGCTGAACTCATACCCTGATAGTGCTGCTGGCTCCCTTCCAGCAGATGGTTTTGTACATAGACCTGTTGTGGTTTTTGACACAGTCACTTGTCTGAGTGCCAACATCTGAAAAATAACTCAGGAGGCTTTTTATGGCTCCAGATTTGAGGCTTTGGGGACTTTTTCCATTTTTTTCCTTGTTAGACCATCACAAAGAATGCAAATACTACTAAAGTCATGGAATAGATTTCCCTGATTGTGTGTTCAGCTGTACAGCAGTTGCCAGGGTAAATTCAAGGATGTGCTTTAAAATGCCAAAATATATTAGTAACACTTGTCTATGAAAATAATGATTATAGGAAAGGAATTTATTTGTAAACCTTACAGAGAAAACACAATTCATCCCATATTCTGCTATGGAAAAGTCCCATATGAATTGAACCTTCAGCTGGTGAGCTGAAAATTGCAGGATCTGGAAAAACTCCAGGGGCTGGAACACTCCCAATGTCACCAGAGCATTTCCGACCCACCCAGTCCCACTGGCTTTTAGCAGGTTGTTAGAAATAATCAGAAGGCTGTAAAAATAATATTTCTGCCTTGATTAACGTGATGTTCCAGTCTGCTGTTGGGTTTTGTCCTTGATAATCAGAGGGCAGAGGCAGATGCTGAGTGTGCAATCACCAACCACCAGTCTGTGTGTGAGCCCCCAGCACAGACAGAGAGAAAAAAGAAAGGAAAGGGATCCAAGGGGAGAGCCACAGGAGAAATAATTATACAGCTTTAAGAGGGAACAGCACTGTGAACGAGGAGGACTGGCAGGACAGGGAGAGAAGAAGGGCTTTGCTGTTCCCTCACCTGTCAGAGGTGCTCATCCATCCTCAGGCACAGGGAGGAGTGTGAGAGTCACTGAGTTAAGGGCCCTCAAAGCCTGAGCCTGTGCCATGGCATGGACACAGCAAAGGTGCCACAGCACCCACGGGGACACAAAAGGATTCCCAGGACTCCCATTGCCCAGGCAAGACCCCTGACCTTTGGCTGCACTTGGGCTCCAGAGAGGACTGGCCAAGGATCAGCTCCTGCTCCTCTGCACAGGGAGGTCTCAGTGTCCCTGGTGTTCCTCAGCCACTGCAGAGGGTCCTACAGCAAACCCAGCTTTTCCTGCCAGACACATCCCCCTGTATCCCTCTGGAGCAGGCACTGCCAGCAGGGTGAGGTGGGCACCCCCTGCCTCTCCTTGCAGATCTCTGTGGTTGGAACCCATGAAAAATCCCAATTTTTTTTTTTATAGTCACCTGGTGCCTCCAGGTTTCTGTGAGATATTTTATTGCATTAGTGTTGTCAAATGGTGACATTTCTGAGTGTAAGTCATAGGGTTGTTGTTAATGCCAATTTAATGGTGCTAAAATGATTAAATATGGCAGGCTTTTAAATAATGAGGTACATAAAAGGTGTTAATAACCTTTTAAGTGCTTTAATAATATTCTGTGCTATCATAAAATGTTAGTAATTGGACCTCTTAACTTTCATCTGCCATAAAGTAATGAAAGAAAAAAATCTCAACAGAGGCACTGAATGGCTGAAGATTTTGCTTAAATAAAAGAAAAAAAATTGAACAATGGTAAAACTGAGCACTATTTGTTAAAAAAGGGGGGAAAAAAAGAAAAAAAAAGAGAAAGAATTAACTGGAAAGCCCAGTGGAACATGCATTTTAATATCATGCAAATTCTTAGCATTTCCAAAAAACGTGTTTGGTGTAAGGAACTGAAAGAACAAAGGACCCCAATGAAAGTAGGATGGCTCAGTGCTAAACCCAACATCTGAGGAGCTGCTGAGTCTGACGTGAGACAAACCTGTGTGCCACTTGTGGAGTTAGAAACAGCAGCTTTCTTGTACAGAGGATCACAGAATCTCCTGGTAACAGAGCTAAGCTGAGCCTGGGCTGCTCTTGCAGCTGAACAGAGCTTCTTACACAGGTTAAAACCAGCAGATCTGCTCTTGGGAAAGCTCTTCTGGGACTGGCTGGGCTGCAAACCCCAGAATTTCAGAGGAAGTGCAATTGATGAAGGCTGAAGGATCCCTCAGTGCCCCCACAGGTAATGAATTCTCAGGGCTGAGCAGCACCCACTAAAGCACGAAACTGGATTGACCGCATGCAGAACAGCCAAATGTAATTAAAATTCTAAACAGGGAGGCCAAATAGGAATATCTAAATAAAATTTGGACAGGATCCTGGGTAAGCAGCAGCTTCAACAGAAAAGGCCAGAGGTCTGTAAAATCCCCTCCAGGCTACTGCTTGAATCCCATCCAGTGAGTAGCTAGAGGAGCTGCAGCAGTGTCCATAAAATGTGCTGACACTGGGCTGGTGTTGCCTTAAAAGGCTCCCCAGGATAATGTCCAGGGATGTTCCTTTGGTCCCCTCCTCCCAAACAGCAATCCAACCCAATCAAATTATTGTGAGAAACCTGCATCAGCAAAATAACTTTCATTAATGGATATTTGCAGGTTCCTGGCTCAATGGCTTTTAGGGAAGCCTTTTAAGGTCTCTTTAGCTGCTGCCTGATGTGCTTTGCTTTTCTTTATTGCCTGTTAACACGTGCACCCAGTTCTTGTAAAGAACAGGTGCTTTGAACTGACTCTAATAAAAGGGGATCAGAATTTTGGGGCTAACCATGTAAGAGTGGTGTAGCAGAGCCCTTTTGAGCCGTGAATCCCACCCTGTGAAACACAGGGTGCTGTGATTTTGCCCAACCTCTATTTATAACATTTCATCACACAGCAGGGAGGGGGCACAGGCCCACGTGAGCCAGGCAGCCAATGCTCAGCAGGAACAACAATAGTGAACAACAGAAGCCAAGAGTTTGCCCATAGGCATTGAAAAATTATAACGAGCAAATCGATTTTGAGTAGTCTAAATTTGCTTGGAGATAAATTAGGAGCTGAACAAATGCTCTATCTAACAGAGAAATGATTCACCAAGTACAGTGTTCCTGGAGCCACAGAGAATGCTCTTGGCTGCTCTGAATGCTGGCTTATTTATTTATTTATTTATTTATTTATTAGACAAGACCATTATTATTTTCTTGTTACAGGTCTAGTGCTGATCCCACTGCAGTCAATAAGAAATTCTCCATTAGTTTCAATGAAGGACTTGGTCTCCTAAAAGCAATTTTTCATCAATACCTAAAGTACCTCCTTGACTCTCATATTTAAGGGTGAGACTCTGCTCCCCACTCATCAGCACCTCTCCCCAGCACAGCTACAATTTGCAAAGTCCCTCCATGTCCCACTGCAGGCCCCAGCATCCCAGAATAGGATCATATTTCTTCTCAGAGAGATGCTCTCTGCTTCATTTGATGTGCCCATTACTTGAAAACTGTCTCTCCTTTTGTCCATTAGCTAAATTCTGGATGAGCTTATTATTCTGCTTTGGATTGTAACAATCCCACTGGATCCATCTCTATGCTTATTAGGATTTTAGAAATGCAATCTAATTTGTGCTAAAGCATACAAATTCGGCTCCCCTATGATCTATGCTGTTCAACACCCCACTCCCCTGTCTGCAGCACAGCTCTGATCTCTGCACATCAGTGGAAGGAGCAGTGATGGGGTACAGGCCAAGCAGGGACCCCCACTGAGAGAAATTCCTGAGCTCTGGTGAGCCCCGGGACCAGAAGTGAAACCAATTGGTTCATAGGTAGCTCTGTTAAATTCCTTTTCAACTCCCCATGAAATACTTATTTCTTCAGCTTGACTGGAAATCATCAAGCTCCTTTGGGTGGCCCTGAGAGCAATCTATTTTGAACAAAGTTCCTGGAATCAAAACATGGGCAAAGCCAAAGAGATTCTCATGTGCTTTTTACACTCATTCTCTTGTGGTTTTTTGTCTCACACCAGTTCAGACTGCAGCCAGTGCAAATCCCAGCCCTGCTCTGAGCACATCTTCACCAGCACAGAGAAACAGCCAAACAGCTGGCAGGGCCTGGTTGATGGTGTTGATTGGGTAAGTTAATTAAGAGCAGAAGTTATTTTGAGCTAGGATAGGTTAAAAAAAAATCACTGAGCAAATGTTTCATTTTGTGATTTGATAGCTTTGGTTTCTGGAGAAACATCTCCAGCCATTACACTGAGCTTCAGTGTGGCTGCAGCACAGCACAGACATGGCACAGGCACTTCCAGTTTCTTCCTGATTTCCCCTGAGAAGTCCCTCATGCCAACTCAATACCTGAAACAGTCACCTCCTCTGGTTCCCCACCTGAGCTTTGTCCCATTTCACCAGGGATCATTCTTGCCCTGCCAGAGAAGAGCCAGGGCATGGGACACGGTGATGCCACCACAACGAAAAAGCTTTTTCTCCTTTCCTTAGGTCAGAGTCCAGAGTGAGCTCTGCAGTGGGCAAGGAGAGCAGAGGGATGGCCATCAGCAGCTCCTGGGACACTCCTGGAGCCACAAGAGCCACCATGGCAGGTCAGTGGCACTGCCACGATGACAGGGCCACCCTGGTCACCAACTTGGGCAGCTTGGGCTCTTCTTGTCAAGGCTGAGTAACAAATACTTGGTTTCTCCAAACTCCCTACTAACTTCAACAAGCCTTGTCCTCCTAAAGACTCTCTGAGTACCATTTAGTGCTTAATAAATGTTCTGCCTCATGAAAAAGAAGATAAAATCAATAAAGTGCCTGCAAAGTTGCTTTGTACCGTCTCACATGCATATTTAGAAACCCTCTCTTCTCTGCCACTCACCTCATGGATCTATTCTTGGAGGATAAAAACTGGGATATTCTTTGCAGCCAAAAGTAAAGTCATAAAGAAGTTTGCTCACGTTCCTCGACACATGAGATATAGAGTTAATTAAAAATTGTTCTCTGTACAACAGGTTTGTTTCACTGGAAAATGTCACTGATGTAAGGCTGTTCTACTCTTGTTGCCAACTACATTGAATTGACTCCATTATAAGCTTACTCCTCCCCCCTCCCCATTACTTTTCTTCCAATAATAAACCAGAGAGGTCTTAGAGCCCACTTTTTTATTGGAAAAAGTGCATTAGGATTAGCTGGGTTGGAGCAGTCATTTTATGCCCCTCCAGTCCCTGTTTATCTGTGGCTCTACAGAAGCAGCAAATACTTGCTCCAGTCCTGCACAGTATAAATGAGATTTTTGATCCTACAGGCATGGTGCTGTTAAAAGATTTTTAATTAGATAAATACATTTTATAAAAAGATTTTGCAGAATAGTTGCCTCTAGCAACTGTAACAATCTTGAAGCTTCATCTTCTAAAAGGAAAGAAAACTCTTGCAGGAGGCTGGTTGTGTTATATAAAAATGAAAGATGGTATTACAGAATTAATAGGAAGGGGCCAATGGAAATGCAGTCCCACTCCTGGAAATGGGAGTTTGTTTCACTACTGACTTCAAACAGCACATGGATCTGTGCTCTAATTTTCCAGCCAGATTGCCAAGTGTCAGCCCTGGGCTGGAGGAGTAGCTGGACCAGGCTGGAGGCAGATGTTTCCACAGCTGCCAAGCCCCCAAGGGGAGCGCCCTGGGCTGTGCCCTGCTGCTTCCCCAGCTCCAGCCATCCTCACCCAGAGCATGTCACCATAACCCCCTTTGCAGCACAGAGCTTGCTCTCCTTGCCTGCCAGCCACCCTGGAAGTGTCCTTCAGCTCAGGAAAAGCTCTGGTGGCCGTCCCTCCCTGCCTGGGGATGGAGAACAAGCAGCATCCTGCAGGCATTGCATTCCCAGGCACCAGGCACAGACCTGGGGATCCCAGCCCTCCTGATCCCACCAGCTGTCAGGCCTCAGAAGAGCAAGGTAAAGTGTAGACATGGGCCCAGGTCATGCCAAGGTGACAAGAACTGCTCCCATGCCCTTTTCCATCCAGCTCAGAGCTGTGGTGAGGCTGCTCTGAGCAGCTCTGGGATGCCACGGCCCCAAAGGCCTCGCTGCTGCTGCAGGGCAGGGACTCCACAGGACTTTTCCCTCTTCCCCTTCCACATCCCAGTGAGTGGAGCCTCACAATATGCTGTCAAGGTGGGGAGCTTCATCCCTGCAGACTCAGAGCAGGATAGCAGCTGGAATGGGAACTTTTCCATGCTCACCCCCATAGTCAGTATATTTAGCCCTGACCTAGAAAGACCATCCTTTCTAGGGCTGAGTTGTGATTCAGACAGTCTGCTTGCTGAGCAGAGACTGCCAACTGTGCCGAATCATAGCTGATTAGAGGTGGGAGAGAGCCTGAAAAACAATACACCCAGGCAAATGCAGTGGGTTTGGAGCATTTCATGGAAATTATATTTAACACCATTCTGGTGACTTAAAGAAAAGTTAAAACAAACAACCCTCGCACCTTCCAAAATAACCCTACCTGTCTCTGGTGGGAGAGGAGAGACTGGCAAAGGGTTGCTATTTTAAATCACAGTGGAACGGGGTAAAGAAAGAATATACATGTAGGTAGATCCATACATAGGTATAGATACATGCACACACATCTCCAGATGAAGCAGGGGGCTCATTGTCTGAGAAAGGAAGGGTGGACAGAGAAGCAGATACTTTTTTTTGTGTTTTAGGGGAAATTCTACCTTGAAGCAAAACAAATTCAATTGTGTCTAAGGGGAAACAAGAACAAAAGAAAAAAAAAATCAAAACCCATGAGATGTCTGGAGACATCGTGCTCATAGAGAAATGTCTGCTGGCAGGTCAAAAAGTGTCCCATCAGCCCAGTGTGGGACTGGAGTTTGTATCCCACAGGCAATTATCCTCTGCCTGCAGACACTCTCAGGCCATCCCTGGGATTTGAAGGAGAAATCTTATCTGCAGGCCTGTGAGAAAGCAGAAGGAGGCACATGTTGTACTTACACACCAGTAAAACAACCAGGGAGTTAAACTGGAAAACACTGCACAGCCCAGCCTGGAGACAGCAGAAGAGGAGACTAAACACAACAGTTTAACAAATAATTACAGGTTCTTTATATGGCCTAGAATTTGTAATCCACCTTCATCCACTTCTCTTTGCACAGTTTAGAATTACAATGCCAAAGGGATCACAGGGAATCATGAAATAATGTCCTGCATTTGAGTGCAGAGCAGACAGTCTCGGATGGTTTTAGATACTCTTTTCATGAAACATTTACCATGTGGCACCCAAGTGTTCCCTCCATTGTACCTTGGCAAACACAGCGGACACGCTGGTACAGGCACTCACACAGACAGGATGTTTGCAGACATTAAAAGTGATGAGGGAAAAAAAAAAAACAACCCTGACCTGGATAAGTTCTCCTCGATTTAAATTCAGCAAAGTGTGGGCATTGAATATTATCTCCATAATAAATTTGCCACACCATAAAACAGAGTGGGGAATCAAGAAGCCATATCTTGCATTTCAACAAACGCTCGGTCTCTGAGGACCCCCACCATCCCTTGGCATGTAGGAGTACAATTTATCATCTGGATTTTTCATCTTAACTGCATGAAGAAGAGGGTATTATGGCAGTGGTGCTGGACTGATGTTTGGGGGACTGTGAATCCATTACCTGCAACAGACTCCCTGACTCCTCAGTAAGCCCCAGCTGCTTGGTTTCCCATCTGCATTTCCATTTCAGAGAAACTTTAAATGACTGTCAAAAGTATTTGAGGAGTCAAAAAGGAAACAGAAAATATCTGAGGTAAAATAAAAGATACTGTTTGACTATAAATAAAAAGGGAATTTTATATTTTAAGTGAGTTTTAAACACTTATGAATAATTCTGGAAGAAATTACAAACTGGCAGCTTACTTAAAAACACCTTCAAAACCATTTTACCTTTTAAATATTTTTTTTCCTTATACAACTGTTTTGTTAAATTGACACTGGTTTGGGAAATCCTGCAGGATTGCCGACTCTACATTTTTTGCCCCCATAAATGACCAACAGCATAGACTCAGATCTAATAATGAAGATTCTTTTAACAAAGTATGTAACAAAGGCTTTACTTTAAGCACAAGCTCAAGTCATTTGGTTTTAGCAAGTTTAGCACAATTAAGGAACTTCCAAGTGCTTTGCTGGGGGAGTCTGGAGTCAAGCACGGAGCTGAGTGGGGTGGACATGGTGAAAAGTGAAAATAAAGCATGAATAAACAGAAAATAAGCATGGCACTCGGAGATTGTGCGCTTTGCTGGTAGAGCATTTCTGAGGTGTGTTTTGTATGTTTGAAAAAATCCTGTTATTCAGGAGCCTGGAATTGCTCTTCCATCCCCATTGCTGATGAATAGCAGAGGCACAGCATGCAGCCCTTTATTCCGAGGGAACCTTAATCACTCCCCTCCTGAAACTGCTGCTCCATTTGACTGACAGAATTAGAAGCAATCCACATATTGGAGGGGAAAGAAAGAAAGGCAGACCCATTTGGTTGTCAGACTGTGGGTACATACACAAAGCTTTTAGCAAAAAGAAAAAAAAAAAAGAAAAGAAAAAAGAAGAGAAAGTTGTTGCCCTCCTAAATGACATCTATATTAATGACATGAATGACAGGCTTAAGGGGAAAATTATAAATCTTTCTTTCCAGCTTTTCTTTTATTGCCCAACCATATATTTCATCTTTCCAGGGAGCAGGGCCATTAAGCCCAGAGCTGAGAGATGTGAGAGCTGTGGGGAAGCTGCAGCCAGGCCCCTCTGGAGCAAGGAGCAGCTCTGGGTCTCTCTGCCCCAGGTGAGACCATGGAACACCAACAGCACCAAGCTAAGCCAGGCCAGCATCCCTGCATGGCAAAGAGAGCACCAGGCACTCAGGGGGAGCTGTGCTGTGGATCCCAGGAGCCCTGGGACTCCCATTGCTCGCTCTGCCCCACTCCTCCATACCCTGTTTCACAGGGAAGAAGCAGAGGGGATGTTCTGCCCCTGTGTTTATGGCAGAACAACTCTGGGGCTGCAGCCTGCCAGCAGCAGCACCCAGGGTGACCCCAAAGCCCCCAGAAGAGGTTCCTGTGTTGGCAGGAGAAGCTTTTCTGGCTCTCTGAAGGAGCTGTGGACTCCTGATGGAAAGAGGAATGTTGGCTCTCCTTTCCCATGCCATACACGAGGCTGCCTCTGTCTCCAGAGGAGCCACAGATTTCTGCATTTCTGCTTTGTTCATTTTCCTATGCAGTCTCCAGGGAAAACAAAAGGATGACAAAGAAACCCCAGTGTCTTGTGGGATCACAGACACAGCTGTAATCATCTTCAGTTAAAAATAATTCCTTTAAATGTCCCTAGAGCAAGTTCCATTTTCCCTGGAGGTGATAAATAACAAATCAAACTGATAGACCCCCCTCTGCAGTTGGGTGTTTGTGTGTATATTCATTTACACATACACATATTAATTTTTCTTTTTCCATAGGAGCCTCCTGTGAAAGATCTTTATGGTCATGTGGAACTGCCTGTGCTCAGACACACTGCAAAGATACTTCCTTGGGTTTTATTGTCTGTGACCACTGTACTTATATTTTATAGCAGCCTAATTACTGACAATCCCCTTTAAATGCTGACATGCAATGCAAAGTTATTCTGCAGGTGAATGAGTAGATGTAACATTTCTCTGTGTTCTCTAAAATTGTGTAGTAGTATTAACAGGATTTGTCAACAGCAGGACTGTCTGGAGAAATTATTCCATTTAAAAAAGGTCCTTGATTTCCCATCACCAGTAGCACTGAATCCACAGTGTTTGTGGAATGGTTATGTCATGGAGAAAGTGGAGGATTAAAAAATGAAATGGGTTTGTTTGAAACCTCCCACACTGCTTAGTTTGTAACAATAAAAGGCAATGATGGTTCCTTAAAAATCAATTGAGGGGATAGAATTAAGGAGAAAAAAAAATCCAGGTGAAGCCAAGTCTGGCTCTGTGGCTCTACCTGTGCTACACAGCCCAAACAGACAGAGTTCCAATCTTTTTCCTAGCACTGCTACCATAGATAATAAAACTAATTTAATTTTCTGTCACTCTTTTCATTTTAATGGACACCCAGGGATTTCACAGCCGTAGGAGAACAGTGCACAAAACCACATCTTTTCTGGAACCAAGAGACACGGAAAAAGAAAAATCTTGTGTGGAAATGCCAGAAGAAACATTGTCATGAAAAACAGGCTTTAAATATTGAAAACATATAAAGGACAACATACAGCAGAGGAGAAACAGGCTGAATAAAACATGCTGCTATTAAAGCCCTGGAGCTCAGTCCTGGAGGGATTTGCAATTTCCCGGCGCAGGCTGTGATTTTTCAGGGATTCTGAGTGCCACTGGAAGGGCTGCAGAGCAGTCCCCGTGCTGTGACAGGTAGCGGCTCCCTCCCAGGCTCAGTCTGGCACATTCAAACCCAACAGGATCTTTCTTTTTTCAGCTCAGTGCCTCGGAGGCTCTCACACGTTCCGTTACCCCCTGCTCATCCCACCCCGCGATAAGCGCAGTATAAATAGCTACCAGTAGATGACAGATAGAACATGGACATGACAACAGTGTCCTCCCCCTGCTCCCACAGTTGGCACAGCAATTTCTGTCGTGATCCGCTCCTTCCTGGGGCTGTGGGAGCACAGTGGTGCTGGCAGGAGTGGAGCTGACTCCAGGCAAACTCCTCACGCTGTCCCTGAAACCCCATCCGAGGTGAACGTGCAGGTGAATGTTTAGCTGAGCAAAGTAATAACCTCAGGGTTAATGAGGACTTGGCGTAATTTAAGAGATGGTCATAACTAGGAATCTGTGTCATTTGTTCAGTGCTTCAGCGAGCTCCCACTTTGGCTCTTTTTTTCCCTAAACCCCTGCAGCACTGTTATCCAGCTCAGGGATAATGGAGGGGATTAAAAATCAGCTCCTCATCTCTTGCTAATTCTGCTTGCTTCACTGTCCTATATCCAAAGCAACAAAATAGGGGCAGGATGTCCAGCTTTGGGAACCATCATTTGGTTTGACTGGCAAGAGGCCAGGGAAGAGCAGAAAGGAGAGATAAGAGATGTGGAAAATATGACCCGTAAGGAAAGGTTGTAGGAATTGGGTTTGTTTAGTCTAGAGAAGAAAAGAACAAGGAAAGATTTGATAAGAGGAAAGATATGACAAAAGTCTTCCAACATGTAGAAGTTTGTTATAAAAAGAACAATATTCTTCTTGTTCCTTCAGAAACCACCTTATTTGCAGCAAAGACTGGAGCTAAGGCATTAAGAAAACATCTTTCCTCCTTGCAGGAGCAGGGAAATCCTGGACAGGCAGTTCTGGTGTCTCCTGTGCACTGGGGGCTTTCAGAACAGGTTATTGAGGCAGAGGCCAATAACAGCCTGACAGGCTCCTCCTGGACACTCAGTCCAGGCTGTGCCTTTGGGGATGTGACCATGTGCAGGTGCCACATTTTGGCAGCTGCCTTCACGTGCACAGGGACACCCAGAGCAATGGCAGTGTCCTGGTAAGGAGATGAGCCCTGGCCTGAAGTCAGAAGAGAATTGGCTCACAGAAGTCAATCCACAGTCCTGCAAGGCTGCAAATATCTCACGAGGTTCACTCAGCCTCAGACTCCACAGGCTTGGCAAAGCCTGCCCAGCCACTCTCCTCACGAGCTGTAGAGTCTGGATTCAGCTCTGAGCTGGCAGTGTGTTGAAGACACATGGGGCAGAAAAGAAACCAAACTTGCTCTGTTTAGACTGACATTGGCTCCCCACTGTTGACAACAGTCCAGATTTGGGGTCTGGTCTTTCTTCCATTGAATTCCACAGGGAATTTTTCTGTTGGCATCAGTGGGGGCAGTAATAAGCCATTATATCTGTCAGTGCAGATTGCCAGTGGAAGACAAACTGGAACTGCTAAGTGCTGTCTGTAATGAGAGATCATTTTTTCCTTCCCTCCTCCTCTCTCTCAAGTCCATTTTCAGACCATAACCACATTTTAATGAATAAAAAGTTGTTGTTTCAAATCCTTGCAGAACTGCAGTCTCTGCCAAGCCTGTTTTTCTTCTGGAAAGACAGATGCATGTGCTCACATTATGGTAGTAGTTTTTTGCATGCCATATATTTTCAGTGATGTTCATGAAACTAGAATTAGTGACACTAATAATGACAAATCAGAGGGCTAATATTGTTTAACCCTGTTAAAGAGTGTTATTACATTTACATGTTCCCACAGAGTAAATGCTGTTCAACTCAGACATATGTCTTGCTATCTGTTTATTTTTATGAATCAGAAATGAATCAGCAGTCAAAGAGTGTCCTGTAGATTTACTTGTCTCATATACCATTTTAGAAGGGAAAAACCCCCTCTACTAGGGCTCACAGAATTATTTTGAATTCAATAGGGGCATAATAGTACTATCAAATTAATCCATAAGAGAGAATATTGCAGGTCTGCTCAGACTAACCCCAAAATGCTGGGCCATTGAAGGGCCAGCCTGTGCTCCTGCTGGTGTAACACTCATCCCTATTCCGAGGGTGAAAGCAAAACTACACCTTCAAATCAGATCTCCTGTGTGCAGCTGGCTGGTTTTCACTGTTTGTGAGCAGACACAGAACTGCCTTTCCCTCAAGCCAGAGTCTTGCAGGATGCAAAAAGCAAAGGCACAGTGTAGTCTGCAGCATTTAGGTTCTACTTGTGGACAAGACTTACAGTAATTTCAGAGCTGAAAAGTGATTCTCTCTCTGCACTGCACTCAGCAGATAAATAAAATAAAATGACAGTCACTAATATGATGTTTCTATCCTTATCTTTCTTCGATACTCAGGGACTTTTGAGGAAAGTGTTAGGATCGTTGGATAAGACTTGGAGAAGTCTTTGGATTGTTAGTTCTCTAACATGTCCAGCCCTTATTTGTAAGAAACTGATAATAGTCTTGATAATCTCTGCCTTAAAAAAAATAAAATCGATACACTGCTTCAGAAATTTGACCAAAAAAAGTTATGTAAGAGGTAAGAAAAACATCACACTTTCTTAAAGCATTAGATATTCCAAGAATTACAGAAGGTAATTTAAATTCAACTCAGCCACTACTGTTGCAATATTGAGGTTTTAAAGTCAGTTTATTTATATTTTAACTTTGCAGTTTCCCATAAGGCATGGTCAAAGTCTTTAACAGAATCACTGACATTAGGAATTCTCATCCTCCTTTTCCCTTGCTCCTTATCAAGTGTACTTTGTTTCCTGCAATGGTTTATTGGGACCATCTGCATCTCCTCCTGTTTTCTCTCAGGCATGGAGATAAGATTTCACCTTTGGATGTCTGGTTGAAGTCCAGCTGGCAGTGGGGATGTGTTTGGTGCGGTGGCTCCGTGCCTGTTGCATGCACGCGCCAGTCTCACATGGTGGCGACAGAAAATCCCACGTGAGAGCCACCCTCCGTGTTCAGCACCAGCTTCATTTCCCTCCTCAAGGCCAGGGCCAAGAGCTTTGAATCCAACTACCTGAAAAATAAGCTGCCCCAAGTCCTTGTCCCAGTGATCAAACAAATGGCCGGGTTTTACAGAGACTGAGCCCTCACTGATGTGGTGGCAGGGCCTGGTGGGGTGACCAGGGCACTCTTTGCCAAATCAACACCCAAACTGCTCTTCATACTCTTTGAACTGCTTTTGGGACAAATTATGTCCTTGCTGCTGCCTCCCACTCCTGTCATTGCTTTCCTCCTTTCTGATCCCACTGCCCAGCCTGAGAGCAGCCCATTGTCTCTGCATCTCCTCAGGATTCCAGAGCACAAACCCACAGCAGCCCTCACCAGGTAACAGCAAAAGCAGCAGGGCACTTCCACCCAAAGCTGCCCAAGAGGAGGAAATTGCCACAGGAAGAGGTTCCATCTATCCCACACAGCTCGGAGAGCTTTTGGATGTCTGGCCACCCTACCCTTCTCTATTACTGCCTTCTGCCCTATTCTGTCCTTGAACATGAAGGGAAAAAACCTTGATTTCAGCCTTTGGCAGGGGTGATTCTCTCACCAAGGCCAGCCCAGCTGGGAAGTCTGGTTTCTTTGCAGCCAAGGCCTGGTAAAACACGCCACAGCAAATGGTTGGAAAGTGAAATCAGCCTCCAGCAGAAGGGGTGGAGGACAGGATGTCCCGGAGCAGAGGGAAGGATGGGAGAGCTCTCCTCCACCATTTATCTAGAAACCCTGCAGAAACGTTGCAGTCTTTGAAGATAATAGAAGCAAGGAAAGCTCTTTTCTTCTCCCTTGCCTCCTCCTTTCCTCCCTTCATTTTGGAGACACATTATCCACACAGAGGGTCAAGTACCCAGCAAATGAAATATTTTTCAAAAGCTCATTGTGAGCTTTTGCAATGCAGACAAACAATCTTGAGCCTCACTGCACATTCTCCCAAGAAACCAAAGGAACACCTTGTGCACTGTAGCTTTTGTTTCTTTCTTTTGTTATTCTATAAATATTTTTATTCTTTTCTATTTAGTATTCCACAAAGTAGAAGAAACTCCTAATCTTTGTTCTGCCTATTTGATGTTTAGAAAAGCCAAGGAGACAAATCTGTAAACAAGCTTTCTCTGTTTGTTAGATATTTTTTTTCCTTCTTAAATACAGGCTACAAGTCTCAGAAAAAGTCAAGGACTCGAGTTTCTCTTTGTTTTGAGTGTCTGGCTGCATCTACTGTGCTAAAGTGTCAGCTCCAGATAAATAAGGGAATGAAAACAGAGAAGAGCTATTTAAGAAAAAACGTCTGTCCTTCAAAGTCTGTAGAGATAGAAGTGGATTTATTGTCCCCTGGGCAACATCCAGGGAATGTTTTGGAACCTTGAGGCAAATTGTGGACACTGGAGCCACAGTCTGTAGTGGTTTTCTGTGTCTTTAATATTGCACTGAGATCTGAACTGCTTCAGATCCAGAAAAGTGAAATAGTGGATTAAAACCATAAAGGAAAGTGGGCACAAGGAGGTCCTTGCACTGTGGCATACCCCATCCCTTTTCTGGGGTATACTGAGGAATGGATGTACCATTTCTGGACCTTGGGCAAAAGTGGGCTTTCCTAAAGCACCTCTGCAGAAATATCACAGCTTATATAATCATTTCAATTAGTGCAGTGCAGTCTTGCTTGTTTGGACTCATGTGATTACCTGAGAACCAAGGCTGAATTAATTTAAAAGGGAAAAAAAAAGAAAAGTAGGTGTCTGTCTTAGAGCTGTGGAGAAAAGTTCAAGGGAAATGTGGACTTCTGCACTGATTTCCCACAGAAATAGTTCTGATGTGTTCTTTTCCTCTTCAGCTCTTTATTTTAACAACGTATGGTGAAGCAGCTCTGCCTCAGTGGGGATGTGCAGGACTCACTGAGCTGTGCTGGCTCCCTGGGCTGGAGACAGCTCAGAGTATTTTAAAACAACAACATTCATAATTGCACTACATGAGGAATCAAGACTAATACAGAAGAGTTACCATAACGACAACACCTCGACGTGGTGCAAGCACAAATACCTTACACATCCCAGGGAATGATTCAGTGCCATGTTGGGTGAAAAACATTCATCCTTTGAAGAACAGACCACTGAAAATGGTGGTGCCTGAGTCATAATTTTGTAGCAGGAAATCTGTCTATGAGAAAAGGCTTCGGCAAATGAATTATTAGAATTTTATTGCTATTTTACCTACCAGTGGCTTGTTGGCTACTGTAGAAACTCTCATCCACTTGCTGGCTGATGAGTCCTACAACTCAGCACATGTAGAAGTGTTTCATCATACAATGTATGGCAACAGAATTGAGCTTTGAGGGGCTCAGCACTGCACAAGCAGGAAAAGCAGCAGGAAAATTAAAAAAAAAAACCATCTTCTAGAGCTAAAGCTAAAGATGACCCTAACATACAGTAGGAAGGGAAAGAAAACACAAGTCATAGTGGCAAATTACAGATTATTTTCATAAATATGGGCTTTCTTTGAGGGAAAAATGTAGCTATCAAAAATGATCCAACTGGAGAGAGATGTAGTGGGAGCAAAGATTAGGGGGAAATAGAGCAGGGAGGAGAGGGCAGCAGGGATTTATGGAAAATGATGAGGGTGGACAAAGGGAGGTGACTCCACCAGATGATCTGAGACAGACCTGTTCTTCCATTCTCACACCCAGCAGTGGCAGCTGCCTTCACAAACCCTTTCCTGACTTCCATGCTCCAGTGTCATTGCAGTGCTCAGATAAAATACCACATTTCAAAAGACCATTTGGCCTTTGGAGGCGTCTGCGGGGTAGGAGTTCTTCCTTGTTTTTTATGTGAGACCTTTTGTTGGTGTTCAACATTCTGCTGTCTTTAGAAAGCAGGTAGTCAAACACCACAAAGTTCCTTCCCCTTTCAAGTTTATCCTTCCACCTCCTGGGCTGTAACAAGGTGTGCTGCTCTTGGCACTGAGCTGCATCAAATGTTGGCTTCCACTAAAGAATGACCCAACAGGGCAAACCCCCCTCTCCAACCTCTGCATCTCCATCATTCTCTTCACTTTGCAAAGTATCAGGTCTTAGGTTTCCTCTAAGTTCCCATAAGTGTTGTTTCACTGCAGATCCTGCTTTTTTATTCACTTTTGCTTACAGTCCTTCACTGCTATCACAAAAAAAGAGCTCAAGTGATTTCTGCTGTGCTTGCTTTGATAGTGATATTCAGCAACGAGATTCTTTGTGTGAAAGAAACCCAGGAAAAGCAGTTTTTCCTAGCATTATAATTTGTTATAGTTAGGTGTTAAAGTTTTCAGCTGAGCTGCTGGTGATAAACACTGCATATGCTCCAGGCTGCGTAGGTTCCCACCAGATTTTCTTGGGCCAGGTTAGAAACACAGTAGTTTTAAGTTCCCATTGCAACTAATGGAGGGAAAAAGGGGGTTTAGGAGCAGTTATTTATTCCACTTAATCTTTGAATCATTGTGAGGTGTCTCTCTTCACCACCAGTGCAAAGGGTTCAAGGGCAGGGGCTTTTCCAGCTGACACAGGTACATTTTGGGTGGGGTGGTGCCTGCCCTAAGCTGCTCAACACCTCAACAGAGGAGAAAATAAGTGAATAGGAAAGAAAAGCAAGAGCAGGCAAGGAGGCTTGGAGAGATGAGGCACTGCCTGGAAACCACACAGGGCACTGGGATGGAAAGAGAACGCAGATCTCTTTGTGAAACCCCCTTTTTGTGCACTCTGTACCATGGGGCTTTTCGCTCTGTCAGACAAAAAGAACATGACCCTGTATTTCCTTTTTCTCTTCCCTTCCAGTAGTTGCATGTTAATTAAGCACTTATATTTTTCCAGAGCAACTGTAAGACCAGAAACCTCTTAAGTCAGATGGAAAGAACTAAACATTTCAGCCACTGTGAAGCAGCCAGAAAAACAAGCATGTGGGAGAAAAAAAAACATTGTGCAAATAAAATTGCTGAGGGGAATACAAAAATCACATGAGAAGGGCAGATAGGGGCATTGTGTGAAGGATAAGGAAGGGGAGTTAGGAACAAGGGAAAGCTTCTAATTTTGCTTTGTAAGCACAGTTGGTGAACCATTATCATTGCCACTCCTGCCCTGCTCCCCAAGGTTTGTGACACAAACACTTTGTTTTGCACTCTGTGTGAGGGTCCCACGACCTCGGGCAGCCAGGCAGGGGGACAGGAGGGAAGATGGGACTCAGGGGTGGGAGCTTTGCCAAATGGATCCACCACAGACAAAGAAATGAGCTCTCCTGCCCACGGCTGACCTACCTCAAGAGTTTCTTGCCTCTCTGTTCCTTTTGCTCTGGAGCTGGAAATTTCTGTTTAATTCATTGTGCCAAAGGCCAGATTAGCTCTTTGTGTGGCTATGGAGGCAGAAACCTCAAAAAATTATAATCAAGGGCTAAACTGATTATTTTATATGACCTGATCTGATTTTGAAAATAGCCTTTCCCTAAGCAGACAGTCAGACTAGATGACCCCCACATGTCCTTTCCAGCCTAGTAAAAGCTGCAAAGATTCAGGAAAACAACTCTTTTGTCCTGTGGACTACAGAAATAGCATTTCCAACAGTTTTTCTTTCATGAAGAGAAAAAGACCTAGACAACTCTCAGGGGCCCAACAAGCCTGAAACAAAGAGAGGGTCTCTACAGACACACCAACAAGCTCTTCAGAGCCAGCTCAGCCTTTCATTCCCTGCCCTTGCTGTGGGATGGCATCCCAGCTTCTCCTCTGCAGAAAAAAAAGCCAAAGCCAAGTGAAAGATGAGCTGTGAAGGTGCAGACCTTGCTGCTGCTGCTCTCCCACAGCAGTCAAGGAGTGCTGATTGCAACACCAGACCAGTAGAGTTTCTTCACTTGTTTTGAAACAGTCTCAGCTGGGAACACACCCCAGCCTGCTGTGTCATTCCTTGGCTGGGTTTATAAACTGCTCTGCTGGGACCTACAGGTGCTCAACACCTCCACAAACTGAGCTGGAACACAGTAGATTTGTGCCAGCTTGTGCACTTGAGGTTGTTTTCCCTTCCATCTGCTTTGTTTTAAACCCAACCAAGATGGCAATCCCCCAGCCCAGCCACAGTGGGGTGACATCAAGGTCCCCCCTTAAACGCTGTCTAGTGAGTTAAGTCCTTAATAATACCTGGAAAAGGATCTCTGCAGCACAGAAGAACAAACTTTGCTCCGAAGAGGTTATCAAAGGGACCCCAGGAGACCAGTCACTGTGAAGCTTTACTTCATTCCAGAAATGTTTTGGAAGCAATTACTTCATCTTGTTCTTTATTCACGGGATTCACTTAACTGATGACATTATAGCTCAGTCCATTAAGTAAATGGGTTATATATTTTCTCCAGGTTTTGAGGAAGTAATGTTGCAGTGTGTGTCACTATCACTGTCAGCAGTCAACAGGGACAGGGACTCTTCATTTGTTTCGTGAGGTTTACCTCCACTGAGATCTTAAATATGAAATATCTGGCTCAGGGTCTTTCATAACGTTTGAGCAGGATTTTAAAAACATAAAAATAAAAACATAAGAAAGCAAGTGTTATTTTCACAAAAATTCCTGGCAGCTGTACCATTTATTATGAGAGGAAAACGGAGCAAGAAAAATTGGCATGTCATTTCTTAAATGAATTTATATCCTCATTTCCTTTAGAAAATGAATGCCTGCTCCATCTAGCCATTTTCCATCCGTCTGCAGGGGCAAAGTTTGCAGAGCACAATTGAACTGCTCCGTTCTAGCACAGGCCAGGGTGCCATCCATGCCTTTGGTAACCAGATCCTTCCCCACCACTGCTGCTGGTAGCACTTATAAAGGTTCTATTTTCCACTGCAATGGGTCTTAAAAGTCAGCAGCAGCTCCAAAAATAATCAGGGACACATGGTCAAAATTCTGGTCACTGGGGCCAAAATGTCCTTCTAGGAGGGCTGCAGGAGCCCATCTGCTGAGGAGTGACTCAAGCTGCATTTGTGTCCCCGTGCCATGGGGGGAATGTGCCAGGTGTTCTCTTTTCCTTTTGTTGGTTTTTCACCAATATCCCAAGGAGGAGAAGCAGCAAGATGGGGAGGAGATTTGCCAAAAGATAAGAGAATTTTGGAGCCAGTAAAAAGCACTGCTTTCAGGAACTGTCACAGAATGCTGTCACTCAAAAGAAGTTTCACACAAAATCTCCAAAACAACCTCTTCCTCCTCCACACTCATCCACCTCCTCTGAGGGGTGGTGGCTAATATACTAAATACAACATAACCACTTGGAAAGCACTTTTCATTTTGAATCACCACCTTGCTATTTTTGCAGCCGAAAATACAGACTGGTGGAGCTGATGTCATTGATCTGCTACGGACAGGAACAACCTGGGGAGCCGGGGTTGGAATTCTGAGGAAAAGGAGGCTCCTGGGAAGTGTCTTCTGGGGAAGTCAGGATTGCAAGCAGTGCAAATGCATAACAGCCAAGGAAAGGAAGGAAAAAGAAGGTAATAGCACTGTAACATCATTTTTGGTTGTCTCCAGTTTGTGTTTTAAACCAATATCAAATTAGGAAAAAGGAAAGGGGAGGAGGAAAAAATGGGAAACATTTCATTTGCCCCCAACACAAGAGGTTTTGTTTTGGATACAGACTTTTTATTCTGTTTGTCTGAAATCTTAAAAAATACCCAGGAAAGAAATTTAAGCCCCCAGAGTTAATTCAAAATGAAAAATCAAAGGCTCCTGTTTCAGCAAAAAGCTCACTGGGACTGGGTGGCAGACAGGGTGGGAACGCCAGACATCAGTGCCTGGAAGCCTGACAAACACAAGGGAGGGCCTGAACCCAACAAAGCTGGGACACAAAACCCACAGAATCTCCTGATGATTTGGGTCAACATATGGCTCAACACAGCATCTCTGGCCAACCTCGCCGTGTTTCAGTCTCCAGGGGAGCGCGGGCGATTTTCTCACATCAGAGAGGAGAGCACTGATGGCACTGGGGAAGGAAAAGCTGCTCTCACACTACCTGCTATGTGTTCTGTATAAATGGGGTGCTAAAGTGCTGTTTACCCAAGCAGCACCTGACCCACAGCTCCCCTGGATGTGCTTAGAGCTCAGAGGGAGTGTCCTGATGGGTATTTCAGATGCTGCAGGAGAAGCAGCACCACGGGTGGCTGTCAGGGGGTCCCCAGTCAGGACAGTGTGGGTGACACATTTCCCCTGCCAGCCTGCTGGGTCTGCACAGTGGCTGAGTGCAGGCTGGTGTCAATGGGACTATTATGATTTCACCCAGCCTCGCTGCTCTGGCTGCAGTTTCCCTGATTCCCTGAACAGCAGGGAAGGTCTAGACTGGAGCTGCAAAGATTTCCACATACACAACACACAGACAAACACTTTTTTCCCCCCTGCCCTGCCAGTTTCACCAACCATGAGAGCAATCCACAAAGCACATGAAGGCTCTTTTCCCTGACCTGCTTGGCTGGCTTTTCTTAGCTGGTCTGAATGGCTCTGCAAACCTAAACATGAACGTACAGAAAACACGTTTGAGCCTCCTGTAGAAGAGTTAAACTCTGGGAGAGAAGAAATGTTGGTATCAAAGGAGCAGAGAAAAACAAATACCTTCGTGCTAAGGGAAAGAGTAACTGTGGGATGGAGAGGGACAGTTCAAGGCTGGGACTAGATATGCAAGAACAGAAACTTGCCCAATTGTTTTTTCTCAACAGGAGACAAATGTCTGCACTTGTATCTGAGCTCCCCTTCTGTCCTTCTCATGAGACAAGAGACAGACAAACACACCAGGGCCAAAGCCTCCAAACACAGGGCACTGCCAGGGCACACAACCCCACACAGGTCCCAGAGCTCAGTGCTGCTGCTCCCCTGCCACCCCTGGAGCACAGGATGGGAAGGAGCTGCACTCAGGGGCAATGTATTCAGCCAGAAGAGAATGCAGCACTGACTCTGCTCTGTGCTGGGTTGGGATCCATCCCTTTTGCACCATAGGAGCAGACAAAAATTATTCAAGCATTACAAGCCCTGCACAGTACTCCCTGTAGGCAGATGTTCTCCTGCTGTGTACTTTGTGTCTGCACTGGTGAACCAGAAGCATTTGAGAGCTCTCAGTTGTGCTCTCAGCTCCCTCCTCACCCAGGGTCAGGACAAGCTCTGAGTCTGCACAGCAGCTGCTTCCCCCAGGGGGGGAACCACGGGGAAGACAAGCCACAGGGGAGAGGTGGGCCAGGTGGGAGCAGAACTGCTGCACTCGGGTCCTGGAGCAAAGCATCTCAGTCTGGTGAGCTTCAGCTGGGCTCTGCACACAGAGTGCCCCATGCACAGAATGAGCACAGACAGATGTGATCACCTGAGCCCTGGCACTGCTGGGCTGGGTGTTCAGGCTGAACCATCAGTGACCTGCTGGGCTGCTCCAGCTCCAGGGGCTCACAGCATCCCAGCAAGAGGCCAGGGAGCTGCTCTGCTGGGAGGAACGAGGCTCCCAGGGATACAAACCCTGCTGGTTCATACCCTGCACCCTCTGGGTACAAGGTGTGGGACTGGGCACCCAGGTTGTGCTGCTGTGTGACTGCTCCAGGGACCTGCTTCAAAACCCCAAAAGAAAAACAGAACAAGCAGCAAGGTCAGAGGCAGCCAAAGAATCCTGCAATGGCTCCTGTACCCACAACCAATCTAGGAAACACAGCCATGACCAGAGGCATTTTCAACAGATGATACTGTCAGCAGACTTGGCTGTTTTTAAGATAATTTCCTTAGAAAGGATGATTTTGGTGAAGGCAACAGCATAAACAATTCGAAAATAATCTGACTTTTATCAATCTCAAGGTTTAAAAAGAAAATAAAGCAAGGGAAAGGAACAAACACTCCGTGCACAGACAAGAGGATCTTCAGGAGGAATGCAAACAACAGCTGCATTTGTTTGTGTTTGATTTTCAATTTTTCTTAAGAAAAAGTAGGCATATAAGAGTGAATCTTATTAATGAAATATTGATTCAAAATAATCATACACTGTAATAGGAATAAACCATTCGATCTCCTGCTGCTGCTGCTGCTTTTAATGAAGTACTTTTCTGTTTTCAGACTCTGAAGTACAAAAGCAGAAATCAAAGATTTCTTCTCCCTGCCCTACTTGGTGTGCCATTCCAGTCCAATGCAGTTGTTCCAGTTGTTCTTAAAATACCCTAAACAAATCAAAATCCCTTCAGGAAATGAAAGTTAAAAGAATACTTGTTTCTTTTAATGATCCCTCCTCTCTGATAGGTCCAACATATTTGTGTCAGGTGTTACAGTTGGCATCAGCTGCCATTGTATTGGTGAGTATTTGCTTTTCTATTTCAGTTTGCACAATCCCTATCTCACAATGGGCCATGCCAACAATTTCCATGCTGGAAAACACAGAAATAAACACAGGAACAACTGTTCTGCATTACTGCATAGCGACCAGAGAAAATTATTTTTCCCCCCTCTTCTTTCCTAATGACTCACACCTTCCAAAATCACATAATCTAAATTCCATGTAACCTGCTTTTTCTCTTGAAGTTACTTCTCTCTTTTTCCCTCTCCAACTAACCAATGTAGTAAGAAAAAATTTGCATCTTGGTCCTTTTTATTCTCTTTGATAAAAATGATCTGATCTCCACGAGGTGCGATGGAGAAAAACCTCCAAAGGTTTAAATTCATTTATTTGAAGCTTAGCTGAACCTTTAAACATCCCACCCTTCTGCCTAATCCCTCAACAAGCTCACATTTCCCCTTTGCCCTCCATGGGCTTGCCTGCAGGGAAATACCTTCCCAGAACAGCTGTACTAGAATAATTAATCCACTACAGATAGGCCAGTAAAATATCCTGCCTGGATATTACTCTGGAATAAAACTGATATTCTGGAGCATGTCTTTGTGCAGCCATGGCTTTTTTTCCAGAATTTGTGGAGTTTATCCAGGTGCAGGTGGCACAGGGCAGGTTTTGTGCCAAAGTTATGCAAAGACATTTCCCTGCACACTGGGAAGGACAATCCAGCCTGTGAGGGTTTGAGAGAGTGAACTGCAAGAACATTCTGGGATTAGAACTGGGGGTGTTCTTCTCCTCCCTGGATACTGGGATTAGAACTGGGGCCATTCTCTTCCTCCATCACCTCTGCCTTTTGGCAAGTTGTTCTCACCCTCTTGCTTTGGTTTCCTTTTTTTTTTTTTTTAAAGTAGAAATCTAATACTGCTTTGGGGATTAATTAATTGATGAATATAGAGAGCCTGAAAAGTGTAAAGCACTACACAGGAGTTAAGTGTTATAATTAGGAGCAATTCTGATCTTGATTACAATGAGGTAAAGCTGGAAGTCCTATGCCACAGAAAGATTTAAACTGATAATAAAAAAAAAGATCAGAATCAGGGTCTTATGATTTTAAATGTAAACTTGGGCAGATTCCCTGCTGAGTTACATCTGCAACTGTAATAAGATCAAGGAACATGACAACTTGTCATTTCAGTAACAGATAGAGGGAGAATGCCCTTTAAAAAAATTAAACAGGAAGGAAATTTTTAAAGTGTTTTCTTTGGCTCTGAAACATATGCCCAGGGAGAAACTGTTCTCAGCAATGCAGTGGATCTTGAAATATTTACTGGGTCTGGCATTTAACATAATCTTTCTTGTATAAACGATATAGAAAAAACACATATTATCTTAGACTGCAATCTAGTGTGAAGATGAGATGATATTTTAATAGAGCTGCATTCATCAGCTGTAACAAGAGAGGAAATGTGCTCCAATCCAACACGCCCTGTGGGCAATGTAAATAAGAGTAAGTGACTTCGACCATCAGATAAGTGCAGCAAGGGGAGGCAAGCAGAGGGACAGAGACCTGCCAGGGAGAGAAGGCAGAGTGGGCAGGGGATCTTCATCTGGCCAGGAGAGAAGGCAGAGTGGGCAGGGGATCTTCCTCTGGCCAGGAGAGAAGGCAGAGTGGGCAGGGGATCTTCCTCTGGCCAGGGAGAGAAGGCAGAGTGGGCAGGGGGAGCTTCATCTCTCCAGGTGTGGCACCCACTGCCACTCAGACCAGGATCCCAGCCACTCACTCCACTCATCCCAAGGGTCCTCCTGGTAACCTGAATTTCTCACTTGGCTTGCAGTGGGATTTGCATGTCTAGCCAGTGACACCACGATTTTCAGAAGTAATTAAACTTTTAATTACGCTTCTTAATAGGCTGTAGCTACTGCTTTGCAGTTCTGTTTCTGTCCCTGTTGGATGCCCATGGAGCAGTGCCATGAACTGCTCTTCCAAGGGGGTCAGGCTGAGCTTACAGCCACTGGAATCACACTGGGAGTACCTTTCAGGGCCACAGGAACATTCCTTCAAGATTTTTTCAACACAAGTTTGGAGAAAGGACAGTGAAGACTGCAAGGCTCAGATACTCAAGCATTTTCAAACTTGCAGACAGATTTATTCCTGGGAACAATATCCAAACTTTCCTTCAAACCAGGTCTTCAGGTATACTGGTAATTGTAGGAAAAAAAGGGAAAGTCATCATATAGAGGCAGTAAAACTGCAATATACACTCTCCAGAGAGGACTTGTGCTAGAGCACATTCTGTATTGAAAATCATCAGGGAAAGACAGTGAATTATTTGTGACCTTGGGCAAGATGTTTAATGTCTTCCTAGTTCAGACAGGCAGAGTCACACTCACACCACAACCTCAACAGCCTCCCCAATCTCCCTCTGCACAGAAGGGGACAGGGCTGTGAAAGAATGACTGAGTGTACATGTTTGAAACAGATTCTGAGGAAGAACGGGTCTAAATAAAACATCAAGAAGTTAAAAGGCAGCTCGTTGTTTGACTTGTCTTCAGACAGAACATCTGAGCAAGATGCAGCTGGATCCCTCAAGCTTTTGGCATTCAGAGGACCCCTGACCTTCCCAAAGCAGTCCTGCACCCATTTGCAGAGAAAACAAAAGACCTGAACACTGACTGCTCATTGATTTGTATTTCTCTTCCTGGAGCTTGTCAAACTGGCAAGGTTTTTATTATTTTCCAGTCATTGCTTGATGCACCTGCTGTAGGGGCCATGGGCAGATGATGGAGCACAAGCTGAACATCCCTGAGCTCTGCTGTCCATCAGCACAGTGTCAGGATCTGTGGCTGTTCCCAGTCCCCCTAATGCCATTCTCTCAGAGACAGCCTTCATTCAGCACATCTCAGATGTACAGCAAACACTGAACACCTACAGCAGGGCTGATACTGCCCTCCTGAACCTTCAGCAACCTAAATCTCCACCAGGCATCAAAAACCTGCCATGAGAGTGCCTGTCCCTGAGGCTGTGCTGTTCTGACCCAGCTCACAAGGGCTGAATGGGCTCGAAGACATCTTCCCTTTTCCCTACCCTGGCACAGTCAGCAGCCACAGCACTGCCAAGCATGGTTTAGCTTTAGCTTGAACATTAATCATCCAGTTGGGACTGTCCTTCCCTCCTGGCACAGCAAAGCTCTGCCCTCGTGCCCTGCCACCCTGTCCCCAGGCACTGCCACCCCTCAGCAGCTGGTCCTGCTGAAGTCCCACCTCTCCAGCCCCATCCCAGGGCTTCTCCCTTGCCCTGCATCACCAAGCAGGAACCCAAAAGCAGCACTCAGGGGCTGTGATTGGTCTTCCAATGACCACCAGCACTTCAGCAATTCAGGTACCCATTTGCAGAGTGCTGCTAATTGCTGCTAATGCGTGGACACTGCAGCCCAGCTGGACACACAGCCAGGGGACAGAGGGCAATGTCTCCATTTCACATCCTAAATTTATCTCGCTTTTTAAAGCAAGGCCTGAACCTCCAAGGTTTTGACTTCTTCAGATTCCCTTGTTATGAAGTTATGAGAAAACATTTGTGGTCGGGTGATTTCCTTTTGCCCTAGACAGCTGTCAAGAGCAGCAGAATGGCCCAAGGCAAAATGTGATGTGGGTGTAAGAAGTGTCTTAAGCCAATAAGTTAAAGCGATGGGTTAGAAAGCCTGGGGAAAAAATGAGCCAATAATTGCTGAAAATCTTCCTATTCTGCTAAGTTTATTTAGTCAAATTCAGTGGCCTCTCTCCAGGCCTTCAGCCTTCTCCACACCTTGGAAAAAGAACCTTAATAATCATTTTGCTTCTATTGTTTAATTATCCTGGGCATCAGCAAATCAGATCAACTTGGCTCTTGCACACAAATCCCAGCCCTCTGAGACTGCAGCATCCCAGCAGCTCCCACTCCATGGACAGCAGAGGCCAAAGTACTGAAAGTATTTGCTGCCCTTATGTTGTTTGGAGTAAAGAAGGATTAAAAATTACACCCTGCCAGGGCTGCTGGAAGACTCATTTGATGAGTAGTCTCCATCGAGAATGGATGAAAACTCTCCACCAAATGTTAAAGGAAAAGGAGGTGGAAAAATGGATTAGCAACTCAGAGACAATCACCACAGATCGTGTTTGTTCTTTCTGAAAAAAAATTCAGTTTTAATGAACACATGCACATCTCATCTCCAAAAAAATATTACCAACTGAAGGAAAATCTGTTTGAAAGTCACTGCTTTTAGTGGTGTCGAGAGGAGGAGAGGGATGTTGGCTGCCAAATTGAAAATTTGGGGGGCAACAGGACAGGAGGGAAGGGGCATTCAGAGTTAATCCAACATTTTTGCCAGCAGCAGTGCCAGTGAAGAGTCCCTGGCTCTGGGCAGAGCTCCATCCCTTGCTGTGCACAAACATGAGCCCACACAGTGTCCAAGTGGCCGTGTTTGCATTGACAGTGGCCATGGTTCAGGGCTGCCCTGGGGGCCTGGGCACTGCCTGCCCACACGAGATGGGGTTTCAGTTTATTATTATTAGTTATAACAAGTGCAGATTTATTTTTTTTTAATATCTACATAAAGACTCTTAAAATTCAGTTTTTGCTTTTCCTGCTAAATGACTGTGCACTGACCTGTCTCTCTTTGGGGGCCTCAGTCTGAGTCTTTCATGAGGCATTCACTGAATAAGGCTGCTTGGTTATCAGGTAATATTTTATACCAAGATTGAATCTTTATTTAATAGGCAGAGCCTTCCATTGATTCATGCAGCAATGGTGACTAAGAGAGCTGTGAATCATTGACACCTGTTGGGTTTGAGGTTTCTTTTCACTCTTTACAACCTCTTCCTTCTGCTTCCCTTAAACACACACTTTTTTCACTTTTTTTTCTTTTTTTTTTTAAATACAAAGGAATAAAACAAGAAGGCTACTTTTTGGCAGTATCTCTACAATTGTAGTAAAATTGATATCTTAATACATGCCATACGTGCAGCTATTTTGGACTTGTCTGCAAATCCCTAAAGCCATCCTATTTACCTTTATTTTTTTTAATCAGAGAGGATATATGAGGTGAAGTCAAGCATATGGGCTACAAGAAAGCCGTGTATGACTCATGACAGCCACTCAAAATTTAGCTATTCCTTGGCCACCTTGTACATATACAATACCCTGCCTAGGAAAGATTCATCTTTACCTTTAGCAGGGGTCTCAGCCTTTGATGGCCCTTTAGGAGCTGTGTATGGCAGGCAATGAAACCCCCTCCCTGGGGAGCCTCCCTGGCCCTTCAAACCAGCTTTGTTGCTCTCATCTTCCCCAATCACCCTCCTGCCCAAGGAGATGATGAGCATCAGGCATGAAGCCGTGGCCTCGTTAAATCAAACCTGACTTTTACTGTTGATGTCAGTGGGGCCAGGGGTTCATTACAGGCCCTGTTTCCCAGGCCTGACTGAGGACAGATAACTTCACCTGGGATAAAGCTGGGTGATTCCAGCATTTAATTCATTAGTGGGTCATGATTCCACACTACTGATTGCTTCTGTGGAAATGTAAGACAAATAAAACCTAAATATTTGAAATTCAAGCTGTAAGGCCACTCAGACCAAAATCACTATTTCTTTTTTTTTTTTCCCCTTTATCGTTTCCTTCACAATCCACCTTTAAAATCTTTTTCCCTTGGAGCCTGTCAAAGCTGCCTCCCCAGGGCTCTCCCCTATTGTGTCTGTCCTCATGCAGTCCCTTTGTAATAGCCAAGCTGTGCAGTTGATGCTCAGGCTGAATCAGAAAGCAGGTCTGTGTCTGATCTGCAAACATACCTCCAGCCTTCTTTCTCTTAATGTATTCCAGTCTATGCCTCATAGTTAAAATCTTCAATTCTACCACTCTCTCCTTTTTACATGCCTGTTTTATTTGCACAGTCATTTCACAGTCCAGTTGTTCTTTCTGGTCAGGTGGCCTATAAAATATTTCTATTACCAGTTTACTCTCTGAAACATCTCCAACTGCAGCCCATAATGACACAGCAGCCCCATTCCAGTCTCTCTCAGATCCCCACTTTCAAAGGCTAATAAATCCTTTTCCTTCTCAAATAGCTCTCTCTCTTCTCATTCTTTTCTCTTGCTCCCCAAACAATCTAAACAATCTCTACTCTTTAATGTTAATACCTCTGTTATCTTCTAAGGAAACTGCAGCTCCATCCATACCTATTTCCCAATGGGCAATGCCCACGTGCACAGCCCAGCTCCTGGTATTCTATGATTGTCCTCCTCCTCCCATTCCCTGCACAAATAAAACCTTTTCCTGACCCCATCTGGGAGTGACACCTCGCTGTTCCTGAGCTGGGCAAGCAGGGCTGGTTCTTATTTCTGTCCATCACCCTGCAAGTCTCCCCTTCACCAACTGCTTCCAATTTGTCTGGAAGGGATGATCTGGTTAGAGGCAGGGATTTCTACTTTTTCATACATTTCTTCCACTGTATCCCATACACACATTTAACTGACTTCCCCACTCCTATTGCATAAACTACCCTTCTATCTGCATTGTGCTGGGAAGGTGAACCCAGTGCTCAGGGTTGAAACTGTCCTTGAGGTTTTCATTCTGCACCTTGACCTCCAAAACCTGAAATTCCCCCAGCTGCACTTCCTTCGCACACATTTCTGCCTCCTCCTCCTCCTCCTCCTGTGCAAACCCAGTGCAAGGACACTGCAGCAGTGACCCTGAGCTGTGCACTGCCCTCCTGTTTGGCCTGCCAGGAGCTCCACATGGGGTGTCCTCAGCAAGGTTTTCTGAGGCAGCCAAATGAGGCACAGAGCTTCCCAAGTGGAGCTCAGGACGTCCCTGGAAGCTGGGATGTCCATGTTCTTTTGTCATCACTGATATGCGAAACCATGGGAAACAGCAAATCCCCTCACACTGGGGAAAAAGAGGAGCCAGGAGTGGCTTAGGGTTTGCTCTCATGTGCCAAGGTGTTTTTAAGCATCAAGCCAAAATTTGAGGAAATTTACTCTACACTAAAATTAACTATGTTAAAAAGGAAATTTGGCCTCAAAATTATTTGGTCCTAAGGTGATTGTAAAATGGGATTTAAATGTATTTAAATGATCTTGAGAAGAGCTTGGGAGAGATGCAGAGGGATAGAGCCAGCACAGTTCACAGCACCCAGCAATCCACCCTGCTCCCTGCTCCAACTTCTCATTTGCCAAAAAGGAAGAGAAAAGCAATTTCCTTCTTTTTCTCTTCTGCAGCCCTGTGACTGGAATCTCCAAAGAGCCCTGTGGGGCCCCCTGTAATCCAGGGAATCAGCTGCATTCAGCACCACAGGAAAGCTCTGTTAATGCAATGGTTCTTACTGATACAGGCACCCACAACCACCACTGTCCTACCACACACATCCAGCCAAGCAGCCAAACGTCCCCCGTGAGCCTGTGATGCTTCTAGAAAGCACAAAACCCAGGTGATGCTCCAGGATCTCGAGGAGCATGGCCCTGCAGAAGATCTCTGAGACACCCTTGGCTGGAGCAGCTGTTCCCCAGTGCTGTGACTGGAGGGAGGACTGGAATTACCAGCCTCTTGGCCCACTTGTGAGCAGCTGGGAACATCCAGAGCACATCTCTTCCTGTAAATCTTGGGAAAACTCCCGTTGTGGTTTCCCCATCCCTGGTGTTGACACATGTCCTTGGGCCTTAGAGCAGTTGGACTTGGTCTTAACTGGGTCAGATGGATCCCACTCTTGCCCTAAGTCCATTAGTGTAACCCTTCAGCCTCTCCTCTTGCAACTTCCAGTTGACATTCCTGAAGTTCTGGGAATCTGTTTTCCTTGGAAGCCCAAAAAAAGGCTTGTAAGAAATGTAGAAGTTTCATTAGAAGTTGTCTTAGGTAAGGACTGATCTGTGCCTCCCGCGGGTGCATATCTTGCATTAGGGGTCAAATACAAGATTGGGAGTTAAGAACTCCTGATGGTTTGATCTTGACACTGATTTTATATGTGATCAAAACCAATTAATTTTACCTCTTTAGCTACAAGAAAGTAGCTAGTTTTCCAGTTGTCATCTATTTTTTTTATTTTATAAGATAATCCAAACCCACACATTTTCTGATATCGAATTTTCTCACAATCATGCAGTACTTTCAGGTAAAAGAATGAGTTTATTAGCAGCTATCTTGTCACCCAATAAGGTAAAATTGTTAAAATGTGTTTCTTCTGTCCCAAACAGAAGTTTCTGCTGTCATTTACAAGAGCAGAGGCAATACACCAGGAGAGGTCATGGAGCTCCAGTGCCCTACAGCGTCCCCACAGCATTGTGTGACACGAGGAGGTGAACCCGGGCTGTTCCCGGACACAGCATCTCCTTTCCCAGCTCACTGCACAGCCTGTCTCCATTCCAGAGCACTGAACCACAGCTCAGCTGCTGGAGAAGTCACCCCAGGACACTGCCAGGAGGAGGTGCAGGGCTGAGCATCTCTGCCTGCTCCGTGCCCTGCTCTTTGCCCTTCTCTTGTGCAAGGGGTACAGTTTGCTGAAAAGCACAGCACGGTCCTGCTGGGCAGCAGTTCTGTGCAGGGACCCCAGCATTTGTGGAACATATATAGACACAGTTTTACTAGGTAAATGATCCAGTTAAACAAGGTAAATCAACAATGAGGGAGAGGATGAGAAAATTATATTGACTGTAATGTTTACAAACACTCGTCACCTTCCAGCTCAGTGATGAATTGGTAATAGTTTTGCTGGAAGAAAAGATCCCTCTTGCTTTAAAGACAGCTATTTGATGAGACACGAGGGAGACAATTAAACATTTAATTCAGTTTGACCTGCTCTGTCATTACAGCTCTTTGTTTCCCATCTCTTTCTTTTCCTCTGACCTTTAGGATGTGATACTTGGTGGGTTGTTTTTATTTTTTTTATTTTTTTTATTTTATTTTTGACCAGGTCAAATCAACCAGATCCTGTTTCCCAAAGATAACATGAACGCAGAATATTAATGCAGCCTCCCCCTATTGTGTCCCTGTGCCTCCCTTCCCCCTGTGCCCCCAGCCCACACCCCACACATCCCCTGCCTCACTCTCATTTGCACAAAAGCACACCGAGTCCCCTCTCAGCAGCCCACCTTGAACAAAACACTCCAGGACTCTCGAAACAGCAGAAGTGCTAATCAAGCAGGGCCCTGTGCTCTGTGCTTCTGCAGTGGTTGCCTGGCATAGAAATGGGCTGTCTGGCCGCAGCTATGAGGTAACGTCTGGCTTTTTTGCCAAGCTGCAGAACTAGTCAGACACTCCCTGGAACAACATTTCTTCAGGAAAAAAAAAAAAAAAAAGAAAAAAGTTAGGCAAGAAATGATCTTCCAGAAACTTCCTTGCATCTTTCTGTGTGCGGGGATTTTTTTTTTTCTTTTTGGAAAAGTTATATAACCAAATTACTTAGAATGCAACGGGTTTCATCAGCTGATTTTTGGGCAGTAATCTTATGAAACTGATTTCTCACACTTACTAGGCAAACTGGAAATTTGGAAAGGGGAAAGAACACACATACTCAAAATATATACACACACAGATGTACCCCACTCTTTTTCCTGCAACACTGTCTAGATCCACCAGCTATTTTTGGATGCAACCTGAAATAGAGCAATACAAATTCAAGCAAGGCAGCTCTAACCTGCATCTGCAGCATCTTTTTTGCAGCGACACTGATTAATCTAATTAACCACTTAGAGGAATTTTTTCACACTGCAGCAGCAACAGCCCTTCTATTTCCTGTATAAATTCCTTATTTACTGATGTTGCATAGTATTCTTGATTCAGTGTATCCTCCTTTTTACAGCACTGACAATTTGATTTTTTTTTTTTTTCCTGAAGGATAGAAAATACACAGTTCATTTTTCTGCAGTGAAGGTTGAGAAACAATCTGAACTGAAAAGACACGGCTGTTGCTCTGGAGGATCAAGCTAACACCTCTTGTATTAAACACTGTCTACATGTATCAGTCAGAAATTTAGACTTGTCCCAAGGTGACACACTTGGAAGAGTTAATTCCTGAGAAGCTGCAGCTTTGGAAAGGTGCAGGAGGGAATGTCTTGTCCTCAGGGTAGGAGCAGCCAATGGAGCCGGGTGCCGGTGATGTAATGCCTCAAACCTGGTGCATCATTGGTTCTGCAGATATTAGACTTGATATGATTTTGGAGAGTTTGGTGAGAGGAATTTTTGCAGAGGAGCCTGTAAATTTCCCTGCACCAAGGACATTTTGATTCAGTCCCTCAGTGTTCCTCGGCTGGGGAGAAGTTTGCTCTAACACTTCTGTCCTGTGTCTTCCTGGTGCTGCTCAGCTGTTCTGTATCCTGCTATCTGGGAGGCATTTCTCTGAAGTCAGACTGTGCTGGAATCACTTCTCCAGCCAGCCCATGAAATTGAAATGAATTTTTAATAAAAAGCAGTTGTTTTTTCTCTGACTCACCTCTGAACTCTTAATTGTTTCAGGCACCAACTTCCATTCCCCCAGCTTCTATTACCTTCCTGGGGTTTTCATCTACCCAGTCTTATTTCTTTAGCTGATTGCTGCATGAGGAGATGGCTGACGATGTTTTAAATGAGCCTCGCCAGTCTGGGCTTGCTCTGGAGGAATCTGCTCAAAGCACCTCGGTGTCAGTGAGCTCAGAGCAGTCGGGCTCTGCTGCAGGACTCGCTGCAGCTGCAGCCCCCGAAGCTGCCGGACCACTCCAGCAGTTTGTTTGAACTTCAGCCATGATTCAGCCACAGAACCCTCTGAGAGTCTCATCCTTTTTCCTCATCCTCCCCTAAATGAAATAAAGATTCTCACAAAACCTACAGGGGTGATTAAAGCCTCTGTCAAAGGGGGGAAGAGGAAGCAGGAGCTGCAGGAGACGTTCCCAGGCTGGAGATGCAGGAACTGGTGATGCTGAGGTCAAGGCAGCGGCGCAGGAAGCCCAGTCCAGCCCCCAGAGCTCTGGAATCTCTGAGCAGAGCAGCTTCCCCTCCTTCCCCTGGGCACCCCGAGGAGCCCTGCCAGTTGCCAGAGGCCAAAGATCACACAAGAGCTGTGGAGAGCAGAGTTGTTCCAAGATACAAACGACTTAGCACTTCTGAGGTTTGCTCCTTTTCCAAACAAGAACAAAAACCTGAAAACCCCTGAAAACTAAGGATAATTTTTTTGATTATGTTTTTACATTTATTTCAGTAAACTCAAAATGTATGTTTTGATGCAGACTTTTGAAAACATATAGAAAAAATATGTGATTTACTCTGGAGAAAATTAAAAGGGAAATAATTAATTCCAGAAATGAAACTTTCCCTATTGCCTCCCATTTCTGCCTGAAATAAAATAAAACTTTCAATGAAACTGGGTCAGGTTAGTGGCTTGTTTGAATACAAACCTTGCCTAGGCCAAATACCTCCACTTTTGGACAAGAAGAGCACAAGGATGAACTGAAACAAACTTTGCACATCCTGTCCTTGTGCTGTGCAATCTCAGTTACTTCTACACAGGGATTATCCCTGGTGTACCACTGTCTTGTGTCTGTGTAACACAGCCTTAGAAACCATTCAGAGAATGAGATCTAAAACTAACCTAGAGAGTCTGTTCCACCACCTAACTCTCCTAATAAGCAGAAAGCTTTTTTCTGAAAAGAAAGAATTTTTTCCCAGCAAATTAAGCTGATTTCTTCCTAAGCTGATATCCCAGCTCCAGTGGAGAAGGGAAATAACTAACCATCACCCTCTTTAAATCAACCTTCTCCATAGCACTAGGCTGTTATCATGCCCATCCTTAATCTTTTGTCCCACACAAAACTAGTCTACTTCTTTTCAATGTTTTCTTCTTACTCATGGTATTTAATTTCAGCTAATTCCTGTTGTGCCTTCCTTGGGCTACCTAGTCATTTGTGCTGGCTCTTCAGTATGGTGCAAGGTCTCGTAAATGTTGATAAGATTGTTGTCACTGCATGGTAAAGAAGGGAGAGATTTTATAGCAACCCAGGGAAACATGAGGAATGAAGAGCACAGCTGAGCCCTGTTCCAGTGCATTGCACACTGTGGCTGGGTGAAGTGCTACCAGGTAATTCCATTGTTCTGCATGCATGGGATGCAGTCTGTCCCTGCTCATCTCAATCATCCTTCCCAGCTGAAACCTCTGTTTGCATCTGTACCAAGTTGGTAGGAATTTGCTGTCACCGGAGACCAACGATTTGTGATTACTTTCTTTGCTCTACTGAGCAAAAGGGGGTTTTGTTTTGCTGCCTTGATGGAAGCAGAGCTGCATCATTTCACTGCTGCCTCAGCACAGGTGTGAGTGTGAAGCTACTGTACAATCAGACAAGTTTGAATTTAAAAATGCTCCTAAAAAGCCCCACTAGTGGAGCAATTTGGTCTAACACTGTGCTCATGGGCTTTGACAAGGGACATTGGAATGCAATGGCAGAGACCCTCTCCAGCCTCCTCCCAAAGGGGCCTGAAGAGCATCTGCAACTGGCTTAGGGTGACACACAAACCCTTACTGCAGCAACCCCTGGAGTTGGCCAGCCCCATCCTAAAATCCATTCCTGCCCTTCTAGGTGTTGGCAGATGCAATCAGCCATCAGTGCCAGCAGCCCCTCCAGGAGGACACCCCAATTTTAGATGCTGAGATGTTTCACTGCCACCATCTTTCTTTACAAATTGCTCACATTTGAGAATAGAAAAAATTCCACTCCGCAGGACATAAAGTGTCAATTTAAGTGTTAATTATATTTGCATATTGGAACATAAGCTCCAGTTTGTAAGAACATGGGTGTCCTTAAACTATGTTGTAATAAAAAATTGAAAACAGCTAGTGTTCTTGAATCAATTTTCACATTTATAACTTTAAAGAATAGTTCCCTCTTCTATCTCATTTTGTCAGCTCTGTATGGCTTTGTGCTTGCCTTGTCATTTCATCAAAAATATGTCAGTCTGTAATTTGCAATGTTTCTTTCAATTAAAACCAAAATGCCCCAAAATAACAACAATGAAAAAAAAACAACAGCAAACCAGAAGCAAAGTCTCAATGATGTATTAAACTATGTGGGAATAGCAATTTGAAAAAATACATATAATTTATTTTATCAACTCTAAAGAAAACTGTAAAGATTCAAACTATAATTGTGAAGATAATATCCTACTGCTATTAATGGTTGCTGGTGGTGGCATATACATTACTTCTAATTTTCACAGCTCATTTGCATCATAAATGAAACACAGAGAATCCTGTGGAAGATACTGTGGATAGCACATTTATCATAATATCTGAGGGGTTTCTCTGGAATCACAGAAATTGAACCTTACATATATATGATTTACTTGATTGGACTGTAAAATTTCAAATCTTTCCAAGGTCATTACGCTAATGGGAAGCACAAGGTTAAAAGATGCTGACTACAGACTTTGCAGAACCTTTCCAATACCTTCTAAGCACTCATTTCTAATTCCTAAAATTACTGACTTCTTATTTTTAAGCTTCTCCAAACTCCCACAAATCCCAGGAGCCTGTAGCAGTCTTCCAAACCTCTAGCAGTACATTTACTTTCTTCTGAGTTAACTACTAGACCTAATTAAACAACACTGTCTCATCTGAGTGGATGATATTCTTACAGTCTGAATACAAATTAAAATTCCAGTTCTGTTAACATTCAGGTCAGTTAATCAGAATAAACTCTTTTAAAACTGGAAGACTAAAGTGGTTTCAAAGTCAATCAGGCTCTTGAATATTTTTAAGGGTTTCTTTTGTAATATTCTCTATTGGTTTCCTTTAAATAAAAATAATAAAAATAATAATAAAATAAAAGAGATCCTAGTACTCAGGTCAGCTTAATTCAATGAAAGAAAAATAGAGAATTTTACATGAAGGGTTGCTGAAGAGCTTTGGTTTCCAAAGGGCAGGCACGCAGTCCTGCATGTTCAAAATTGCACAGACAGTTGCCAAAACAGCATGTGCAAATTAGACATCGTTCACATAATGAACTTGTTAGAAGACTAATTCAAGATTTGCATGTGGAAATCCAAATGTGGAGCTACAATATTCCTGGTGAATGCAGATGTATCTATTAGCCTGTGTATTTTAGCAGATGTTATTTTGAAAACAAGATCCCAGGTCCTCACAGTACAGAAATTAATAACCAGAGACTGCAATTTGGTGGAGAGCTTTTCTCTTACACAGGACATGATACCAGAGAACCAGAAATGTTGAGTGCTCCTCTCACCCTCATAACAGATTTCCTGTGTGAGCTCAGGGAAATTATATTCCTTTTACCTACCCTTGTTTACCTATCAGTGAAATGGCTTTAATATTCTTTATCTGCCATCACAGGCACACTGTCAGACTCAATTAGTGTTTGTAATTCTCTTTAAGCTCTGCAAATGATCCTGTGCTTTGGAACAGAATTCAAACTTGAATTGTTTAACCCAACCATTTTCTTACGGCAAATGCAAATCACTTGGCAACATTATTCTAGTGTTAGAGAGGGGGGAAAGAGTGAGAAGGAAGCAGCCAGAGATCCAGGTATCCTGGAAGGCTCAGAGGCAGGCTGGGCCTCCACAGCTGGAGTTGGCACTTTGGTGAGTAAGGAGGCTTTAGGTGAGGGTGTGCAGGAGAATGCAGAAAGCAGAAGCTGCCCTTTCATCCGCTAAGCAAGAAAACACATTTGGTTTGGTGTGGTTGGGATCATATCCCTCCCACTAATCCTTAAAATGGTGAGTGTCAAAATGGGCATGCCATGGGTGCTGGGTTTTGGCAATGCAGGGATGACAAATGCAAGGCTCTGCTCAGCATTCTGTTTGCATATTGCTAAAATCCATACACCTCACTGCCCAGGGTTTAGGCCCTGTAATCACTCCTTTGAAAGTGCAGTGCTATTTTCAGCTTTATCTTCATTTTATTCTCATCAAAAATAATTGCTGTGATTTAGAGACTGTCTAATGCCCTGTCGTTATCTCCAAATCTCGAGTAGTATGCTGGCATCCAAGAGAGAACCTAAAAGCTGCAGATTTTCAAGTTGCAGCATGTTAATCTCTCTGAGTATGCAGAACGATCTCTCTAATTGAAAAGATTACTGCAGCCAGGTTTTATGTGTATGTTTGCATCTGAAATCCAGCAAATGCTGGGAAAGGGGAAAAAAAAAAACCCACCACAACACCAAAATAACCTTGATGCAAGTATTGGTTTAGAACTCAACAACCACATTTGACTTGGCCTGCCCCAATGTGCTCACTCCATAAATCTGAAGGTGAACATTATTCAAATCATCTTGTAGGTAAAGAAATTTACATTCAGGGAGACTGGAGTGAAAGGCCAGTGAAATCTTGATTTGTCTAAGATGTTAGCAAGCATTTTGTTGACTTCATTAAGAATAAGACATCACTGCTTTATGGTTTGTGCCTTAAGTTGCTACACTGACACAGGAGATGTAAAGCAAGATGCTAAGCCTGACTCAACTCTGATTGAAAATTAACACAGACCTTTATTTCTGATGGGGTGGGCAGCAAGAAAAGCAAGAGAATGTATTTCACAATGAAAACTATAGGATGTCTTTGTGCCAATCAATAATTTATTTATTTGTTGCACCTGTTTAGTCAGCCCTTCCTACGCTTTTTGTACTCTCCCCTTCCCAGAAGATGTCTCCTGCAGGATGTGCAGAAAGTACAGCCTAAGCCTTCCTGAGAGAAGCAGCCCAGTGTCTTGCACAAGTACCCTGGCACAATGCAGCCATTGGCAATGACTCCAGAGCACACTGAGCCTGCTTGGTGGGACACCTGGAAATGTCTCTGTGTGTCCCACTGGCTTCTGCTTCTCACATCCAGCCAGGGAGGAACACATCCTCCCATTTCACATCCTTGGGAGATTCCCAAGGAATCTTGTATAAGCAGTAAAAGAGAAAAGCTGTAATATGGTTTTGGACTGGGGCTACACATCACACATTCATGTGTTTTCACTTACTTTGCTCCTACTCTGCTTTCAGCTGGTTGGCAATACCCAAGGGTGTGGTTTGCGTGTGAGATTAGACAGGTTGAGAGGCAGGCTTTTATCATTGTTCCTGCAGTGCATATGGGTTTTTTTTTTTTTAATGTGTTCCTACTTGTAATTTTATCACTTGGTTATTATTTCACAGTGGTTTTTATAGCACGTTTTACTACAGCAGTCTTGTGGGTATTGGTGTTAGCAATCGGAGAGCAGGATCCTGCCATTGCAGCCTGCCTGTGATAAACAGGTACGTAGGTGGCCAGTGGAAATTGGTATTTTCCATCTGTGGTGGTGAAATCTCAAAAGATGCCTGGTGTCATTTACTCAAGAGCCACCTGCATGATTGGTTCATGCATGTCCTGAAGAAGTCTCTAACACCAGCCCAGGCAGACGGCGAGTGCTGGAAAGAGCTTACAGGCAGGTTGGCTCTATTATCCGAATTGGGTCGCTCATTCCTAATTATTTATAACCTCTATCTGCAGTGTACTGCACAGCATGAGGAGTGCTTTGAAACAGGAAACTTCTTGGACATCAAACTTGTGCTGTTTTGTCTCAGGAGGAGTCCCTACGCAGAGTCCCCCTCGGGCACGCAGCAACTGCCGCTGGTCCGCTGGGCCTCGGGGCAAGTCAGCATTGTGGCTGTGCTCCCTCCTGACCTCCACCAGCCTCAAGAATAACATTGGCAGGCTCCTTGTATAGCTCTCGATAATGAGGGCTCCCTCATTACCAAGTCTAATTATCAGAGAGTGATTGTAGAGGACACAACCTTAACATCCAGGCTTTCCTGACCCTTTTCTTTCCCTGGTTTCTCTGGATGCCTCACCAAATCGAACTGGCAGCGTGCAGTTCAACATCCTCACTGAGCATTTCCCTTCAGTCTCACACCAGCAGTCAGTTGAAATCAGTTTGATGAACCAGTGGGCCAGCAGGAGAGGAACACAGCATATTAGTCCTAAAGCTTTCCTGGATAAAACATCCCAGCAAACTCTGGCTAAAAGAAGAATCTGAGTGGGACCCTGAAGTTAAGGGAAGGGAATTAATGGACATTTGCTGGGTTTACTGTAAGGAAATCAATGGACTTGCTGGAGACTGGGTGATGGAACACACAGCTGGTGGAATGGACAGCCAAAGATCACTATTTTTCTTTTAAGCAAATCAATGTGTTAATTGGGATTCTGGTGGGATTCTGAAGCTGCTAATGGAGGCGGGGGCCAGCAGAGGATCATTAGTCTTTATTGTAAGCAGTACAGTTACTTAATTGGGGTATAACTGTGATGCTGAAAGAGAGAACAGGAAAAGAATAAAAAGTGATTTTTAAAAGCTGTCACTTTAAACTTTCCCTAATTAAACTAATTTATTAAAAAAGCTAAGGGGAGATACAAATTGTTACTCCTTCAGGTCTTTGAACTTGGGGAGATCTTCACTTTGATGACACCATTTTTTATAAGGCAGGTTTTTCCAGCTTTCCAACCCATCTTAGGAAGAAATTAAGTCATACTTGGAAAGTTACTATTTATCAGAGCCTTCTGACATTGATGGCAAGATGAGCTTAGGTCTTCTCCAGACACCCATATGGACACAGACACAGCTCCATCCTTTATTCCAACTTGGAATTTTTTATGGTTGTGCAGTTTCATAGGGATTTTAGGGCTGTGCCTCAGACCTAGATTTCCTGCCTAATTGACAGATTTCCCTTTGTCCCACACTATGGAAACCTTCAGGATAGATTGGGCAGTAAAACGTGGAGTGTGCAGAAAATCAGGACAGCATATTTGTGCCCCAGTGTGGACCAAAAGAGCTAGACCCAAACCTTTATGAAACTTTCATACTAATTATAATTTTATGCCAACCTTTCTGAAATTTTACTTTGCAAACAGAGAGTTTACTTGTCTCGCTTCTAGAAATCCAGCCACAGTTTAAGGACAGCACAAACTTTTGCTTGTAACTTCTCCCCTGGCTGAGAGAAGCTCCGAGCCTGTCCATGCTCAGGGAGTCACTCAAGGAACTGAACAGCACAAAGAGGAGCAGGTTCTTGCCAGCCCTCACAATTCCAGCAGCTGGGAGTGGAGAAGAGCTGGTTTATTCTCACTGAAAGAGAGAGATTTCCCTTGGAAAGCAGGTGGAGGAATGTCTGTTTCTGTGAATGCATTAAAGGATTTCTCATGAAGGGGATTTGCAAAATTGTACTGAAAAATTGTGGAAGAAAACAGTTTAGGGTGGATTCAAAATTGAATCCCCCCTTCTCCATTTTAATGAAATGAAGAGAATCATTTAGGCTGAGTAAAATCTGTCACTTGGTTTCAAGTTAAAAATGTCATTTCACTTGTAAGCATTTAAAAACTAAACCCAGGTACATTTCTGAAAGGTGTACTGTTTCATGTTAAAATGTTGAAAGGGAACATTTTGACTTGCTTAAATTTTAAGAATGAAACAACTTGTTAAGCTGAACATGAATCCACAAAACATTTCAGTTGACCCAAATCTGTTTTCTTTAGAGCAGGATGTTTTATCAGAATGCATCTCCCAGTGCTTGCAATAAATCCCCGAAGTCCCCTGTTCACCACACGGAATTAGACACAAGTTTTTCTCCAGCCACATCCCTGATCCCTGCTCAGAGGGTCTTTGCTTTTTGTTACTGTTCAAAACATCATTGGACTTCTCATGGATTCCCAGTTTTTAGGGCAGCTTTCTCTTTTTCCACTGAAGCATGTAGTATCCACGTTTACCATGATGCGATTCCCTAATCGTCTTGTTGAATGTTGAAAGGAAAGCCGGCAGACTTTCTGGTGTTGCTAAAAGCCCTCAGGCCAGGCTGGCAGATAACAGCTCTCTTATTTATTTGTCTAAATAAGCATGCAGCATGATGGATAAGCTGTCAAGGAAAAATCAAATCAGTGGGGACATAGCTTCAAGGGAATTACTCACTATCTCTGCCAGTTCTGCTGCACTTCTCTTAAAAAATACAAAATTTAACATAGTTGGTGGTAAGCGCCAGAAATTACATTTCAAGAATAACAGTGATATTTTCTATGGAGCATTTCAGCTGGAAGGGTCCTGAACTACAGCACACAATAATCACACAGATAATTTTAGAGAGTTATTTAGCCCAGAAGTGAAAGCGGAGTATGTGTGTGAAACTGCAAATGACTCCAAGTAAGTGATTGACAGGAGGTGAAAGCAATTTAATTGTTGCAGATTATTATATACTCTTTATATATATATATGTTTGTGTGTGTGTGTGTGTTTGAGGAGAAAGTACGGGGGTTCCTGAGAACCTGAAAGCTTTTCACAAACTCATAAAACCAGACACTGTAGGAAATGAACTTGATCCAAAAAAGAAAAGCTACTTTTAGAAATACAGCTCCATGTCTGGCCACAAAGTAATTAAGTTTCTTACAGCTTTCCTGTCCAGATGAGTGGCTGGCACAAAAATAATAATAACTATACAGTAATAACAGCAGTGACTTGCTGCTGAAGGGAAGGGGCAGCAGTAAACAACTTCCAGTAGAAGGGTCACAGAAAGGAGTGGTGGGAGTGTGTGGTAGGGTAAGGGGTAGGAAGTGCTTGTGCCTCTGAGGGGGTGGGTGTTGGAGGAAATGTAAGGGAGCAGAACAGAGACTTCTTAACAAAACAATGCAAAACATCTTGTCTTAGAGTTCAATTCATAAAAAGAATAAAACTGAGTCATATTCTTTCCACTATTCAGTGTGTGCCTGTGACATAAGATGCAAATTCCATGTGTGATTCAGAGTTAAATGTCAGTTTTACGAAAGTCTACACGAGCCTAGGAGCTGGTTCAGGTCAGAACTCAGCCACTGCAGGGAGGTGACTTTTCTATCTTGTCCCTCCAAAGGCAGAACTCAGGGGCTGGCATAGACCAGGGTCACCCCCTCCTGCAATTTGTTTAGCACTTTCCATTCTTTCTGGCATGAAGGGAAGAAACTTGTCACATTACAGAACCGGATCTGCAAAACTCATCCAGCTCCACTGGAGTTTTCCATGAACACTGATGGGCATTGGACCAAGCCACAGAGGACAAAAAATGCTTCAAATATGAGCAAAACTGCAGAACATCTTTTCCCAAACATCTGCCAATATTCTGATGCCTCTGCTTAGTGAGTACGTGTGCCATGACTAAAACTCAGAGAAACTGCAAGTTCAAGTAAGGTGGCATCTCCCAAAAATCCAAAGTGTGAGACTGAAAGTCCCTCAGTATAAATTATTTCTGGGCTGACATTCACCTCAAATTGGGTTGCAGTGCAGTTGCACCGTGAGTGAAAACACACGACTGATGCCTGCTGCCCTTGGATGGAGCACTTAGTGGCATTTTTCATAAATTTTAAGTTATTTCTAACTCTGATGCTGATTAGAAAATACTCATTTTTCTCAAGAAAATGGAAATAATTTATCTTTTAATCATATTTTCTATTCAAATATTAATCTTTAAACACATTCACACATATGTGTGTTTGTTGACTGAACATGCACTCTGTCTTCCCCTCATCATATTCCACATAATCCAGCCCTATCCTGGTGGCATGGGGAACTACTTAATCAAAATGGCCAGTGAACAGCTACAAATTATATTAAGAGGAAATGATAAAGTCACAAAACCTCCCTGCTTTGGCAGTTTTGCCAAAGATCCTTTTCAGGAAAGCTGCTGCTAAGGCCCTATACACCCATTCAGTGCAGAAGCTGATTCTGAATGGGGAGATTCAGAAACCCACAAACATCACAGTCCCAGCCAGGGGCTCAGGTTCTGCTGCATGTTTGGATCTCTCTGAGGGGTTGGAGGACATGGAGAGAGGCTTGGAAGGGCCTCTGAAGCCATGGAGAAAGGCTTGGAAGGGCCTGCAAAGTCCTCCAGCCCATCTGCTGCTGCTGTAGGTCAGGACAAAAGATGCATTCAAGCAGCAGCCAGGGCAGTGCTGGGAGGCTGCTCCGCTGGAAACCTCGAGTTCATCTGCCTGGAATCACCCAGCAAACCTTCAAGGGTCACTTTATTTCAGCCATTGAGAAGGAAACTATTTCAGGTTCAGCTCATGGGCTGCATTAGTAAAGGGCACCCTGAGGAACTCACACTGTCTGGAGAAGCTGATCCACAGCCTTATTTCTCTCTCCTTTTGTTTTTACTCCTGCAGCCTTTGCTTGGTTATGATTCACCCTCAGAGGAGGAAATGAAAGTGCAGTAACTGTTGACTTTTCAGCCAGGGAGGCATACAGTTTATGGAGCAAAAACTCCAGCAGGAACAGAAGTGGGCTGAACTATAAACTGACTTCAGATGGAATAAACAAAGGAACAAAAATATCAGCAGCAAAGAGCAACAGCAAGGTTGAGCTCCAGTTTGGTGTTTGGCCATCAGAGGGTTACAAGCCAAACGAGTGTTTGTGTGAGGCTGCAGCAGGGACTGCAGTAGAAGTACATCTAGGAAAATACCCTGATGGCAAAATCTCCTTCATTTGTCTTTCACTTTGAGTCCGGGCATAATGAGGATACTTCATCTCAAAAAGTGAAAAAGGAAGTAAAACTTGCAAAAGGGAGGCCTGCTGCAATCTGTGGAAGACCAGTAGACTGCCAGAAGGGAAGAGGGCAAACTTTCAGTGGGTGCAGTGTTTTATCAGCACCCTGAAATATTTGCATGCCTCCACAGGCTTTTTTGTTCTATCAGCTTTAAATGATGGCTTGAGAATCAAACACTTCTTATTGTGTATTTCCACTTTCCCAAACTTTTACCAAGTTCTGACAGAATTGTTGACTCACTCTGTCCTCTCAGGTGTAAAGGGGAACATGGCACTATCACTGGTTTGAGATGCTGAGGAACAAGAGGGCTGGCAGGGAGCTCTCTTCATGTGAGGACTACCAGCTCCAAATGAGCCCAGCAGAGATGAAAGGTGCTTCCTCCATGAGGGCAGTTTGGCACCAAGTGTCCCTCCTGCAGGTACAGTGAGGAAGCTGTCTGTGCTAGACAGCAAGCTGTCAGGAACCTGAGCAGACAAAACCACAGGATGAATCAAACAAAATCACCTGCTGAGCTGAGATCAGCAGCTCTCTGACTGCCCCTGAGCCTTGAGGTAAGGGGGAAAATTACTTCTTGGGTGCCATTAATAGATATTTTATTTTTTAAAAAGGAATGTAATGTACCTATCAAGCTGAAAATTGCCCCACAGAATGATTTGGAATATCCTGTACATGTTTAAATGCACCTAAAGCAAGAAGTGATGAGTCCCCATCTAATGCTGTCCACTTTCAACACTGCCATCCGAGTGATATCCACCTTGCGGGGCTGAACCACGGAATGTCTGCCCACGCTCCTGGACTGCCCAAGGAATCACAGCAGAGTAACAGGAATCACTTGCTGTTATGCTTGAGAAGCACAACCTTGTGCTCTGTAATGTGTGATCCAACAGCAGCTACAGGCCCCAAACACAGCCCCAAACACAGCCCCAAACATATCCCATCTCCAGAGCCCCCCACGATCACGAACGCGCTGCTGGTCTCAGATCCCGCAGGCACTGAAGGCAGTGTCTGCTCTTACAGCTGCTGGATCTGCACAAACCAACCCATTCATCTCTCCCACGGAATTTAGGGGATGTTACAGTTCCTCGTGGCACCACAGAGAAGTATGAACTCACTGTTTGCCCTGGCTTAGAGACAGAGAACTGAAACACAAGAGGATAAAGCGTCTGGATGACAGTCAGGCGGGAAGTCCCTGGCAGGCCAAGGGTCTGAACCCACTTCTTCCATCTCCTCTTCTGCTGCCTGACTTCTGGCTGCCTTCCCCACGCAGAGGGAGACTGTCCCAAACCCACCACAGATCCCTGGCAGAACTGGAGGTGAGCTCAGGGGGCCAGTGTTCAGTTGGATGCCCCCAAAAGTGAACAGGGCTGAACCTCCAGGTCTCTGCCAAGGCGACAGGAAAACACTGCCTGGTTTGGTTTGCTGCTGGCTGATTACAAATGGGAGAAGTGAAATACACTCCTTTGCCCTTAGCATCTGATTTAGAGAGAGGAAGGTCATTAAAATCATGACTGCAGTAGATCAGCCCTGAGCACAGCGAGAGATCTCTGACATGAAACTAAGCCAGCAGTGCCTGCCCAGGTGGCTCCCCAGTAATGCTGAGCTGGGAGTCCTCTGCAGGCTCAGACAATGCCAGAGGCACATCTTGGCCTGGGGAGTGAAGGGGAAGAGAAGGATGAGATTTTTAATGCAGTCAGGAATAGGATTCTGGAAGATGCCTCAAGCAAGAGACAGGTAAATGATATGGCAGAAGGTCAGAGACATAGGTGGGTTGAAAAGATACTGGGACCCTTAATTTTTCTGAGCATCCCTCCCACCCCCACAATTTCATCTCCTTAAACCTCACTTCATTCCCTGCCTCATTGGGAGACACCACTCAGTTGCAGAGTCCACAGCTCTTTAAGCTGCATAAGAAGAAGCTCTGTAGCTCAGAACTTGCATGAGAAGCTTTGAAATCCTGGAAATAATGATCTTATCTGGAAGATTAGGACAGCTTTCTTTCTTGAGCCCACTCATTTACAGTAAATAGGATAGTGGGAAAATCCTTCAGTAGTAGATCTGCAGGTAAATCAGAGAAAGAAAAAGTACTACTCTATTTAGTTTGTATTTTGGAAGGTGCTTCCATTAAAATCACCACAATGATTGCAGCAATTACAGAAAACCTATGCAAATTCTATGAAAAAATATAGAATTAGTCATGGAAAAAAAGAAAGAAACTCTTTCTGGTCTAACTTAGCCTAAAATTTCAGCTTTGTAGTAGTAAGCTTTAACAAAACTTGTACTTCCATGACATTTTGTTGCAAATTCCAATGGGGAGGGAGGAGAAAATTTAGAACAAAGATTCTCTGTAGTCCTTGCTTTGTGAGAAGAGATGTGAAGCTGAGAATCTCTCAGTGAGAGTGACTTAAAGCCAGCTGAGGTGGACATGGTCAGGAATTTCTGTTCCTCCAAAGGGATGCTGCTCCCACTGCTCCCTCCAGCACCTTCCTAGCAAAAGGCACTGATCACTGCCAGCAGTAAAGGATAAAAGCCTGGGGCAACAATTTCTCAGAGCTCAAAGAGTTAATTGCTGGAGCCTGGGCACGCTTGCCTGCACTCTGGTCAGCCCAGGGCCTGGGGCTGGGTGCTCTCCAAGAGCCAGGGCTGCAGCAGGGCCTTGCTGAGGTCAGCCCAGTCTGCCCAAGCTCCACTCGACTGGAGCCTGCTCCAGGGTCATGAGCTCTTGACCAGTGAGAGAATGGCCAGCAAAGAACTGCTCACAGTGCTCTGCAGCAAACAGCTGGGGGGACTTCACAGATGGGAGAAAACTGGGACCTGTCCTCCAAAAATCAGCTGAAAATCCTGGGGGGTTCCTCTTCAGCAACAACATCCTTCTTCTTCTGTGGGACCTATGGCAGAATTATGGACCTATGGCAGAATTAGGGACCTCTGGCAGAATTTTGCCAGCTCAGAAGGGATCTCCAGGCACAAAGAAAGCAGGCATGGCCCATGTGCTCACCTGTAAGCCAAGAAAGAGGGTGGGAGGATGTTTTTCCTGTGAGGGTAGATTTCTTTTCCTCAAATTTTTTCATATATCAGAAGTATTTATGCATAAATGTGAATTTATGGAACAAAAAGAGAAGAAAAATTTTAAGTATTTCTGCTGAACACACAGCAGCACACACACATAAAAGAATGGACCCTAACACAGATGCCTATCCCATCTTTCCCTGCAGATCCCCTAGCTGGGTGACCTTTCCTATGCTCTTTGTTGAAGCAATAACAAGTGGTAAGTTCCACGTGGTGTGAGGAAACCATAATTCTTGGAAGATAAAGTCAGGCTGACTGATGCAATGAAATGGGAACAGGAAACATGGGACCTAAAGCTCCCACCACACAGTTCACGTTGTGTGCCTTGGTTTGGGAGACTTCTTCAAAGATCAAAAACAGATTGTCATGGTCCCTGCAGTGCCTCCAAAATATTTCTATTAATCCAAACCCCATTTTTCTGTCCCAAAAAAAGAGATTTTTCATTTAGTCCCAGATAGGACAATATTCTGACATTGGGAAACCAATGCTGATATTGAATATAGAATGCAGTACAAGACTATTTATAGTGAACAGGATTCTTGCCTTTACAAAGGTTTACTTCTGGTTATCTCCTGCTGAATCAGACTGAGAACCTCATGGCTACAGTTTGGGTAAGAGAGATGGAAGATTTTTTTCACATAAGAAACATCCTTGCAGTTGAGTTCCCCAAAAGACAACATCTCAAAAAGTGTTTCCAAGAAATACATGGACACTGAGGTATTCAGCAGTAGCTTTACTTAATTTGGAGTATTATTTAAAAAGTATTTTTCAATACTTTGGCAGCAGAGCAAGGGGTTCTGATAAGCACCATGTCAGAATCACCCCAGCAAAGGCACAGCATGGGCCCCACATTGGCATTTAGCTCAGTCTGGGGTTGGACCATCCAAAACCTGCCTGAACCTCTTAAGAGAACATTTCAAGGACACTTTTAGGCAGATTTTTAATCACAGGGGGGGAAAAAACCCAAAGTATTTGAATTATTTATCCCCGCCAGTGTATTTTTAGAGAGAAGAAGTTAAAATAAACTTTATCTGTAGGAAGCCTTAGCCTGATTGAAACCCTGTCCATCCATTTGGAGTCCTGTTAATAAGCCATCCAGACAGAGGGAGCATTCTTCTGGAAAGCCCGTTTGGCACAGCAGCCTGCAGCAAGAGCTGAGCAGGCAAATCCCACGGCAGGGGAGAGACAGCACTTTTTGACCCAAACAATGTCTAGACAGCCTGAAAACAGATAAATTAACAGGCAAGCAGCAGCAGCATCACCCAGCAGCAAAGCAGTGGATATTTGTCACCTCAGTGATGGGTTAAATGAAGACTCAAGGTCCCGGTATAGTCTTTATGAAACACAATGTGCTCCAGCTGTCTCCCTCCCTCCTCCTGAGCTATTTACTGTGTTAACAGCTCCATGCAGAAAGTTCACTGCCATAGGACACATTTCCCATCTCTTACAGACTGCCCTAATGAGGCAGCAGGATCAGAACAAATTAGTGGCAGAATTCCCCCGTCCCCTGGCTCTCAGTGAAGGAACAAACATCCTTCCCTGCTGCACATGCTGCGGAATCTGAACCCGGAGCAGGACATGGCAATTCATGAGAGGAGCTTGCTCAGCCTAATGGTGTAACAATATTTTTAAATGCAGCTCCTGCTCGAGGATGCTGCATTTGCTTTGCAGCCCAGCTCTCCTGTTGGAGAAAGCACATGGTTTGCTATATATAGTGGGGCTTGAAAAATCACTTCCGTTACTAAACCAAGCACAAATAGTTTCAGATGACACTTTTGGTAGAGAAGATCCGTGATTTCATGCACTGTGTTTACTGAAAATTATGCACACACAAATTACCTTAATGAGATGCAAACCTTGTCATCTGCATTTAGTGCACCAGGAAAAAAAATCTGGTAGCTGCAATGATAGTATATTTAACGTACAGAAAATAAATAGTTTGTTACATCAATGCTGTCAAAATGAAACAAGCCAAACTGTGATTAAAGCAGTTATCATTAAACCAGAGGCTGACTTCCAGAGCTGTTGTGAAAACAGCGAAAGAGCAATTTTCCTAAGTGCATTTCAAGTGATTGAGTAAAAATTGAACTTATGGTAGACTATGTTATAGAATACTACTTAAAGTGTTTGGATGATGATACTTCATAACACAGAAGCCTTCATGCAGTACAGTTTTAATGCTTTTTTGTTGCTGAGCTTGAAAACATATTAAAGATTGTGAGACTTTGTGTTTGTGAGACACAGCCCCACCACTCTCAAATATGACAGCAAGGAAGTTTTGTCCCTGTGAGGTTCCTTGTGTATATAAAGGAATGGAAGGGAGAGAGGCAGAACTTCTTATATCATACAAGATGCATGTCTTGGCTCCTGCCAAGCAATATTCTGTGCATCTTCAGTATGGCAGGAGCTGTAAACATGTTGTATAATCACATAACTGGGCTGTGACCCATTTGTTAGCAGCATAGGAAAAATACATCAAAGTCACAGAGAGTCTCTTCAGACAGGCCTCGACAGATACCCATCTGGTAATAACCCCAGACTGTGAAGGATGGATGATTTATGGAGGTGTTAAGGAATCCTTCTTTGTATGTATATAAAAATCCATGTTTAAACTCTGTACTGATTAACCATGAAGTGCAAGGAAAGTATAAGGAAAAACAATGCATTGTTTTAGAAACAGTGGGGACTTGAGGGATGAGTAAGAAAAGATTGTGACCATATTAGAGCCACATGTACTGCTGATTATTCCTAAAGATCACAGAATCTTCAGGAATAGACTGGCCTGGGTTGGAAGGGATCTTAAGAATCATCTTTTTCCACTCCCTGCCCTGGGCAGGGACACCTTCCACTGTCCCAAGCTGCTCCAAGCCCTGTCCAGCCTGGCCTTGGACACTTCCAGGGATGGGGCAGCCACAGCTGCTCTGAGCACTCTGTGCCAGGGCTCCCCACACTCACAGTGGGTTATTCAGTACAGAATGTGTCATTATCAGCAAAGAAGCCCATTTCATGCTAAAGTATCCCATTTTTGTGCCAGGCACATACAAACACAGGATGGTAGCCCCTTTCTTAAAAAGTCTGCAATCTCAGTATCTTCTTAGCAATTTAAACAAGGGTGAATACTGAAAGCTGAGTGCATGTAGATATCTTTTCTTGCCATGAGTCCAAACCCACAGCATGGATTTTCTTCATAGCAGTATACTCTGCTTATAATAATTGCTTTGCTTGGGGCCCTTCCCTTTCCCAAAGCTCTTTTGGATTTGGGGAGGATACATTAGTGTTGGTATCTTCTGTAGTCTAGACTTGTAAGTTCCTACTCTGTTGTTATACTGCTTCAGTGGAAGGTTTGTAAGTCACACTACTTGTCAAAGTTATGAGGATGCTGAATCATTTTTATTAAGCATCAAAGTCTCCCCCCACCTTTCATTTCTTTAACTGAAAGCTTCATTAGATTGCAAAATGGCACCTCTGTGCTCAGACAGGGCTGTGGGCAAATCAGGTTCTTTCCTTTGTTAAATCTGATTGATTTATTGCACATATAAAATGAGCAGTAAATGTTGAAGTTCTAAAAAGTTATTTAACAAGTGTCTGAGTGGAATGAAAATAGCTTTCTAAAATAGTGCAAATACTTATCATAAGCATATTAAAGAGACTTTTCATTTTCAGACATTACCAAATGCCCATAAATTCTTAGATATTCAAGCAGTCAGGCACCTGAGGAAGCTTAGGATAACAATTAGTTATGAGACATGCTGCTCAAGAAGCTCTTTGCAGCCCTGAGTTCTGCAGCACTTTAGGAAGAAGGAAGGCACCAATCTGCTTATTTAGTAGCAGGAAACAAGAGGCAGACAAGGTTTGACTGGTGTGAGATGGAATATCACCTCAAGTCTCCCTCCAGCCAAGTCAGAAGGCACATACTGGACATCACTGGACCTCCAGATGACTCCAGAAGGACTCTGGACCCTTATTCAGACAATTTTTAGTGATCTCACTGATTCAGGACTGTGCTCTCTCATTAAACCACTTGGCACTCTGTGCCTCCATCAGCTTGCTGAGCTCATTGGGAAGAGAGGGCACTTTAGAGAGAATCCCATCCCTACCTGCCCTCTGCAGGGTGCTGCCTCTGCTGGGACAAGCTCTGAGATCAGAGTGTCTGTCCCTTACCTGGATAGATCCTGGAGCAGGGAGCCTTCCCACAGGGGAAGATGGGTGTGCACTTGGGGCTCAGCCAAGACCTGGAGGGAGGAGAGGAGAAGAGTCATGGAGTCACAGCTTGGAAAGGAGCAGAATGTGCCTAACAGAGACATAGGGAGAAAAGCAAACATGAAGGTGCAGCTGAGCAAAGCTTAGTTCCTATTTCACATTAGTTTTGCTACTGGTGCTTTGTCCAACTTCAGAGTTACTGTGCTCACAACCAGTTTCTTTTCTAATTTCCACTGACAACATAATAGAAGAAGAGAAGCAAAACAAAAAGGGAGAGAAATGTGTCAGAGATGAGAAAAGATTGAAGAAAAGAGAAAAATTCAGTTGAGAGGTGGCAGAGGACATCTAGGGATTATGCTCTGGAAAAAAAAAAAAAAGCTAAGAGCAGAGACTTTCATAGCAACCGAAGGGGAAAATAATAATAAAAAAGGCACAACAAAAAACCCTGTCTCCTGTGGTGAAACTTCAGTGAAATGCTATTAAGGATAAATCTTTTATTGTATTGTCCTGCAGGCAGTCTGGTAAAAACTGTATTCTCAGCAGAAATGAACTCTCCCATTATAAAAAAGGAAAAACTGTCTGCTTTCAGGACTGGCTCCATGAAATGGCTGCTGAGGTACCCACAAGGGGATATCTGGGAGCTGTAGCAAGGAGAAGTAGGTCCAGATATTTCCTGCTGAAACAAGGTCTTCTGACTGAGAAGAGACATCAGATGTGTTTGCCACCAGCTTCCCATGGGCTGTCAAAAGACTGCAGCTCACATAAAAGATTTAGCCCATGGAGAGCATTTGGAGAGGAAATTACTCCCTTTGCAGTGATTTGTCAGGACCTCTTCTAATTGGGTCTTTGGCTGAGAGATAGGCAAAAACACTGGCCAAATTAGCCTTGGTGGAGTCACAGAAAGGAGAGATTTGACCCCCAAGTTGTGGAAGGGAGAGAAAAGGTTTTCCAAAGGAAGGGGAATCACAAAGTTTTTAAAAATGTTGGTCCAGAACAAAAAGTCTCTGTTCCAAGGAGAGATGATGCAGTGGGCTCCTGATTTAGCCCATCCTCCCCAGCAATGGTACCTAGAATAGCCAGGAGCCACCCAGCCACCCTCTCCCACAAGCAGCACATGGGCACAGGGATGGAGGCTCAGACAAACAGCACATGCAGGAGAGAACCACAAAGTCATAAAATCCCAGAAGAAGATCCAGGAGGGGCTCTCTGGAGGACATTTGCTCCACTTGGGTTCCAGGCCAGCTCAGGGCTCTCTTCAGCTGAGTTTAGACAAACCTGAAGGGTGGAGATTTCTCTGCCCCTCTGGGAAGCCTGGCTGGGTGCTGCCCCCCTGCCAGTGTGTGCCATCCCCAGCCTCCAGATTGTTGGTGAAGATATTCAACAGCACAGACCCACAACAGACAACTGCATCACAAAATCCCTTTTTCAGCTCAACAAGTTAGACTTTTAATCCTCACTGTTCCCACTGAAAAGCACATCTTACTGCCTTGTGGCCAAATACTTTTCACCATTTCATTCTAATTTCAAGCCCTCAAGACTTCATGACAAATATACACCTGTTTGTACCAGTTTATGCCTGTGTCCTATAACAATCCTTATTTTCCCTAGGCCATGTGAATTCCAGGCCTACTGTTGTCAGAAAGTGGCACTTTCAGACTTCAAATAGCCCCTTTTAATCACCCATTCCAGGCCTTATAAATACATTCTTCAAATTAGAGGGTTTGCACTCTCAGACTTTGAACATGTGAGGAATTTACCTGAATCAGTTTTTATCCATTGCCTCATAGTTCCAAACCTTTCCATTATTTAGGTCAATGTAGCCTCATTCCTTCCTTATACTTAGATAAAAGATCCATTTTCTCACTGTATTTTTTTTTTAATATCTCATACCTGAGACACTTTTGCTGTTGCTATACTGAGCAAAGAATTGCTTTATCTTTTCAAGGGAATAAAGACCACTTTTAAAATCTTGTGTTCATTTGAAATTGCAGAACTGCTTTGTGTTTGTGTGCATTATTATTGCATTACAGAACAGGCTCAGATCATGACTGCAATCCCCCTGCAGTTGGAAGTGTTCAATCTCAAGTTTCCACAATTCTGTGAACTTACACATTTCTTTACATATGACATGGTCCTAAAACCTCCTTTGCTGATTATAAAATGCTATTCTGATTGAATCTTTCCATGTAGGTTTTGGGTTGAGCTTTTTTTCTTTTTTTTCTTTTGGCTTTTCTCTCACCAATAAAAGTCATTGTTACTTTTATAGCCTGTTTCATTTTTAGGGGTGCAGCAGGGATTGCAAAGCAGGATGTTGGGTAAACTAGAATTCATAGCTTATCCCAAAGTAGGTTCCCTGCTGGAGCTGGGTTTAAATGTATTTTTCTGTATTCAGTATGATTAATTCTGATGCCAGGGGATTCTTGGTACATTTCCTAAGGATAAATCCATGGGAATTGCAGTCACTTGCTTAAAGATGATTGTTCAAAGTGCAAAGCACTGGGAAAGAGGCCTAAAAGTAAAACATGATCAAAATTCTGCTGTAGTTGTAGCCTGCAGAGATTTAGGGGTCCTGGATGTTTTGGAAGCAGAGTTACAATAAAATGAAACCTGCCTCCTAACCCAAAATAAACTGGGACTGAGTAACACACAGTGGCAGGCACAGACTGGCAGTAATGTGCTATAATTATATACAATTTCCTGCACAGAGAGGGATATTTCCAGGTAATTTCTGACTAGCCTTTAAAAACTATATTTTGAGCATTAAAAAAACCTCAAATTTTATTTTAATGAACTTTAAAACTGTGTGACACACTAAAGGCAAACTAAGTCCCACTTGGCACTGCCTGTCAGGTGGAATGGAGGAGAACACGTGGCTGCAGAGCAATGGTGCTGCTCCCAACCTGAGCCTGGGAGCAGGGAAAGGAATCTGTTCCTCCAGTAAAAACATGGCAAAAACAAAGCTCCTGCTCCCACGGGCTGCCAGGAACCCCTGATCAGCAGCACCCACGGCGTGTCAGCATCCTGATGCTCCACAAGGATAAAGATGCCACTTAGGCAGAGGCAGCTGCTGCTCCCAGCCCTTTGGAGCAGCTGGCTGCACAGCAGACAACGAGTTCCCTGCTAAGGAAGAGCCTGTTAAAAGCCTGCAGAGGGGAGACAGCAGCAAGGAATAATGCTGGCTGTGTCTGTGTTAGCATTTTAGGCCGGGGCAGGAATGTGCTTTCAAAGCAAATCAAAGAGGAGGAAGGAATTGAAACCAAGAAACTTTTTCCAAGGCTCTGCTGGAACAGCTCTGCTCAGTGGATGTGCACAGTGGGGCCTGAGAGGCTGCTCCTATGTTTTCTTACTCTCTCAGCACTGCATTCCAATTCCTAGCACTTGAGTTCTCTCTTCAAGATATTCTGGAAGAGCCAGGTTAGGTCAAAGAAGCCTCTGACTAAATACTAGAGCAAAGCAATAACATTGTTCAACCATTTCCTGAACATTTGCAGAGCAACCTGAGTGCACAAAATTAGAGAGGGTTCATCCTCTTCTTGAAGACTAATTTAGTCCCTTGTAAGCAGTATTTATATTTTTGTATGAGGCTTTAATAATAACCTAGACTTACTAATGTGTAAGTATGAGATGTAAAACTGTGTAGAGCATTTTTTAAACCCTGAGAGAATTCGAGACAAATGCACTGGTCTAAAAATGAATTGTCTAAAGCCCAGGCACTACAGGAAGCTTCAATGTGGCCTGACAGAGCTGCAGATTGCCCAGCTGAATTCTTCATCAGTATGGGGTGCACAGGCACTGGAAGTATGTGCAGCACCAAGCACTAAGGGACCATTTATTCCAAGCTAGAGCTATGCTGCAGTTAGTGAAGTTATCAGAATTTTACTGGTCATACAGGTGGAAGAAGTTAAACCCCATGGTGTTGGAATTATGATTGAGAAATCATGGTAAAGTAAATTTCACATCTGAAAGAACTTAAGGCACAGGAACCAAACTGGCAACTTTCCTTTTACTCAAAATGTTCTCACAAAAAACTTTTAGATGCTTTCAAAGATGCATTTGGTCCCTTCATGCTAAAGTGGTGCCAGAGCACACATTACAGTCTTGGATTTACCCATAGCAACTGATGAATTCCCTATTAGGAAAAGAATCTTTTCAGTTCCATCAAAATTAATACATTGAAAAAATCTGTGTTTAAATGGAGAACACAGGCTCAGAGAGGTGGAATATCCTCTGAAAGTTAAGCAAGGGTATTTTTTTTCTTTACTTACAGCTAAGGTGGATTAACAGAGGCATATGGAGAAGATCAAATATACCTTGAAATAATGGATGTATAAATCTGCAGACTAAATCTCTCTTGAGTACTGGACAAGAGAGAATATAAAAATGTGGAGATCATTTACTGAGGGGATATAACACTGCAAAGCCAGAGGGGTTCTAGGATCTTCAATATTTTATAAGAGGAAGCTTAAAGCTATTTTAATAAACCATTGAGGCCAGTTTTTAAAAAATGTAAATGTACAACTGTGCACACAATCTGCATATGCAAATCACCACAATTGGACAAGCAAATCAGATAATTGCATGCAAATATGCCTACTCACTCCATGCCTGTGTCTACAATGGTAGTAACTGTGCATGCAAATTAGGTACACATTTTGTACACATAAAGGTGCAGCTTAAGTGGCATATGGCATGGAAATATGGCATCCAATGTAACAAAAGAGGGAGAAGGAAATAGTAGGGGATAGAGTTAGCTGTAAATAATAACATGGAGTGAACACAAACACACACACATGGATCTATAAACACAACATTATCAAAAAGAAAATACATGGGTCTTTTAGTGCTTGAGGAACTGAAATGACACACGTTGTGTGGAGAAGGCGTCTGTGCAAGCTAAGACAGCTTCCCAAGGGACCCCACAGCACAGCTCAGGATGGCTTTTCAAAGCCACACCAGCCTCTCCCTGGTCTGACCCAATGACCCTCTCCTTGAGGAGAAGATGGAGTTCAGTGTCTCTTAGACTGACACAGGCTGAAGACTCAGCTGCAAATGCTGCCAAATGAACATCAAAGGTGGTGGTGGTTTCTTGTGACACATGGACAGATGTATTCAAGGAAAAAGGCTTTGTAACTCTTTTGTCTTTCAGAAGTATTGATTTTGCTTCAACTACTTTCCTTTCTGCTTTGAAGCTAACCCAGTGTACTGTCCTGGCCCTTCTGCATCAGGCTCATTTGGATTCAAACTGCACTAGAGTGAGATGACTGGCAGACAGGATGGATGGATGGAGCAGAGAAAAGGATTCTAACCTTAACTGTATCCTTGAACTTAAAACCTATGTTACATTTTTAAACACAGTTAGACCTTTAACTTAGTAGTTAGCAGATTAATGAGATGCACAGACTGACATTTTATTTGAAATTTTCCAGGCAGAGAAACACAAAGTGCTCAGCATGAAGAGCAGGCTGAGTTGCGATGACAGCAAGCCCCCTCAATCACTCCAGGCTTCAGCATACTCAGATATAAAACAATGAGCACAAGTTGGAGAACAGAATAAAAGTGTTGATTAAATTTTGATTCAGTCCCTTTTATGTGTGTGATTCCACACTTGTGCCACACTCCCACAGCCAGAACAGCAAAGGTCATTGCCCAGTCAGTGCCTTCAGCCCTGGGCTCATGACACTCATGGCTTTGAGGAGCTCTTTGGAGGCTCAACCCAAAAAAGTATTCATGGTTCAGAGACAAGCTGGAGTCACAAGGATCAGCCTGGCCCATGAACATCTGAAGCACATGGCTGCATAGGGAACTCAGAGGGAAGGTGGACAGCTGTCCAAAACCTCCCATCTCCAGCTTTTTCCATGCTTTTGTTGTCTGGCTGTTCTTTGCACCTCAGAAACCCAGGTGAGGTTTTGTCCTTGCTCATACAGCTCTGCAAATCCACTGCTCTGTCCCACCATGAGGATTCTCTTGGCCATGCTGTTTCCCTCATGAACTCAACTGCCTGAGGAGGGACAGAGGAGGGACCTTCTGGGGGAAACACAGGTACTGAAAACAAGGGAACGGCTTTGAGAACTCATTGGACATCTTCCTTTCTCCTACACCAAGAAAGAATTTCCAACCCCAGATCTTATCCTTATTTAGCTTTCCTTCATTGTTCAATGCCCTAATCTTCCAAAAGCCTGAGGCAGAAACTGTGGAGGTGTTTGTGTCATGTGCACCACTTGGCTCAGTCCATCTTGTGACACACTGGAACGAGCAGCCCTGTCTCCATATGACTAATGTCCCAATTGTTTTATTTTAGAGCAACACAGAGTTTTAAAGTCTTTAAGTCAGCTTTGGCCCAGGTTCAGAGCACATATTTTCCCTCCCAGTTCTGCATAGCCTTACAAGCCACAGCAACAGAAAGTTGGAGCTGCTTCTCACCCACTGAGCCTGGGTGCCCATGCACACATTAAGAGACCATTCACCTTTCAGTACATATCTAGGCTAAACTGATTTCACTTTCAAGAAAGAGCAAAACTTAGTGCTTAATGGATTTTTACTAAACTCCAAGGCAGTTTGGAAGTACATTCTGACATGCAGCATTAAACACTACTGCAGCTGCACTCAGAGGAATGGGCAAATGCGTGCAAGCTCACAGAGCAGAGCTTTTACCTCACCTCAAATTGCTGCCTGAGCCTTTGGGGGCTTATCCCAGCACCCAGTGGAGTTAATGAGAGAATAACCAAATTATTCGGTAAGACTTGAGTGAATTTGTGCGATAAATTTGCTTATGGAAGCAGCTCTGGTGGTAAAGATAGATATTCCCAAGCTAGAACAGGTTAATTTTACACCACATCCCCCCAAAAATGTAGCAAAATTTGGTGAACAAACTGTGTCATTCTGATCAGATTTTGTGTCTCTTAGTGAAATCACAAATTTATACACTGCATGCTGGGTGACTGATAGCCAGGTGGGACTTGGAAATACATCTTAACAAACACTTTGGGCATCTTTGTCACAGAGTTGTATGTGTAGGAGCTTTGTCTTAGCTGACAAAATACACTTCTTCAAATGTAGCAGTCAGATATTGTCAATGTAACAGTCAGATATTCAACTCACTTGAGCAACTGCAGGTAGTAAGAATTGCACTTAAAAAAATTAAAATCAAATTAACCACAGGCTTTATCCAGCTTGTCCATTTCTCCCTGTCCATGCAGTTTCCCACTCCTGCATGTATGTTGTATTATTTTTCCTCTCTTCTCTTTATAGATCCACACTCTTCAGGGCAACTATTGTCTCTTTACATATTCATAATCTCTAAAATAAGGGCATCCTCGTGTTTGTAGGCATAATCTTAAGGGAAATAATAGTAAAACTCTGTGTTAGAGGCACAGAGAGGGACAGCCAGCACAGTGACCACCCACCTCAACCTGTTTTGGAGTTGGGCAGACAGCCCAGGAGCCGTCACTGTCACAGCTGCCACATGTGACAATGGAGGACAAGTTTTGATTAGGAAGTCTTATTTTATTTTATTTTTTTCACAGGCTTTTCCACTTAGCTGGCTTTGATACCATTTACCCTCAGGTACTTTGGAAGCAATCTCAGGAGTTGTTAGCAGTTGTTTTTGAGGATTCCTAAGGGACAGGGAAGGGCCAGAGTTCTGGCAGTAGACCAGCACAGCACCCACCAGAAAGCAGGAGATGAAGAACTGGGAAATTACTGTCTGGCAAATAAATTTCAGTTTCTGCACAGCTACCGAAACAAAAGAATGAAACCACTTGTAAAGCCCCAGAAGATAACAAGAAAATCAGCAAGCACAAACATACAGCTACTGGGAACAGATGATGTCAAACCAAGCTCTATTCTTTCCATGACAGGATTACAGGCTCAGGGATAGAGGAGAAACAACAGTTGTCATGGCTTGTTTTGAGCAAGTCTTTTGACTCTGACTCATGAGACATTCTTATAGGCAAGCTCAGAAATTTGATCTTCAAGTAACTCAGCAGTGGATGCAAGAGGCTGAAAAACTATGCAACAGAATATTTAAAAGGAAATCATTGTCAAATTGGAAGCATGTTTTGAGTGGATATCCTGAAGAGCTGTTCTAGGTCTAGTTCCATTATCTCTGTTAATGTCTTGGAGTGTGGAATAGGAAAATTTGCAGAAGACAATGGAAATACTTAAGCAAGGTTGGGCAAAGATCTATCAGGAGTGATGTGAGTAAAGCTGCTCTTGCCACAGGGCACAGCTGGACTACAGTCAACTAAGTCCTTTAGTCCCTGTTCTTATGCTGTTTGTGTATGTGGGTAAAAATCTTTGGTCCCAAGAGCAAGAGGTGGGAAGTTAGTTCTATTCAAAGTTTTTGAATAGAGCAGCCACAGAAACCCTGAAAAATATTGCCAGCTAGCCCTTCCCACAGTCCTTGTAACCTTACTAGATAATTAATAATAGCAGAAGGTTGCCCTAAAGCCAAGGACCAGGGGGCAGGTGATGATCTCAGTGCATTTCCTGCACAGCATTGCTGCCCAGAGCCAGCAGAGGTTGGGGTCAACTAACTTGGATTATGCACCAGTGTCTTTTAATTTTGTCTGCAATGAAATATGGACGTGCACAGACTCCAGAAGTGCCTGGTGTGTGACACCCAGTTATCATGGGCTTCATAAAGCCTAGGTTAAATCCTCTAAGAGATCAGAGAAGAGTGCCTTGTCATCACAAATCTTGAGCCTGCCAGCACAGAGTGAACGATGAAGTCCTTCAATGCTTTACAGCCCAAGTCCCTGTGGGATTCCTTAATTATCCTTTGCAATAATTAAGGCACAAACAATTGATATAAGAATCTCCATTTGTTTAGAGTGTGCGGATTCCCTTCCCCCAAGGCTGGAGAAAGCTCAAATACATTTATACTCCAAAGCAGCTCTTCTCCAAAGGGGGATTGTTCTGCTTGGCTGGGAATGAAAGCCATCTCGGCACGGTGGCAGGTAGGGCTGTATTAAGGCAGCAGTTGGGGGCCCACAGGAGCTACTTGATTACACATTGGAACAGCTTCATTCTTCAAGGACTGGCATCAGGCCAATTAGTCCTGTAGGAAGACTGATGTTTTAACTAAGACACATCCATCTCCACTACAGCTTTATAAACACGCTGTTTGCTGAGTAGGGACTGCCTGTGCAGTTCTATTTCTGATTTTCTAGAAAGGTCAAAGGACATCAGGCAGATGTACTGGAAACATGAAAAGCACATCAATGAATTTCAGACAAGATCTAAAATTGTTCAGTACAGCCTTCACTTGATAATCTGCTATAGATTTAAATGCTAGGAACACAACAGTTGCATTTTGTTAGTATCTTTTAAGGTCCTTTCTATCTAGAAAATCCATCCAGAAAGAAAGCAGCCCCTCAGGAACCTGCAGACACTCAGCAAGGAGGGAACAAATGTACAGCAGGCAAAGCAACAAACCCAGCTACCCCAGAGAAAACCACAGCCTTGGAGGCACGACCCTGGACACATCCAGACTCACAGTGGAGAGGGAAAATCACACAACTGGCTCTGGGGGCAGCTGGTGGTTACAAATACACATCCCTCACTCCCAGCCCTGTGCCAGGGCCTCTGCCATGGTGCAGCTGATCCAACAGATCCCACGCTGGCGCTCGGAGCAGCAGGGGGAGGCTGAGGATGGATGCTGCCTCGAGGCTGCTGTCAGTGCCACCAGGCTGGAGCTGCCACTCCTGCTGGTGGCTCTCCAGAGCTTCCAGGTCTGCTGACCCTTCCCTTTCACCTTCCCACCCTTTCTGTGACCTGATATAAGACTTGTGCACTGGGAAAGAAGGAACCTGAGAGGCTTTTTTCCAATTGTTGACTTGACTCACAGGGTGTGTTCCAGCATGGAAGCCAAAGGCCACTCCAGGTTCATTGGGAATGGGAGGTGCAGATTCTCAGTAGAACTTTGGCAAGAAAGCTGCTTTTGTCAGTCTGTCTTGCAGCCAGCAAATGGGAGGGAACAGCCCTGAGATTCCAGATTCTTCCTAATACACACAGTTGTAAATGGCAGCTTCTGTAGCTTCCAACATTATGCAATCAGTTACATTAGAAAAAATAAATTAATCATCACTAGTTTTAAGATCTACAGTAAATATAAAGAAGATAATTTTAAAATACCCTAATTATATTACAAAATGTAGTTCTCTTAATACCATGCTATAAAAGTTGGTTGCAGATTGTAACTGGGCTTCAGTTTTACAAGTATGACTATAAGCTACAAATTTGCTTTTTCAGAGAAGCATGAAGAGAGGATGGGGAAGAAGCTCTTGTTCCTGCAATGCACCAAAGCTGATCTGTAGCCAGGAGGAGGTTTGGACATCATGTATTTACAGCACCAGCACGTAAACCAGGAGTCAGCCAGAGCAGCCCTGCCAGGCTCTGCAGAACAACTCTGCTATTCTTCCCTCCAGGGATAAACTCAACAACTCAGATCCTAAGAGGGAAAATACTCCTGAAATTCACACCAGGCACCTTTGAAGGTGCCAAACCCAGGTCTGCCACAATGCAGCATCTGGACCACTGCACTTCAGTATCACCCACTCAAATGAGCAATGCTGAATGAGAAAGGTCCTGCATGCACAGGCACCTGAGGAGGGTTAAACAGTCCCTAATTTCAGGTATATCCATCTAAATTCATTGGCTGAACTTCCTTTATAGTCCATGGGCAATCACACTTGCAGTGTGATTTATCCAACCTCTTTTAGTAGGCAGCTGCAAGTCCAGGTATGACCTTTGAAGTGTTTCTTTCTCTTCAATGAGTACAAAAGAAGAAGAGAGACTGTTTCATACAGGGGTGCCACATTGTGGACATCTTCCAGTAGGTGAGATTAATCCAGCCAGGCTGTGTAAGAGCAGGGGGGAAACTGCAAAGTTGAAAAACTGCTGCAAAGCATTCATCAGCATCCTATGAGTTTAGTCTTCTCGTTTTGCACAAAGTCCTCAAAGATCCTGAGGTCAGATCTGATTGTTAAATTACTCAAATTTTCTCCCTCTGTTGGCAGCACTCTGTGGGAAGAATTACAGAACCACAGTGCTTGTTCTCAGGACAAAATTTTTTAAAAATTACTCCCTAAGTGGAGTTCTCTATCATCCGTTTGGTAATTAATTTCCTCATTAAATGTTGACCATGAGTTTACAATAAAAAGTAATTAAGAGAGGCCACAAGCTGCAAAGGTTGGATGAGCTTTTGAGCACTCCCTAATTGAAGGCCTTGCTGTGTGTCAAAGGGTAGCTGGAGCATCTTTCCAAAGGTGAGATCAACAACTTCCAGTGAAATGACAGCTGTCAGGACAACAGCCCCGTTAACCTCAGCCCACCCAGGGCTGCCTGAGCTGTCCCAGCACTGCCAACCCGTTTCCTGCTCGTCACATTTCAAATGGCTCAAGTCCCTTGGTAGTCCCATCTTCTAATTAGTCACTAGTTGCACTGTCAGGTATTTTATTCCCACAATTGTGTGAGGAAATGAGGATTAGCTTTTGAATTCTGCAAAAAGGAATGGTTACCTTTGGTTCAGTGCCTCCTTTTCTACCTCCAGCAGCCCCCATTCCGGCAGCATGAACGCATTCTAGAAAGCACCTGAATACCTTCCTGCATGTTTTTGGTAAAAAACCTCACCTCTGTAGGGAAATGTGCCTCAATTCAAGACTGTTCTCACACACATCCCCAATTATTTTCACTTTCTTTTAAAGCACAACCTCTTGTTTACTCACTGATGTATCTCAACATGAGAATCTCCTGAGCTCAAAGTTTATCTGCTATTTTTTTTTTTGCTGATACAAGTATTCCTTCCAGTGTTTACCCAGCTCATGCAAGCCCCTATAATTTTGTCAGTGTTATCTTTTCAAAGGTATTTTGTCTGTTTAAATACACTAAATGTAAAACAAAACCAAAGGCTGCATACAGTTTGAAAAGAAGAATGCAAAAGGCAGTAAAGCAAGAACAACCCTGCCAGGGCCTTTCCATGAGGGATCCAGGAGAGCTGAGGCTCAATTCTGACAAAGGCAACACTGCAAGCAGTGAAACTAAAAAACTCCAGTGGGAAATGTGTGTGAACTGGTTTTAAACTGCAGTACAATACAACACCTTTGATCTGAGGGCTTAGTTCACACAGAACAAGACTGACAAATAAAACAATATTCCTCCAAATATGTAAACAGCTGCTGCAAAGGGAAAAGGAATTATCCATCCTCTGGTGGGAAGGGTTGGAAGACTGGGCTACTGCTTAACAGGTAAGGTATGAGGGAAAACTTTCTGCTAGAAAGAGGGGGAGTTTGTAGAATTTGAGTAATGGGAAAGGGTCAGAGAGACAGTGTTGGAATAGTGTGGACTGTCTTGGGACAGCTGATGGATAAGATGATAGTGTGATGTGCAAAATATTTTCTAATCATCATCTCTTCAGAAAGTCAGTTTGACATATTCAAAATGTGGAACCAGCATTAATATCCAAAGCAGCTCAAACCCTACTCTGAACTGCAAGTCTCACGATAGTTCATGGCTTTGGTTTTTAAAGCCCCAGCTGCCAGATTCATTGCAAAGCGATCTCATCTTTCATTTTAAAAAGTTATATTTCCACTTCTCAAAGTTGTGGAAAGAAGCCTGAAAAGATGAAGTGCCAGTATCCTTAACAGCTCCAAAGAGAGAAGGCAAATAAAAGGAATTCAAAGTACATTGGTTTAAGCCAAACTCATAATTTCTTTTTCCCAGGCCTGGCTCATGATTTTTGAGAACTGGCATTTGGAAATGCTGGAAACACAAAACTCTTAATAAGGAACAGGGGGGAGTTACTAAGAAGCTTGAAGAAAGCTGTAAGATTTGTTCACTACAGTAAAAACGTGAGCATTAAAGAACTGAAGAGGGAGATTTGTTAAAGGCTACCAAAATTCTGGTACTTTCTCACACAACAATCAGCTCCACAGTCCCTGGTGACTGAGCTGTGCCTCTCTTTGTTACAGTTTTGCCTTTAATTGTACATCAGCCTGCTGGCTGGAACGTGACAAACTCATTTTGTTTCCTGGGGAAAGAGAGGGGCCTTTTGGGGCTATAGAGAGCCTGATACCTGTGACCAAAACACTCAAACAAATACAGACAGAGAACAAACCCAGCTTTTGTATTCAGTGTTCATGCCCTGGTTTATTTTGCTCTTACCCAGCATCTTTGTGGTGAACGTTGCTATCAGAAAGCCTTTTTTAGTGACTTTAGGAAGTATTTTTTTTTGATAAAGGAACAATTATGGAATTAATTTGTTTTTTAAACAAGCTTTTCTTACAGGAATTTTTCTTTTTTAATGAGCTTGAATAGCAAAAACATTTCATCAAGCTTCTGTTGATGTACTTAAATATGTCCAAATAAATAGCATATCTTCAAGTTAATACTCACATACCAAATCTGGATCCTATTTAAGCCCCAAGAAAAATAATAATATTGTCTATCCATGCTGATGAATATGCTATAATGTATTATATATGCTTTGAGATTGCTAGACAAAAACCTACATATGTAACAGAATATGACTGAAATTCAGTCAGACATGTTTTCCATTCCTTAGAAACTGAAAATCCACAGCAGATCTTCAATTCTCCCACTAGGACAAAAATATTTCTTTATTGCCTCTTGCCCATCCACCAGCTGAAGGGAGCTAACTCCACATGCACACTCTTATCTCCACACAAGCTGTACACTTTGGGGAGCATATGCTGAATAGATCAAATGAGAAAACAAGTTGTTGCAAATATTTTTTGCCTTAAAACATCCCAGGCAGTTTCTGATTTAAGATAACCTTGCATTTGAGTAAAGGAAGAATAATTAAAAGGATTTATTAATTTTCATGAAAGAAATTTAGTATTTTGTGATCAATTTCAATTTTACTGTAAGTACAAAACTCAACTTTTCTAAAATTGCTAAATGTCTTGTTGATAATACAGAGACAGAGACTATAGATCAAGTGACTCAAGGTCTTTCTGTGGTGGGTATTCATATTCCTAAAATTCCCTGCCTAGCCTTTTCAAATAGACTATGGGAAGTAAAGGAATGTGTAAAATTAAGAAGGACACTGCTCACATTGCTCGTGTATCACCCTGTGTGTGCATGCACAGCTGCCCCAGCACTGTCCCCTCCAGATGTGCTGCTGCATTAGTGCTGAAATACAACAAAATGCAAAATATTGAGATGCTTAAGAGGCTTTTAAAGAAAATGCTGTGACAACTTGGCCTGCACAGAGTGGTACCGTGTTTGACTACCTGAATTAGATTTAATCTGGCTCCCCCAGCGGTAATAATAATATAATATGCTGTAAAAAGGAGTCTAAAAATCTTAAATTGAATCTGTATGTTTGCTATGAAAGTGGCTTTGTCGGCTGTACATTACAAAATTTTAATATTTTCAGCAGGCAAGCAATACATCTTGTCTAGACACTGGTGAAATTTTCAGACACAAAATTATTTTAAATTCTAAAACAAATAATGCAGACTTCACCCCCCCATCCCTAACAGATTGTGGAATGTCATTTACTTTAAATTTGCAGCCAGACATCACATAGCCAGAGAAATTGCCTGTAAGAAAAATAGGCTGACACTTATCACTGCATTCCAGGGGGACCAGGGGGTGATGTCAGCTCTCTCTGTTTCTCCCAGACAATTGAGCGTCCTACAAATCAATAAAAACAAGGTTTATTGGTATGTTTGCTTTATCACACTTGAGCCACTTTCATTGTCCTAGTGACAAAGTCTTCACAAATTGAATCATTAAACACAGTAATTGTGTTTCAAATACATTTTAGAGAGGAGGTAGGGAAGGGAGGGTGTTAAAGATTATTTGCTGCAGTATTTATGGCTGCGGAATTTAGGTTTGTAACAGTTTGCCGTACCTATATTTTATTTTTCAATATGGAAAAAGGAGCAGGGGGAGGGGACAGAGGAGGGACCCCAGTAAGTGGAACAAACAGTCGCACTCAAATTTAGCCCAGCAAAGCTTTTAATATTTCGCTGAGCTAATGTTATATAAGGAATTTCTCAACAGCTCCTCGCGCAAAATGTCAAGCTTATTTTAAAATTATTTTTGCAAAAATAGATGGTCTTGGAAAAAAAAAATTAAAAATTGCACCCTAGAGTCGGGATCTAAGGACTGTTACCATCCTGGTGGTTAAAATAATTCCTTCCCGGGTGTTGCTCAGTCCCTTACGCAAGCCTGTAAACTCATTTCGCCCCAGCACTCTTTAAATCTTTGTCGCTCTTTGCATATGTGGTTGTGATTTACATGCCACCCACATTTAAAGAGGTATTGACATTTTCAAGGCGGCTATTTTAGCCCCTGGATTTTTTAAATGGAATCAATCACACTTTATTTCTTCCCTCAGGAGCCCAGACCTGTGTTTGTGGCTCGCCCACCTCTCTCTCTGCAGCCCCAGGGGCGTCTCAAGCCCCATGTGAACGTTGAGCATCCCCTCAGCAATTCCAGCTGAGGATTGTGGAACCCTGGCAAGGCTGGGTGCCCCCAGTGCTGGCATTTCAGCCTCTCTGCCCTCACAGTTCTTATGCAGGCCGGGCTCAGCTGGCAGAACAAAACAGAGGCACATTTCACAGGAGGATCCAGCATTCTGCAGCAGAATGGGCTGTGGCTGGGCTCGGGCCCAGCAGCTCTGTGTCGATGGCCTTGTTGGGCTCAATGGCGCTGACCTGAGCCGGGCAGGCCGAGGCCAGCACCAGGCCAGGCCCACGGGGCTCACAAAGCTTCCACACAACAGCACCAAGCCAGGCCCATGGAGCTCACACAGCTTCCACACAACAGCACCAAGCCAGGCCCATGGAGCTCACACAGCTTCCACACAACAGCGCCAGGCCAGGCCCATGGAGCTCACACAGCTTCCACACAACAGCGCCAGGCCAGGCCCACGGAGCTCACACAGCTTCCACACAACAGCACCAGGCCAGGCCCATGGAGCTCACGTAGCTTCCACAGCTCCAGGCTGCCTTGGGACTACAGCACAGATTGGCAGTGGCTTTTGGGTTTTTGTCTTAGCATCCCTCTGGTGCAGGGAGGGGAAGGGGGGGCAGCAGAGGCTCTGTGGCTGGAAAAGCCAGGTTTAGCTTAGCCTGGCTGAGCACCCACACAGCCACGAGTCTGCTAAAGAGCCACCGTGCAGGTGACACTGTCCTTCCCTGCATGAACCAGGGAACACTTCTCCCTCCTCTCCTTTCATCTTGTTGCATTTTTCTTACTCAATTAGCCTGAAATGGAACACGGTCATGCTTCCAGCTGCAGTTTCCTTCGAGCACAGTGGTATCAGACCTTTCCACACATTATACAAATTGCACTTCATCGCTGAAAATCAAATCTAGGAGGCAATGATATCCACATAAAAATGCTGTAAGGATGTACAAGTGTTTCCTACCCTGCAGTGTCTCCTAAGATAAATGGAGGAATGTCAGTCAGGAACTCTGGCTCCTCCAGCATCTCTCAGTTTTTTGGGGCACTGAAGCTGTTGGGAGTATCAGCAAGGCAGTGCTTTAGGGAAACTCAGCAAAGCACATTTAGAGTCCAGCACATGTCACAGCACTTATCTCCAGGCAGAGTGTTTGCAGACTCAATCCCATCTTGGCCAGCAGCAGAACTATAGCTGTGTCCTGATGTTTGGCAGGAATTAATTCAGGCTTCCTTCATCTCACACAGAAACAGCCTTGTGTGGGCCCTGCCAGTGATTTGTTTTAAAGACACTTAATTGTTAGTGATCCACTTTGATCCTGCCAAGTAAGGGTGGACAGGATCAATGGACTTGCTTGATGACTCTTCTCCCTTTGCCTTTCTAAGGTAGTTGTTGAGGCAGGAAAAAGCTCCTGCTGTGTGTAGGGAAAAGATTCTCCAGGAACTCCCTGGTACCACTTCAAGTGTAAGGCAGAGCATCCTCCAGCCCAGCCTGCTTCCACCCAAATCTGCTGCTGCAGCCACCAGCTGTAACCCAGTGGTGATCCTGCAGCAACAGTGATTCTGCTCCCCCTCTGCTACTCACAGCAATGCCACTCATGGGCACTAACTATGATAAAAGCCTTCTTGAAACTTAGAGGGGAGGGACATATGTACATTGTTCACGTGTGTGAAAAAATTCACCTGCATCTGGGTCATTCCTTCCATCAAACCATGCAAACCAAACTCAGCAAGCTCACAACAGACACATGGGCTCACTGATGGCTTCACCTTACATTTTAAAAAAGATCCTTGTGCAAACTGGCTCCCTTGGCTGTATTATACACCATTTATCTTGGAGGAGGTCTGCTCCAAAAGGAGAGTCTGGCTTTGGTGAGTCTGTCAGTGACGGCTCTATTTCCCAGTATATATTTACACTACCATCAGACTTGGTGAGTGGGTTTGCTGTCAAACTCGCGAAGCACAAAGCTGACAGTTTGGTTTGAAGTTCCCTTCCCCACTCTTGGGTCGCACGAGAACACTGAATAGATGCATTTGCTATAGGTTATAGCAATCCTGACAGTAGTGAATGAATGATTGCTCCTAAAAAGTACAGCTTGTTCTGACATTATCGCTCCATTGCATTCTAAAAGTGGCTAAACCAAATACATCCTTCCCTGTCTCTCCCCACCCCGCTGCCATTCAGCATCTCTTCTGCTTCAGCAGCCTGCATTTCCTCACTGATGTGAAGGAGCTATGGATTTACACCAGTGGGACATGGTGCCCAGTGGTAACATTTACAGCATAACAACCATTTATTTTTCCAGAGAAGTGTTTAGCTTATTGATGAAAGAAATGTATTCTACCCTCTTGTGTGTCTAAGTAGTCAACATCCCTAGTGAAATGAATAAAATTCTCATGATCTGTTCCACTGGAGCCTATTTCTGTTATAACTAAAAGCAGGAAATGTTGCTGCAGACTTCCACGGGAGCAGCGTTTGCCTCATGAAGAAGAATTGGTTAAACATTGCATAATTTAGTAACTCCTGACTTAACAAAACTCTGAGACACGCTCCCCAAGAAAGCCACACTGTTTGTAGCAGGGAACAGCCTGGCTGGATCAGCAGCACTGGCAGCAATGAAAGACTCTAAAACATAGATATGAAAAGTGATTAACTGACTTCATATGACTATTTGTGCTTAAAATTAGGGCAGACACTCGAGAACTCTGCTGAATCAGGGCCTTGATTATTGGTACCAGTAATGAATGCAGACATTTGGGAAGGTATGTTTCATTGCTGCCATCATGTTTTATTTTTGGAGACGTTAAAGAAAGATATCAAGAAGATATAAAACAAGTAATTAAATTCTTGTTTTGTGTAATGCAGAGCAAATATTTGCTTCAAGTTTTATGGGCATCTTGCAAATCAAAATCATGAAGGCAGATGAGCTTTTGTTTAAAAAAGGCACGCTGATGGCTCAGCAGAAAATAATAAGAGTTTGTTTTTGGAAGAAAAAAAAAAAAACCCTGACATGAACCACAAATACATTTCATTAGGTGACACTAATAGGGGTTGTCAGGTGCCTTCAGTAGCAGCAAACATCCTCTCATGTCTCAAGTTTGTGTGGAAGTCAAGAGCACAGACTTAGCTCTGATAAGATATTTGATTTGTGTTTGCTCAGGAAAATGCTCTGACAGCTTAGCTAAAAGGAATTTGTATTGAATTGGAGTAAAACTTGGACTAGATAACAGCCAAGAGAATACCGGGGCTGGGCTGGACCCAGCGTTAGACAATGGAAACAAGCTGGTGAACAAGTTACTGGCGAATATTTACTGAAGCACATTCCTTCTTTCTTTCTCACATGGACCTTGCAGAAAGTGAAATTCAAAATGCCAAAACGGCCTGGATTTGACACAGTAAAAAAATCAGTTTCCAAAAAGTACAATCCTACCATTTTCTTTCTTTCTCTTTTACTTGTATTAACACTTTCTTACCCCTCTAAAATCTGCCTTGAGTTTGACCTAGTCAGAAATCAAAGGAGTACAAAACAGTTATTATGGTATAGTTTCAATACTATTTTCATGTTTAAAGGAGGAAGTAATGACAAATAAATACTTGGGTGCTGGAAGGGCAGAGTTTGAAGCTTTGTAGCTTTACCCTCCTCTCTCAGCTGAGCTGCCTGTCCATATTCTAAATCCATGACTGGGCCTTTCTGGCAGGAGAAGGGAGGGTAGCCTGTGGTGGAGGTTTCTGGGTTTCCAGGTGTGTGGCAATCCAGCCACAGAGAATTCTAGAAGCACAAATTGAGAGCTTTCAAATTCCCACCAGGCACTGCAGGCATTCCTGGATTTAAATATTTTCCCATTTTAGAGAAAATATTTCATTTGCGTTGATCTGCTCCTATATCCATTAACTCCATAAAAATTTATAAAATAAGGGAATTACTGCAAAAATTGTCAAAGATAGAATTTTTTTTTACTTGCTCTATTTCAGATTATCCCCACATTAGATTTTCACCTCTCTCTTGACATCCCCAAAGCAGAAACCAAGGTTGGTATTGATGTAATTTTGATATTTAACATACAGTTAGGTGCACAAGAAAGATCCCATGAGCAATAAATTCTTTTCCTCAGATAAATTAACCCTGTGGTGGAGTACAACACATTCCCCTCTTTGCCTCTGAATTCTGCACTATTGATGACAAAGAGAAAAGGTGATATCTGTAAGAAGAGACAGTGCTTTTATCAGGGCAGCTAATGCAGATGAAAACAAGGAAATAAAATATACTAATATATTTTCTGCAGTTCTGTTCTCAGGCAAGGTTGAAACAATGAAGTAGCCTGAGTAATGCACAGAGCAGATGTGGATTTATGGCTGAAGCATAATCCTTTACCTGGCTGCATGGGCTGCACTGCCACCACTGCACTGCAAACCCACCCTGCTGCAGATTTCCTCTCACACACCACAGCACCACAGAGTAACAAATCTGGCCATTAAGCATCCTCCCACCAGCACAGGAAATACTCTGCTGTCCCCACGGAGTAGGTAGGACAGACTCTCTGTCATAATGTCTTTTAGCATATGGTCAATGGACAGAATTTGGGAGAGTTCCAAGGAAATTTGTACTTCCCCAGCTTTTGCCATTTGTAACACCGTAGTACTGTGCCCTGGGGGTAAATAATCAGCCCCATTTTCCTAATGAGGAAATTCATCCAAGGTCATATGCTAAGTCAGTGGCACTGCAAGCCATGAAATTCAGGTCATGGGCAGGAATTACCTCTGCTGTCTCTGCAGCTTAATTGCATTTCAGAAACTACATTTATTTGGTATGATAATACAGCAGCACCTGTTGTAACGAGACAGTGCAAGAACAGCAGCCAAAAAGAGGCAGAAATACGTCAAAGAAAGATGGTAAACAGTAGTAACTAATAGGAACTATAATAAGCCTCAGGAATTAGAGGCTAAGAATATTTCTGGGAAAGAGTATTATGGCAAAATATTACTGATCAAAGCCTGTAGACTCTAATCCTGCCAGTGCTTTCTTATATGTAGAATCATCTTAGAGGAGTCTCAGCAAATTCAGTTTAGTCCCAAATTATAAGGTTATAAATAGTCTCTCTAAACTCTTTCTAAACTAGTCTAACTACACCAGTTCCAAATGTGAAGCTACCAGAGGGGCAAGTGATCCTGAGTCAAGACAAGAACTGGTCTTGTGTAAAACCAGCCACTCCTTCTTTTTATTTGGACTTTTTTTTTTTCCCCTTGTCACTGATTCTAAAACTTCATTGTGAATGTTATCTGATTAGTCCTAAACTACACAGAGATCTTGTACTTTATTTTCATTATGGATACCCAAATTCTGCCTTCCTCAGTGCTCACTCTGCCAAAGCATCAAAGACCAAGAATGAAATGTATTATAAATCCAGGAGCAAATGCACAGAAATGAGAAATGGCACTATCAATAGCAGCAAATCTAGTGCACTCAAAAGGTGGAAGCTTTTTAAAGGAGGTATCTGGGTGGGGGGTTGCCCTCTAAATAAAAGGCACTATCATTTGAGCTATGTCACAAAGTCAACCTAAATATAAACTAGATTAATGATGCCTGAGTGAGTTATTGAAAAACATTCAAAAGCAAGTCCTAAGAGTTCTTTACCCTCCCAGATCAGGCATGTTCAATATCAGAGCTACTCACCAGTTTAAATGCATTTTGCTGCTCTCACAGAATCTACGTACCTTGCAGAATGCAGTTTAGCTGAAAGTTTGTCTGGGAGTTGAGTTTATTTGCTGGAACTACTATTTTTGTATCCTAATGGGGAAACACCCCTTCTCAGCCAAAAAAAGAACCCAGCAACCCACATTTTTTTGTGTCTAGCTACAAGTAGGCCACGCTTCTGAGCTTCCCACCACGTCCTGGCTCTGGTGCCTGGAATGATCCTTTAGGCTGCAGGTACAGCTACATTTAGCTCCTGACCCCTCTGTACTCAGAGTCTTGGTTTATTAATACACCTATTCTTCTCTTTCCCGCTGGCCTTATTGATTTCCCTTTACTGTGAAATACTGAGGTTATTTTCAAACCTGTCTTACACCAAAACACTTAACTTTTCCCACTTGCACTGTACCGTGACAGACCTGCAAGTGTGAGATATGAATTAAAAATCAAACCCGAAAGATGTACTGCACTAAAAAACAAAGAAAAGTAAAACTCTCATTATACAATGTTTTTTCCTGAAAAAAAGTTTTAGAGTAGGATACATGCTAAGTTCATTTTTCCAGCTCTTCCTCTCTCTTGCTTGTGACAACAGACTTTAGGGAGATAAATATTAAGTTTGTTAGAAGCAGCACCCACAACCAGAATAGTTTGATGGGAATAAATTTTTGTTTGTTACTGGAAAGGGAAGGGATGAGAGGCAAACCACAGGAATAAAACCAGGCACCAGATGTTTGAACCTGGAGGTTCAAGCTCATGGCAACACCCTGTCCAACTGCAAAACTGGCTTTGAACAGAATTAAATCCTACTCAGTCTGAAATGAAGACAAGAGACAAAACCATGAAGGCACAGTTCATGTACCCAGCTCAAGACTTTCTGTACTTCTATGTGGATTTAATAAATTCCAAGCTTCCCTAAAAGTGATTACACTACCAAGTGTAATCAGGTTTAACTGATGTCTTGGTGCTGGTGTTAGAAGGATTTTGAAAGTGACCTTTTTGTCAGGAAAGAACACTTGTCAGGCTTTTAGGACCAATGTGCACTTGGAGAATTGTTATCACAGTTGCAAAAATGTCATTGTTCTTGAAATAACAGGTATATTCCATGGAATTTCTCCTTGGTACTATAGATCACTGCTGCAGGAGGCCTCTAAGCTGAAATGCCATTGCTAGTTTTATTGCCTGTTTTAAGTAGAATTTCACAGAACTCTCTGTTCTGGATATATCCCACCTGCTGGTATATTTTTGTTCCTAATGATGGGAAGGCTTGCAGCACATTAACCTTCCAGAGGAAAAGTATTTCATCTTTCTGTACCACATCAGCAACAAGATTTGTGACTTACATAATTTCTCTATCAAAAAGAAGTAAAAGCAGTGGTATGGATTTTAAAAGATGGAATAATTGCAATAGAGCCACTCTTGCTACCATCACAAGACATTTGTAGCAATAAATGTAATTTAAACAGGGAATGCTAATGGATTAATTGTGGTTAAAGTTGTTCTACTCCTTGGAATACTCACAATATCTCACAGATTTCTCATCCACCTGCATTTAAACTGTGCTCAACCCCTGTTCCCAGCTCACAGCCTGCTGCAGTCCCAGCCAGCAGTGGGATTTAGCCCTGGACATCAGGAGAGCAGCTCGGACCTTCTCCCCAGGACACAGTGACCCTGCAGCAGGATCCTCCCTCTGCAGGGGCTGCGTGCTCAGAGCTGGGAGCGCTGGAATGCCGTGACTTCATCCCGAGCAGAGGATACTGCAGCATCCTCAGAGCCCAGCACACTGCAGAGCCCATTCAGCAGTTTTATTAAATGCAGCCATTTCTTTTACTTATTTTCTGAGTTACCAGTTGCTTTTTTCTTTTCTGTTGTCATGTTTGTGTCTGCAGTTCTTTACTGTGGTTGCAGAAAGAGGCTGGAAGCTCGGACCCCTGGGCTCTCCCTGCTGTGCCTCTGTCTGGCTGGCTATTTATAGCCTTTCTCTCACTAAATTGCAGAAGTGTTGAGAGTTTTGCAACTGCATTTTGGGGGCAGAATCCTGAAATGTTTACTGACAGGAAAAATTTGAGTGTGTTAGAAATATTTTTTTTTGTCACAACAGGAGTATATATGAAAATAAAAATTTTAAAAGCCTAAAATTATTTTTATCAAGTTTTAAGGTGCCCTTAATTCTATTAAGTATTAAATTTGCAGGGGAAAAAACTTGCTATTTTCCTGTAAGAGCAGTCACTAAACTGCTCATGTCTACCAGTCCAGCGGACATAACCCACAGGGCTTGCAACTACTTTCCATACTGCTGTGTAGGGAGACAACTTAAATATAAGAGAAACTGAGGACACTCTGCAGTTAAAACTCTCTAATTCTGCTCCACCTCCACCACACCTCCCATTGTAACTGCTGTATCCATAATCAGGGAGTTTATTTTCCTTAGCTCTACTTTGATATTATTCAAATCTAAAGAAATCTGAAGTTTTAAATAACAGGGAGGACAAATTGTGCTTTCAGAGAAAGGGAGTTGGGACTCCTGCTTGAACAGATGTTAAGAATGTTTCTGAGTGTGCTAGACTCATTTACGAGTCTCTTTCACACATTTGAATCTTGGGGACATCAGCAGTTTGTTCAATATTTTCAGCCTCCATCCTAAATGCCACACTGGGAAATGAGAGGAGGGAAAAAAAAAAAAAGAGAGAGAGAGAAAAAGAAAAAAAAAAAGAAAAAGAAAAAACCACACACACACACACAGTGCCAATCTTCCATCAGTGTGACAAACTGCAAGCAAGAATCACAGCAAAATAGTCAAGCCAGACAGTTGGTAAGATAGAATCAGGCTGGAAAAATAGTGCAAGATGATTTTAACAGACAGATGAAAGCAGTCACCTTCTGGACTGTGCTCCTGGGGCGAGTTCGCAAACAGAAGGTTCTCCCTTCCCAGGGAGGATGGAAGTGTCACTGGCTCAGCACTGCTCAGGCTGGCTGTGGGCTCTGCAGACATGACGTAAAGAGCAGCCTGAGCAGCACCTCGAGCTCTGATTCTCCTTTCTCCCAGCAGATTTCAGTCACCTTTAGCACTGCACTCAGGGTTCCTGGGCTGGAGATGCAGCAGGAAGAGAAAGTATCCTTTTATACCAAGTTAATAGAGGGCACAGAAAAGAGGGGGCTCAGCTGTGTTCAGAGTGATACAAAAAAATAATTCGTGGCAGGGCACCAGTTTTGAATCAAAAGAATGATGGGCTTTGGCAGATGATAAAACTCAGCCATTTGAGTCTCTCCAAAGCCCACTGATGGGCACAATTCTAGGAATGGACTAGCCAAGCAAAAAGAAGGTTTTCCTCTTGTTAAAAATACCAAAAGGAAGGAAGCGAGGTCTCTACGGAGGCTTTGCAAGACTTAGTTTCTTTCCTGTTCAGCTTTTCTTCTGTCCTTTATTGATGCAAGCAGTTAGACTTGTAAAAGGTTTAATATTGGCAGTTATTGTGGAATTCCTCATCAGATAACTGGAGATCCCAAAAGATCAGCTGCACTTTGTTGTTTCCACTGAGCAGACCACAAGTTATCAGCACTGAGTCTCTTTATGCTTTGCAGGGTTCTGTGCCTCACCAGAAAGAACAGAAAGATAATCAGAAAGCCCAAGTACCATTCTTGGTTCCAGGCAGCTTCTGACCTGCCCTTTTGAAAAAGTCACTTCCCTCATCCTTGCTTTGTTTCCCTTCTTATATTCAGTGTGTTTTGTTTCTAGAATAAAGTTTCCTGGGGTAGGTATTTCCACACCCATGTTCCTCTAGAAATGACAGTTTAACTTTGCTTCTGTACTGAGGTACTGAAGAATCATTTTTGTCAAGCATCCTTCTTTCCTGTCCTTGTATTATAAAGCCTTCTGGTTTATACTAGAACACTAATAAAATTCTCCTGCCACTGCTAATTTCAGAAGACTGAGGCTGGTACACTATCAGATAATTTGCTCTCCCTCCTACATTGACAAAATATAACACCAGTTTTATTTGTGTGTGATTTCCTGTTTTCAGCTGGAAGCATTTCACCAAATTTAAAACACACACCAAAAGAACTTCAACAAATATTTTTGTTTGGGTAGAAGGTTTCTTGTCCCTGGTGATTTTCCATCCTACTTTGAGGGCCAGCCCTTGAGCAGTATATTATCAGTGACAAGGCACAGTGGTTGTGGATAATGGGGCCAATTTTGCTCTCAGGCAACCCCAGTGACTTCATTGTCTGGTCTATCTGATGAGAGGGTAGAGGCTGGTAGAATGACTCATCAAGAAAAAAAAGAAATGGGAAAAAAAGCAAAGGCAGCCAAGTAAAGACACAAGGCTGTCTCCTAAAGATAATTTAAATAGCAAGAGAGCTTCAAAATGCAGCAAGGAGCCAGAAATCTCTGCAGAATGGGTCTCAACAAAGAGCTGTGATGCTGTGATCCACAGTGTGGAGCCAAGGGTTATTTAGCTTTGGCTTTTTTGTTGTTTGTTTTGGTTGGGGGCGGGGGGGGTGTGCATCTCTTTTTGGCTTTTCTTTCAATAAAGGCAGTCTCTCCTTTCTTGTTCCCAGAGTGCCAGTCTCTCCTCTTTCCTCTGAGCACCCAGGCCAAGAAAAGGGAGTTGCATTTAGCCCCCTTTCTGTGCATGTTAACTTGGGGCAATAGCAACTCCTCACAGTCACTGCCTTTGTTGGATACAAGCTTTTAAATTTCTGCTTCATGAAGGGCAGGGGAGGGAGGGATTCTGCCCCTCTGCCCTGCTCAGGTGAGACCCCACCTGCAGAGCTGCCCCAGCCCTGGAGATGCTGGAGAGATCCAGAGGAGGCACCAGGATGGGCAGAAGGATGGAGCAGATCTGCTGGGAGGAAAGGTTGGGAGAGCTGGGATTGTTCACCTGGAGAGGAGAACATTTGGGGTGACCTCAGTGTGGCCTTGCAGGGCCTGAAGGTGCCAACAGGAAAGATGGAGAGAGACAATTTTCTAGGGCCTGGAGTGACAGGACAATGGGGAAGAGCTTCAAACTGAAAGTGAGGAGGTTTAGGTTTAATATTAGGGAGAAATTCTTCCCTGGGAGAGTGCTGAGGCCCTGGCACAGATTGCCCAGAGAAGCTGTGGCTGCCCCAGCCCTGGAAGTGTTCAAGGCCAAGTTGGACAGGGCTTGGACAACCTGGGATATTGGAAGGTGTTCCTGCCCAGGGCAAGTGGAACAAGATGGGCTTTGAGGTCCTTTTCAACCCAAACCAATCCATGATTCTATATAATGAGTCTTTTCTATTATTACTTCATTCTCAGGAAACAGAAGGCCCCAGACAAGGTCAGGATCCCTCCTGCAATGCACTCTGCAAACCCCTGCTGGGAGAGAGCCCCAGTTCTTAAAGCATTTAAAAAGATACATCAATGAAATAGAGAGGAATAAAATGGCTCACAGCCAAATTAGATGAGCAAGACATTTAAATTTCCAGTGCTCTGAGTCTCCTGCCCATTGGACTTGGTTCCAGCTCCTCCTTCAGGGGTACAAGGCAACCTGGTGGGAGAAGCAGCCCAGGATAAACTATTTTGCCTGTCTCTAAAAACATTTTAAAATGTCTTCAGCCAGAGCTGGCTGGGAGTTGTCTGGTCACTAGGATCAGCAAAAGACTTAGGAGAAAAGCTGCAATATTTTTCCCCTGAGAGTGGGAAAAATTCTGCAAGTCTTTCGTTTTCTCAGCTCATCCCACTGCATCTATTTACTCAACTCAGGAAGATTTGAAGGAACATGAGTAAAGGACTGGAAAATTACACTGAAAAAGAATCAGAGTAATTAAGTGTCAGGAGAGCCAACACCACAAGAAACAACAACAAAAAAGGAAAAATACTTGTGGGTACTTAGACTGATTCTAATTAATGTTTCAGTTTCTGAAAAACATTCCCAAGCTAAAAGTTTGCAATATTACCCCAGGTCCACTTAAAATTTTTACAGTACCTTTATACAATCCTGAAAATAAAGATTTTTAATGGGATTAGGAGTCAGAAGAGAGACAACACTGCTGAAAAAGATCGACAACAGAACATTCAGAGTCTCAAAGTATCTGAGGAGTCATGCTCTAATGTACGAGATGCTTGAGAACATACTGCTGGTATTCTGGAGTTATTTAGATAATGTTCTGATTGTGGCTTGAAATCAGTAATAACAAGCCATATGTTCACTTTTTCTGAAAAATTATTCTTTATTAATTCTATCAATAGTTACTCCTTGAATTTTAAGGCAAAAAGCATCTAATTTGTGCCTATGGCATTTGAATAAATTCCAGTTTACTTTAAAGGTCAGATAATACTATAAGGTCTCTTCAGAAGATTCCTTACTATGAATCTATTGGATGCATCTCCAAACTTTATTCCATTTATTATTTTATGTACCAGTAATAGACACATAAATCTGCCTTGATTTAACTTGAACAGAGATTTCCTCTACAGAATCCTCCTCAAAAAGGAGAGAAAACACTCCATGAAACCCACAGTTCCTGCCAACCCAAACCCTTATCCATTGGTTTTAGATGGAATATCTCAATTTATGAAGCTGGAACTCCAACTCTCCACCACCTTGGCTTTCATAGGTATTGTAAAATCATCCTAAAGGATGAAGAGAATCTATCCCAACACCTGAGAACCCAAGCACCTGGACTAGGTTTGGTCATACTGCCAGCTTGGGGACCTAAAATCACAATAGGGGGATGCAGGGGATTTTTCTACATCTGCTTCCACCCAATTTATGTTGACAGAGGACCAGGTTAAGTGGTTTTGACATATCTTATCTCATCCTCAAAACAGAATTCTACTACAGATAACTACATTTAGTTTGAAACTCAGTCCTTTCATTTAGAACAAAACCCAAGAACAACAAAAAAACCCAAATAAAAATGCAGCACTTGGTGATAATCTCTCTCTAATCATCAAGGACACTTACTGTTTGAAAAATCTTGCATACCCAAAGTAATGATCCATGTAGGACAGAAACCCCAATGTTCTCAGCACAGTAAAAGAAAATGCTTAACAAATAATAATAGTTATTACTAAGTCTTATGCACCATTGCACTTTCTAATACTGCCTTGAAGTGAAAAGGACACGATGATGTGATACGAAAAGCTGTTCCCAGGCTATTTCCCTCTCTAATGGAATCCCCAATATCCAGAAATATCAGACAAATCCTTGTTTGGGGACATTTCCTATTTGTTTCTCAATAAATTAATTTTAAATTTATTTCAGAGATGTAACCCCTCACATGAATCTGACTCACAGAGTGCACCCTGTGCCAAGCAGGACTGACACACTGGAGATTCCCCTTCATTCCAAATCTCCAAGGACAAGGGTAGTGAGGCAACATGGGGAAAACACAGCTTTGTTCCTTATTGTGGCAGCCAGGTACCAGCACACAAGACTGAGATTAGAATAAGATTTCATTCAGCAGGAAAATGAAAATCCTCCCAAAGCATTCAGCATGCAGGAAAACCAAGTGCATCTGTTCTACCAGCACAGACATTTGGCTTTTGGACTATTGGGTACCTTCTAACAGATTGGGGGAGTGCTGTAAATCTGTCTCAGCTCCCTGTGGAAGCAGCAGGTACCCCCCATGCTGTGGTCCCTGCCAGGGAGGAGCAGGGGATGCCCTGGGGCTGCTCCAGGCTCAGCTGTGGACACACAGACACGGCAGGACAGGCAGCAGAGGGACAGTGACTGCTGGATCACAGGGACACTGCACAGTCACAGGGACAGGACACAGCACCCACCAGTGACAGTGACACACTGACAGTGACACAGTGACACACTGACAGTGACACAGTGACAGTGACAGTAACGAGGGCCGAGTGCTGAGGATGGAAACCCAAGGAGCCCCGTGCTCAGCAGCACACAGGAGCAGGGTGCAGATCAGCTGCAAGGTCAAATAAACATCATAAAACATTGCCTAAGCTGTCAATTAAAGAACAAACAAGCTCATCATAATTATACAGATAATTGTTATCTGCTGGGTGTTAATTAGATACATTTTATCAGAGCTGTTGTCACTGAATGGAGAGTAAAACTGGTCAAAGTTATTTTTTTAATTGAAATTATTTCATAACTAGTTTTGTTCTTCCTTCAGATGAGACTAACATTGTGTTTTCCCTGGGTATGTTTTCTTAATTGTACTCCTAAGAAGCTTTAAATTTTCAAAATAAAATTACATTACTGTGTAACTAAGCTTAGCAAAAAAATGCATGTACACATAAAGATATAAAAATTCTAAGCAGTATTCTCACTTTAAAATGGAAATAAAAATAATGTTTTTCTATAGAGTTTCAAAAAATAAAATGTCCCATTTAATTTTTTTAATTTAAATGGAAATCACAACAGACTCCAAATGATGAATAAATACTAAACTGCCTGAGAGATCAGTGTGCAGGTATTGAGCAATGCAGGAGTAGATGAGGCCCAATATATCCAAGGCAAACACTTTCCTGAAGGGTTTGTCACTGCAGGAGACAGGCTTTGGGTAATGCAGGTGAGGCAGGTGAGGCAGACAGGATGTTCTGAGTCCTGCACCCAAGGGCTGCAGCCTCCCAGCATCCACTCCTCCCCTGAGAGCAAGGATGAGGAACCACCTCGAGGTCACAAGGACAGAGGAAATGCTGGAAAATACTCACATGTGGAAGTTCTGATCAAAGTCTGATTAATAAAGTATCAGGTTGAAATAAAAGTGAAGGGAGAAAGAGAGGAAGGACCTTAGAGTGTCACACACTGGCTCCCCCATTGCAGCAAACCTCCCTTCATGCCTCATTTCTTTCCATCCTCAGAATTCACTGATTCATCTCTCCAGGAAACAGTTGCCCTAATGTATCACTTTCTGGTGAGAAAAGACAAATGCCCCATATTTATTCAATCAATAGAAATATCGAAACTTTCAGCCATCAGGGCAGGGACCTTTTGTTCTCTGTACATCCCCAAATACAACAGGAACTTCCCAACACTGTTGTGTGGATCAGCAGCAATAAAAAGGAGGGTCAGTAGGCCAGCAGAAATACCAACCTGCTTCTTTTCAGGATTGGTTCATTATGAAGATAACCAACATTTATTTCACAAGATAAAGAACTTGATATAATTTGTATTGGGTTTAGTAAAAAAATACCAGAATTTTTTGAGGAGAACAGTGGCACAAAGGTTTACCACACACAGCCTAAAATAGTGTGAGAAAGGAACTGACTTCAACTTGAATAATAGTCATTAACTCAAAACACTGGAAAATGCATTCCTTGTAAGAACAGAGCCACTGGAGCCTTGCCCAGTCCTAAACAAAGAGTAGCAGTTCACAGCTGTAGGGGACATACTGTGGGTATACACTAAGCTAAGGTTTAAAATATACTTGTGGTCTGCAGCAAACCTGGGGATTCCAGGTTATGAAATGACATTTCAGGTTGCCCTCATTTCTCTCCTTGATTACAGAATTTTTCTGGAGTTCTTTTATCATCTCTGCTTAAGTTACTGAGCAGTTGCATGGTTCAGCTTTATACTGAAAAAAAAATTAGTATTTAACATCTTCCAGAGCTAAGTATGCATGGAAGAGTGTGTGCACTCACAGACTATTCCAAGCAACAGGGAGCGTTTTCATGGCAAAGGTGTTGTGGACAAATTCCAAAAAGTGCTCCTCCAATGCAGTAACAAAGTTCAATGTGACTCATGTGTGCAGGTAATTGACACTATTAACACAAACAGAAAATTTGAGGTCACTACTGGCAAGCAGTATAAAAATCAGGTTTGTTTTCTATGAACACTGAAAAGGAATTACAAGAAAGGAAAACTGAACAAAGATCAAGTTAAATATTTAATATATACATCTATATTTAATATTCATCGAACAATGCCTCATTCATAGCTTAAGCAACCCAAATGTATCACAGGTTGAAGACATTTCCTCTTGTTTCACAAGTTAAACATTATAATACAATGTCCTTTTTTCCTTCCTTCCTACACTAAATGTCTGTGTTATTGGTAGCAGCAGATACAGTTCATACTCAAGTGAAGAGCTGAGACCTTTCAAATCTACAGAGTTAAATGAACTCAGAAAAACTGGATAAGAACTTGGAGTAGAGACTATAAATCCTTTGAACTGTGCAGAACCAGACCCAAAGCTTAAGTGAAGCTAATGGCATGATCCAAAGATTATTGAAAGCAATGAGAACCTTTCTCCTGCTGGATATTGAGAGATTTTGGATCAGCAAGATGAGAAGCAGCCAGACATTCAGATTAAAAAACTAATCTGGAGAGCAGACAGCAGAGGAGGGGATAGAAATAACAGCCAGCAGAGCCTGTTACCTTTCCAGATTCTTTACAAGTTTGATCTAAAACAGAATTGCTCCTTCACACTTGGGCTTCTGGCCAAAGGAGATTTTCAAAATTATTTGAGATAAGAGGCAGCAGGCATCTGTCACAGGGCACCTGGATGTGCCCTGGGATGAGTCACTGCTAACGAGGCTGAGCAGGTCACTGATGGAAGGTGCCACAAGAGTGGAGGAAGCCAAAGCCATCACTGATGACTCTGCCTCCCTTCCTCCCTTCCCTTCCTGCTTCTGGTGGTCCAGACTTCCAAAAGAGTGATACTGAAAAATGCCCTTTCTCCAGAAATGGCCATGTTTGGTACCAGAAATATCTCAGGCACATCTCTCACTGTCAGGCAGCACTCTTTCCATGAAAGCCACTGAGCTCTGGAAAGGCAGCTGAAGATTTCTACCTTCTTCTCAGAGAATAGCACATTCCAGGGAGATGGGTGGACTCTCTCAGGAGAGAATTTTGTGTGCAAAAAATACTTTGAGAGCCAATCTGGAATACACTCTGTATTTTTATATCACAGTTGGAATAATGCAGGCAACTGAATTAAATTCTTTATAGCAGGGCACTCTAGGGTGTTTTAGCATCAACAGTTTCTTCCCTTTTCCTATTTAAAACCTCTGACTTAAATGCCATCTCTTTGACCCACTCAAGAAAAGATCAGTTGTTCAGCTGTCCTAAAAATACACCTATGTACCAGATTTCTGGAAATTTTGCAGCATTGTAATTTCAAATCAGAAACACAAGAAGGGAGCGTATTTCTGCAAAGACAGAAACAAACACTTGAGCTCCAGAGCTCACTTGGAGACCCTGACATTTACAGAAGAAGGAAAATGCAGCCATAACCACCAGTTTTGAAGGCAGCATCAGGGAAATCAATAGCAGACATAAGATGCCACCTTAGCACTGCACATCAGCAACAATGAAAAATCACCTACTTAGTGCTGATGGAAACCTTTGCAATCTAAACAGTATAAATGTTGCTGGGTTTCTGAAAATTCAACAGCAGCAAATCTTTCACATGTCTGTGACACACACAGAGGATATCAAACCCTTCCCAGAGATGCTGTGAGTGGAAATCTTAGTTATCATTTGCCTGCACTGGGCTTGGAGCACTTCCACTGTCCTGCTGCTCCAGCTGAATTTCTCCTTTCTCAGTAGAGGGTGAGCTCCTAGGGCAGCTCCAGTGCCTGTCTTTAGGGAGGAGAAACCCAGAGTTCTGGTATCAAACCCAGCCAGGCTGGGACAGGTACAGAGCACCTCGAGGAGAGCAGAGAGGAGATCTGGAGAGTGTCACAACCCAGCCTGTGCTTCCCTGGTTGGTGAATAAAACCCAGAACTGGGTTATTAACAAATGATGTAAGGGTTATTCTTGTCTGAAAGTGGGATTGTTGCAGGTTAAGTTTTACATGTAACATTTCAGTCCACCTGTGCAGCGCTGTGAATTTTTTTCCATTGGATGTTTAACATAACACCTACCTCATGCTCCACTAATTATGATTTCATTCACACCATTGCCTTCCTATTCATCATCACTGGTGGCCATTAATGTAACCTTTAGCATGGCCATGCTGTAATTAGGTAATTGCTGTTATTTTGGAATGCTACTGGAAGCCTTCCCCACACAGAACTTATTTTTGCTGCAGGACTATGGCAGTGACCTGCAGAGGAACTGGCTGATGATAAGGTGACTAAGCCTCTTTACAGTTTACAGACTAAGTTTACAGATTTAATTGAACATTTGTACAAAATAGAAGAATTCAGTGCATTGTATAGTAGATATTGTTTAGTCTAGAGCACTGATTTATGCTCAAGTGGGATAAAAATCTACATTTCGTCTTCTCTATTAGAGCTTCCAAAATACTGCCAAGAACTACTTCTCAGAATAAAAATGAACATTTGTTCTCATGTTTGCAATTTTTTTTATTCCTTTCACTAGCAAATCATCTGGCTATTTTATTTAATTCTTTGTTCTATTTTTAGGAACATTGACAGAAAATTCAAATCATGTAAATATTTCTCCAACTCTTCTCCTCATTATATTTGCTTTGGGAATGATTTGTCTTATTGTCTTTATGACTCTTTCTCCATGTCTTCATAAAAGCTACAATTAAGCAGGCAGAGAATAATAAAAAAGGCAAGAAACCAAACCAAAAGGCCCATATGGCTAAAATGGAAAACTGAATGCCATAAACCAGGAGAATGTGAAGAGCTCCCGACCAGACCAGTGATTTCAGTACATTTGCATGAAGAATATGCCAAACAATCCAGTAGAGGAAAAACTAAGACAATCCAGTCGTGGGAAATACAAAAGCAGAAAAGGGATAAAGCTTTTGAATAAAGAATTTAATACACCCAGTTCATCCAGTTCTGCTCCCTTTTCCTTATCCAGAACCAGGGCCCATTCAGATATTCTGAATATGAAATGGGTTTTGCAGTTATTTTGAACTAATCTGCAGAATTCTAAGGACTATAAAACATTTTACATATTGGGTGTTTACTGTCTTCAGGGTTTCTCCTTTGCTTGATGAAAACTTCATCAGGAAACTTTTCACTGATAGTGTATTGGCACACCCATGGCACGAGTCAGTGCAAAGGAAATGCAGAAATGAAGAAACTGAATAGACAGAAAACTCCTGGTTTCTCCTCTCTCAGATCATAGTCCCATGAATATAAATGTTCAGTGAGCAGAATCTGTAGAGAATATTTATATACTGAGTTGTAATATTTTTCTCTTCTCTCCAAATCATAAAGTATCATAAATCATTCTCTCCAAATCATAAAGTACCTGCCCCAACACATACTACAAAGTATATAGTTAAAATAAATATGTTTATAAGTATACATATTTCCTTTGCAATGAAAAGGAAGAAGTAACAAGGCTGTGTGTGCTGCTAAAAAAGAGAGATTTAAATTAATTCATTTTCTAAATCAGGAAAATACCTGAATAACCCAGAAACAGCTTTTGGGTGATCTATTGCTCATTGCTCAAGAGATGGATTCAAGGTGCAAAATTGGTATTTGAGTCATCATGTCCAAAAAAAGCTCATCTGAGGCATTTGGAGCTTTGAGCCTCATTTAGGGTCTCCCTGTTGGGAACAATCCCAAATTTCAGTCAGCCACTCCACTGGCCTATCACCACCTCTGAGCTACCTTTATTGAGGTAGTTATTGTGTACATAAACATGTTCCTCATTGTAACTGAGCATTTTTGAGGCATAAAGTCAGATTAAAACATTGTACAACTTCCTCACTTGAGTTTTGTCCTGAATCAGTCAAAGTTTGTCCAAAAAAAAAAAACCCAGTTTTTTTTCTGAGTCATAGCCAAAAATTCTTCCCACAGGAGAGGCAAAAAAAGGGGTTCTCATCATTTGCTGGGGCGAGTGACAAGAATTACACGACTAAATGGGGATTTGCTTTCTGAACAAGACCCACTTTGTCCCTTCCTCTTGAAGCAACAAAGACATGCAGGAGCCTATTTCTTTGTGCTGTTGCCAAATAGTGGAAATTTATCATCATAATTAAAGAAACAAATTGGCAAAAACAAATATTTTCAGATGGATTTCTCTCTCTTCTGTGAAAATTCTCTTTTTACATTTCAAATGAGTGGAAAAAATCAGATTATACATTTGAAAAAGCCCCAGGGCAACTATTAGGAGAGATAGTGAAGCTCTGAACTTTCTCCTGCAAAACACACCTGAGAGGCTTTCTAATTTCTCAGCATGTTGACAGTATTAAAATTCCTGTCTCACTGAAATATAGGCAAAAGCTGAAGTTCTAGCCTCCAGAAAATAAACTCCTGTTTAATAGTGTGATGGGTAAATGTATCCAGGAAATGTCACAAAATAAATCTGAGATAAATTAAACAAAACTGACTTCCTTTCTATGTCAGATGCCTCTAATTTTGGCAGTTTGGGCTAACAAAGAAAAGCAAGCAAGTACTTAGAAATGAAAATGTCTGTTTAGCAACATATCTACAAAGAAAAAGTAGCACATTTCCAAATCTGTAACAGAACCCAACAACACCCAACCTGAGCCCTCTGGCTGCACCCCACACAAATCCCCCTTGGTTTCTGCCAGAAATACATTATTATTCCTCATTATTTACAACATTCCCATTGTTCATGAACAGGGGGGCAGGAGGGCTGTGCAGAGAACACCAGAGGTTGTATTCACCCTTCCCTCCCATGCCAGATTCTTGCCACCCCCTGTATTTCAGAGGAGTTTCCTACAAACCATCTGCTGAAAGAACAGAACGTTGGGGTAGAAGATAAACTGTCACCAACACCAGATGTGTGGAGTTACAGATCACAGAGCCATTAAAATCGTGGTAGCCATGGCTCCTCATTAGCAGTGAATGCAGAGAATTGGCAATCAAGACTCACACAGGCTGCTGATAAACAGCCTTTTAAAATAAAACACATTCATATAATATATGGGGAAACAGAAGCATTTAATAGGAAGGATAATTTGGGGTTAGAGGAAAATTGAGACTGCACTCTTTATCCCTGTGATAACCAAACTTCTCCTGCTCCTTGTTTTCTCCTGAGGTGCCTGGCTCACTCTCCTCAGCAGAGCTGCACTCCCTCTGCCCAGTGCTCTTCACTCTGGGTCACACAGGCTTTGTCTGAGCAGGGCTGGAAGCCACCAGAGCTCCAGAGGTGGGACTTGCAGGCTGCTACCTGAGCCTGTCACCTTTTACAGATGAGCCTCCCAGATGGCTGAGCAGATGCTGCCTGAAATAAGGAAACAATTATCTTTGCACCTGGCTGAGTCCTTTAGATCTTGCTAAGAGACAGATGACCAAGCATGAAAATATGTCCAATAGTGGCCAAGAATATTTAAGGATTAAATATAAAATTTGCCTAAGTCCTGTGGGTAAAGATGATTTTTATTTTTTTGCCAGATATTTTCACAATATCTCTCTGGATATTGTAGGGATGCTCATGTACCACTCTGACCTTACTCACTGCTCTGGAGTGGGGTTTCATTTCTTTCCAACACCAGATGCTGCTCTCACCACAGTCACATGCCCTTTTGGGTATGCCACACTCAGCAATACATTTTGGGTGACGGTGGGGGGAAAAAATCTGTCAAATGAAAAGATAAGTGGGAATTAAGAGAAAATACTTATCCATCGAAACAACGCAGGGTAAAAAAAGAACTCTCAGCCAAGCTCTGCCCCTCTAGAGATTTGAAGAATGTGCTGTTTGTGTTTAGCTCACTGAAATTGCCCGTTTTCTAAAGAATAATGTGATTTCAAGCCTTTTCCCCACTCATTGCTTTCCTCTAACATTTTTTTGAGTCTCCATTCTTACTGCTTCTCTGGGAGCAGAGAGGTCATGCTGAATGTTAAAGAGACAATAAGTACTGCAGTCCTGGACCAACAGGATGCAATTCCATCCATTCAGCTGGCAGGGATCTCATCAGGCACTGGATGATTCCAGCTGTCCAGCCCTCAGTGAGCCATTCTGTGGGCAGTCTGGAGGTAATATTCCCACAGCTCTTACTTTAACCTGTGGGGCTGCTTCATCAGGACCTTAAACACAGCCATAAATGGGATGAGGAAGATACATATGGTAGAAAACAGCAAATGAGAACAGCCTTTACAGCAGTTTACTTGGAGAGGGAGGGTGAAAAAAAGATCTCTAAAGTAGCTTCAGCTTTCCCTTATAAATAAATCAATTACAGCAAGATGCTTTGCTCCCCCATGGCACCCAACATCTGGTAGGGGATTAAAAAAAAAAACCCTTCATAATCACCCTCGAGAAAGGAAATATCACCTTCTTCACATGGAGGAAGAAACAAAGGGGGCAAAGAATGACGGCCTCAGGATCACAGAGAATAGAACAAAGACTAAAGAAAAACACCCAGAGTGTGCTTGTTCAGCACTGGAGGAGTTCTTGGAAGCCTGAGATAGTTTCATGTGTTATGATCACAGAGCATCACATGGGGGAAAGGAGGGGATGGGAAAGTCTCAGTGCTTCCCACAAAAACCCCCACAGTAATAAGCCTGGGGAAGGAGTTTTCCCAGCAGACTTCTTCCCACATCACTTATTTGAGAGGGTGGGACATCAAACCTCAAAATATGCAGCTTGACCTGACATACTTGTTTTTGCACAGACAGACAAGGCAGCTGCCTGCTGAAGGCATCCTGTTACTGCCATGCAATTCCAGAAGTTTATTTGGAGGGTTTTCTTAGCCAGCTATCTCCACACCAATCTCCCAGTGTCTTGTTACGGGAGGAGAACTAGGGCAAGGGAGCTTTCCAAAGGGAGGAAAACCCCCTCAGGCCTGATTAGTGGAAGACATTGCATGCCCCATGTGGTTTCTTCCTCTGTGGGAAGAGAGGAATGCAGCTGCCTTATGCACCAAAAGTAGAGTCCTGAGGGCCAGGTAATCTGTGTTTATCCTGTGTTTGACACTGACACCTCTCTCAGGAAAGAGATCCCTGAACCCCAGGGCAGGCTCTGTTAGAACAGAGGATCCTTAAGGTCCCTTCCAATCCAAACCATTCTCTGATTCTATGACCCACAGTTTTCTCTTTGTCACCTCCATGAGCTGCCTCACTGCTATGAAGAAATAGAAGAATAACAGGGGTAAAGCCCACTCAGAATGGGAAAGCATTAATCATTATTCTGAACTTTCTGTTCAGTTCTGCAGTTGCTCACGGTAGGTCACAAAATGCCTGTTTCCCAAAGCAAATGAAATGAGGAAATTCCTCATCTCTTTCTTGAGTAATGATACCAATAAATGCTACACCATTATGTACTAAATCAGCATAAACCTTCACGGCTCATGTGTCTTGAAAGTGTTTATTGAACCTGTTTTGAACTGAAGAGGACTGCGGCACCCTCGTGAAAAAGAAGGGAGGAAGGAGAGCTAGAGAGGCCAAAGAATTCCAACTTATTTTAACAAATAACTGCTCTAATCTCACAATGATGGAAAATTTCAGGAGAATCTCTTCCTGCTCCCTATTTTGGCTCCAAGAAAGAGCCAGAAACTTTGAGCGAGAAGGAGCTGTTTATATGAATGCATGATTTTTAAAAGCCCAGCCAAGTGCGTAAGAGCAGCAAGGCAACTTCAGCCTCCAGAGAAATAACCTTCAAATCGCAATTTGACAAACAATATCAAAAACTATCAGAGAAGCAAGAGATCTCGCTGACTGCAGTGTTTTCATTCCCTTCTCAGCAGTGTGACCTCATCACAGTCGCACTCGCACAGAATCCTATTACTGCTGCCTCAGCTGCAGAGCTGCAAGACAAAGGAAGGTTACAGACATCACTCCCCTCTGTGCCTTGCTAATCAATAGTTTTTATCTAATTTCTTTGCTTCGAGATACAGGAAAACAAGGTGCTGCATTTGAAATGGAAGGCTGGGAATAACTGAGCTTTGTGGAAATCAATACAAAATAGAATAGCTGACAATGTCATCCTGCTGAAACACTATGAAGACAGATTTGAAGTTCCTCTAATTATCTAGATGTTTGTATTTTTAAACACTGACTTAACGTCTGCAGAAAAAAAAATTGGCTTTATTTAATAACCATTGTGGTTTCAGAACTTTTTGTGCTACTGGTAAGTCTGCTCGATTTCCTTATATTTCCAGTCTGGATGGAAGTTTCCCTTTTGGTGTCAATTTAGGACTCAGCATGGAGCAGCTCTGTGAGCTTGCTGCATTTAGGGAGGTAATTTACACATGGCAGCACAGTGGGCTGGACCCTGGCTGGCAGGGATCCACACAGCCCAGGTGACGGACAGGAGTTACTGCAGTGGACACACTTTTTTCCCATTCATCTAAATTCTGGGTAATTTTTAGTAACCTCACATTACTCAATTTCCTCACATTAGCTAATAAGAAACATGAAAGCCCTGCACTATTTAAACTAGAGCCAGGAGGATTAAGAAATCCCCTAAAAATCAAAGAAGGAGCCCACAGATACTTAACTCCAAAGAGGGCAAGAAGCCAGAGTTAAGAGATGTAAAACCATCTCCATTGTGAAATGGAAGTGCCAATATTAATCCTGCCTCTTCCTGAACACTGAAAGGCTTCTTTAAGTTAAAGCACACCAGAGAGAATAGAAATGAGCTCAGCCCCTCCACTTGCCTTAGTGCCTCTCCAGTCTTCCCCCCAGTGCCACCAGAGCCCCTTTCCTTTCCCCTCTCAAACCCTTACAGTGCTCCCGTGGGGAGCCACCAATTCCTTCCAGCCCTGCACTCAGGAGAGGCAGCAGAAGGGATCTTGGAGCAGAACCCAGGCTGTGCTCAGCTAAAACTCTCCCAGAAATGCAGTGCAAGCACCAACTACCCCATGGCTCTGCTTCACTGCAGGTTCAGATCTTATTCTGGAATGCTGGGATTTTAGTCTGGAAGGGATTGTTTTAATTTAAGAATTTAGCTATAGCAAACTCTAAAACTCATTAATGGTTATGGACTTGCTTCTGTTTAATGGGTAAACCATTTTTTCTGCAATGAACTTTCATAAATATGCCACAAGACAGGTTTTTAAATAAAAATGTAATTTTAATGCAATGGGAAATTGCTCACTTGTTGAACAGTAATCATTTCTCTCTCCCTTATTTCTTTGTGCACTACTGAACTACTAAGTTGAAAGCTGGACATTGTACTGTGCAAAAGTGAAGATAGATAGATAGATAGATAGATATAGATAGATAGATAGATAGATAATCACTAAAAAGTCCAAATCTGAGCTGCAATAAAGCAAGAACTGCTTTACAACCTGCTTGTACAGTTGGCTGATGTTCCATTCCTAACCTGGCAGGAAGATTAGCTACTTATCCAGGGAAAACTACCAACGCAAGCAATTCTGATTTTCCAGACAAACAGTAAATTCAATTTAAATTTGGTGAAGTTTCAGATTGAAAAAAGGGAGACATTTTTCAAAGTGTCAAAACATTTCATGTTGTCATTTTTTATCTAAAATGTTTGTTTCAGAAATGCCAAAAAGTTTTCATTTTGACATTTTCCCAACTGAACTTTTTTTCAAATTGGCATTTTTCATGTAAAAGTTCAGGTAATGTTTAAAAAATGAACCTCCTTTAAGACAAGGTAAAAAGCTCAAAATTTCAGTTCAGGTCAAATAAAATATTTCCCATTGATCAAGTAGAACTTTAGGGTTTCTCAGAAAAGATCACTTTTGTTTGAACTCACAACAGTTTTTCTCTAGCTTTTTATTCATAAAAGAAAGAGAAGTTTTGCCTGAATTCATAAACATCATGTTGATTTTGAAGAGATTCCCTTGGTTTTCATGAATATTATGTTGAGGTCCACAAATGGGTTCTTGCATCTTAATAAATCATTGTGAATTGCAATTATTTTAGAGGTCCAGGTACGCCTTTTAGCCCATCATAAGCATGAGATAAATGAGGTAATTTCAGCTTCTTTAGTGAATGTTTAGGCAAATTTCTTTTGTATTTGCAATGGGCTAAAATTTTTGCTAAAGATCATTCACCAGCAGAGGGTTCAATTCACACACATATCTGGGACTTGGTCTTGGCTGAGGAATAGCCATGATATTTTATTTATGAAGCTTTATTAAAACTTAGGAAAGGGTCCTAAATATTTTCCCTGAAAGAACATCAGCCAAACAAAATTACGAGCTGGAGATCTGGAGATGGATTAGATTAATTAGGAGATGAGCTGGGACAATGCACTGAATGTTGAGATTCTGCAGCTCCAGCAAGTTCAAGATCAGTCAAATATTTCCTATGCATTGTGTCTGATTTATTTTATATTAGGGTGTGTTATGAGCTGGCAAAAGCAATCTGAGAGCTCTTCCTGGGGATCACGGACACGTTGCCCTCTGTGGAGAGTAGATCAAGTTACAGATGTTTGGAAAAGGTTGATCCCAACATTCAGTCTTTAAATGGGGGGTGGGAGGGTGAGGTGAGCCAGAAAATAGGAGGTCAAACATCTTGAATCACCACATAAATATTACAATAAACTACCAAATATACTTTTATAAGCATCTAAATGAAAAAAGATGAGAGTGAAATTTAACATCATCCAGGGATTTGTCAGCATCAAACAAGGAGCTCCAACTATTTTCCTCCCTTCTCTGAATTCCTACTGCTCACTTTAGAGTTGGCCCATCTCTTATTGATGGACCAGCTCTGCTCAGATACAGAAAAAGGTGCCAATTCCATATTTATTTATATTAATAATTTCAATATTTCATATGGTATCTCAAAAAAAATGAGGAAAACATAGTCAGGATCTATACAAATAATTTATAACTGGTCATAAAATCTTCTGTAGGTAGTGATGATCAGTGGAACAATAAGTGTGGTGCAATTGTTCATCTGGCACTAAGTCAATGTTTTCATTATTGATTTTGGTGATGAGAACACACCAAAAAATGCTGCAAAGACACAAGAAGGATTTTGACAAACTGGTGAAGTGGAATGAACAAACAGTCAATAAATAGAGGTGGAAGGCTCTACAAGTGGGCACAAACACAGGTAGAAGACTCAATGGGAGACCAAACAAGTATCCAGGTGTTCCCAGAGAGCACCAGCTGAGCAAGGACCAACAACATAACATGGATTTTTGAGAAGTGGAGTCATTCCTGGGACATGGGAGGCAATCCCTCAGATCTAGTGATTATTGGAAAGGCCTCATCTCAAGCCCTGCAGTCAGTATGGCACCTCCAGCAGGCTGTGGACACTGGCAGAGAGCACAGAGGAGCCCATGAGGGAACCACAATTCAGGTGCGTGAGGAAACCTTGATGGAGTCTAGAGAGGGGGAGATGGAAGATGCAAAAGCAGTTTAAACAAAGGTAGATCACCAGAAGATAAACTGTTCCTCATGCCCCTGTTTAGCCAGATGAAAAGTAAATTGCAGCAAGGAATGTGCCACATGAATGCAAACTATTATTAATTAATTCTCATTACTAATTTACTAGTACTATACAGCGTGTCTGCCAACATTCCATTAAACACTGCCAGGCTGTGGGTACTTATGGTTAGTTACCACTCCTAAAGTCCTCCCCAGGGACCAATTCTGGCCATCAGCCAGCTGGTGTAGTCTTTCTTTAATTTACAAGTTGTCCCACTTGTCCAGACCTATAAGGAAGGCATTCTACATGTTTAATGTTGGACTAGGAGTTTTATGTCCCTTTGGTTGGCTATTTACTGAAGGAGAAGAAGAGACATGACAGCTGTAAAATTCTTCAGGAGCTGGATGAAATTGTTTGGGTGCATCCTGGCCAAAGGAAGCAACACAAGTGGCTCAGGATTTGGGCTCTGCTGGAGCAGTAGAGCAGTGGGAGCACTTTCAAATAGCAACTTGATTGATTGTAACTAGCTGATATTCATATTAATTAATGGGAAATCTCAACAGAGTTAACTTTTGTTTTTCCAAAGAATGGCAGTTAAATAAAAATTGGTTACACATATTTGGCTCAGTGCCTCCTCTGGTAGATGTTTGAAGCAAAGAGAGAAGTAACAACTCTTTGCGCTCAAGCACAAATGAAGTTTTGGGACACAAAGTGTCAAGAAACCTACCGAAATCTCAGTCTGATTTTATTGGCAGTTTTGAGCCTCAGGAAGAAGAAAAGATAAGAATCAAAAATCCAAATCCAGGAGTTGCATTAACACTCTGACATATTCTATAATTAACTTGTGGCATACTCTGACTCATGGAGTCAAGGGGTTAAGAGCCTGTGCAGTGTAACAGAGAACCAGTTCTATGGATAACACAAACATTAGTCAGGATCAACATCTGTAAGGAACATCTGTCCCAGACACTGATTACTTGCACCTTTCTCCCACACACCATCCTATCCAGAAACAAGATAGCCAAAAAGGGAAAATTTTTCCTGTCCAACCTCTTTTCTGTGAAGAGGAAGAATCCAGCAGGAATGATACATTAATTTTTAATGACTGTTTCATCTTGAATAAAACTTCAGATTTCAAAAAAGATCATTACAAATCTCTACAGGAAACAGTCCCCTTTTCTGTTTGAGATCAGATTTTGTTTCAAAGGTTTTAAATATTGGTTTAAAATGCACTTTTCAAAAAGCTCAAAGTAGAACATCAAAATTACACTCTCCAAAGAAATGAAAGCTTAAAAAACTTCATGCCAGTGAAAATTTGAAAAAACAATTTCAAAATACCACAGAATTTAATTTCATTCATTTCCCATTCAAGTATTGCCAGGAAACCAAAACCATCAGATTTCTACCATCTCTAAAAATACTGGAGAATTCTCTGTGGTTGTGATTCATTAAGGCAATATCCACATAGCTGTGGGCAGGACTTGTCTCACCTAGTCTGAGACACTGACAGTGTTGAAATCCCTGTCTGAGCGAGTCATCACAACTTCCTTTAATATCAGTGGTAAGAACCTTGGGTGATGCAACTCTGTTTGATGGTAGGCATCTAAAATAGGTCAGAGCATTCAATTTCTCTCCATTGACAATAACAGGAATCTGGATCAGATGGAGAGCTTCTGCTTGTTGATGTCTTACACTGAGCATTCACGTTTTATAAATGAAGCAGTTTTCAGATCGGGAATCAGACTCAAAAGGGATCACACAGCATCTGTTAAGAAAAGCACAAGGAAGACAATGTCTACAAGAGACATTGCAGAATGGATTCTCTTCACCACCTACCGAGTGTGACCTGGAGGATCTTCTCCAGGGCACTTGCAAGGCCATCTGCTTTCTCTTCTGTTGTGTCTGCTTTTTATTTGTTGCTCAAGGCAAAGATGTGTAGGTGTCTTTGATAGTTTTGCTTTCTGTAGCCCCAAAGACTTCAGCACAGAAAATAGATTTCACTTAGACATTGAAAAGAGAAAATGTGTGAAAGAGATTGCAATGATGTTCTCAAGGTTGTTGGATTAACTTCCTGTTGCTATCACTGACAGTGATTTATCCTGGTTGTTTAAATTCTGCTGGTAAACACGACGCACTGAGGTCTGCTGTGCCTCACTGTGCTGAGACAGAACTTTCCAAAGCCAAGCACAAATCTCTTTCTTTCTCTCAGTGCTCATGGACCATGTTTTTTGTAACATGTCCAAGGAAAATAATCCTTCCTACTTGGACAAATATGTGTGGGTCACTTATTATTCCACCATACTTCTCTGGTGTAACTGTTTAAGTTCCTTAAACATCACAACTGGAAAAATTCAGCTTGTGCATAGGAAACAGGATCTCCACTTAATAGATGGGAATTAGTAACATGGACCCTTCTACCTCAGGGTCATTTACTGGGCAGAGTGTGCTTGGACTTCCCAAGAAACTAAGGATTCTGTCCTATGAATTTACAGCTGGTACCATGGAGTATGTGACGTCATTACTTGGGATGTATGAACACAGCATTCCACAATTCTGTGAAGAGAAGTTATTTCTTTCCATGTGATGGGTGTTACTGGCTAAAGCAAAAGGAAGGAAAAGCTGTAGTGAACTGTGCTACAAAAATACACCCTGAGGATGCAGTGAAGAAAAGAACCCAGTGAGTGATGGAGTGGTGAAAGGCAGGAGTTGGCAGTGGAGAGGACATTGGTTCCACAAAGCACAATAAAGTAAAAATGTCATTATCCTGCTGCAGACATGAGCTGGCTCAGAGGGAGACAGGTTGGCCACAGCTCCTCATGTGAAAAGTCAATCCACCACCGTAATCAAGATTTATTTATCTGATGCCCAAATTCTATCATCAACATGAGCAACAGCAACAGCAAGAAGTCAAAAAATCCCTTTAAAGCCTTTTGATGGTTTTATCATCCACAATATCAAAGCAGCTATTGACAAGGAAAACCTTCAATTAAAGCATTGATGTGATACAGGGGCAAATGATTAAACTCATCAAAATAATTCAAAAAAGGTTTGAGTTTTTTTTAAATTTATGAGCTAAAGTTTTTTTAAACCTCTCATTCTTCCTATCATTGTAGTACTTCTCTCATAAACTCAGGCAGAGGCAAATTGCCCTCTGCAGGAAACCAGAGCACGTTGTCCAGTGATCAGTGCTCAAGTAACTCTGGCACTCAGTAGCGCCAAGGAATCTGAGGGGTGGATCAGAACTTGTGTCCTGTTAAGTCATACAGCAAAATGACAAAAGTGCTCCAAAAAAATCCTTGTCCTGGAAGGATTCTCTGCCAAAGGATTCATACTCAATTCAAGTCAAATGGATTATCCAGGTTTCAGGGACAATTTCTTTGGAATGCACAAGTCCATTTCAGTCCAGCTGTGGTGATGGGAACTGGACCTGCAAGTCTTGGTATGTCCAAGGTCACAACAAAGGGAGAAGCTGCTTCTTAAACTTTTCCAGCCAGAATCCAGGAGAGATCATTCTGTCTTTGGTGAATTATAAATTATGTTTGGCACCATTTCGAGCAGGACTGAGCCTAATACCCACAATCAGCCAAATCTGCCAGCAGACACATCACATGAATTTGCATTGAAGCTTAGTTGCCTGGGATTTTTTTAATGGAGAACATAATCAGCTCACTATATATTCTCCTTGTGTAACCATCTATCCATCATCTACAATATGCACAGCTATAAAAGCACAAACCAGATTGTCATTGTTATTTTTTGAGAAAACATTTCTTTGTTCAAGTGCAAAGCTTTGTCTCCTTCAGTTGTACTGGATTTTAGTTATTCTAAAATGTGACTTTATAAAAACCTCCTGCAAAAGCAGATAAAATGAAGGCTCTCTCTGTGTAGGAGTGATTAGTATTCTGTAGTGTCGCAGTACATTTTCATACTGATTTTTTGTGTGTTTTTCCCCCATCAGAATAGTACAATTGTGGGCTCTACATATCTTAATATAGATTGAAGATAGCATTTTCTTTAAATCTACACTTGGGCCCTTTAATTATCCAACTTTTTTGCAACTTTTGAAGGAGGATTATTCATTTTAGGAAATAAAATATGAGCGACTACACAAAATAAAACAGTGTTTGAAAGGAAGGCTGAAAATATTTTGTTCATACATACTTTCCTCATTACAGGTGGAGAAGTGCTTGGGAATGTAAACAGTGCATGGTTTAATTCTTTCTGTACATTAGTGGAAAACAGATATTTCCTAATTATCCAAAATTAACGTACTGAGTAGGACACAGCCCTGCAGCTACAGCCAGACCTCTTTAGCAGTGCTGGGCACCCACTGCCCCTCTCCCTGCAGTCCCTGGGAGCTGGGGTTCCTCAGCTCCCTGGAGAACAGGGATTTCATTGCCCTGCAGTGCATGAAATGCCCCATATGATGTAAGAGGCCGTGCCAGAGCCTGGGCCCCATGTACATCCGTGCAGCATTTGGGTGAGCACAGCATCAAGACCTGAGCAAATATTTAAACCAGAAACAACTTCAAGCAAGGGCACAAAAGGATGTTCAAGTTGGCATGGGCCAATTGTCAGGGAAACAAATTTGAAAAGGAAAAAACCCACAAAGACAAAAAAAAATAATATTTACTTCACTACCTTTCAAACCAGATGCCTCTAAAACAAAAAATCTGATCTTTTTCTCTTCTTTCCCTGCGTGTTTTACTGCACAATTGAAAAAATTTGTATTTTAATTCTTGTTGCCCTTGATCAGTGACTTCCTTTCTTATTTTCTTTATGGATATTACATACATAAGCAGCTGTGTTTCACCATTCCACTGACTCCAGTAGTATTACTAATATGCTTAGTGATAGGCACGTGCTTAATTACCAAGGAGAAAAGAGACCTTAAATAGTTCCCTGATATGGGAAAACTGGTTTAGGTTAACTACAAATGTGATTTGCCTTTTGGGAACTTTGGTCTCACTTCCATGACTGAGGGCAAACCATAATGGAGTAATGGACAGATAATGCACTTAACTCAATTTTTTAAAACAATATTTTATTGATTTACCTGAAAATCTCAGGTCTGTGGATTTGCTCTCTAAAATGCCAGCCAATAACTGTGAAAAAAGAAAAAGTGGGGGGGATACAACACTAACATTTCACTTTGAAATTTTAACCCTTTCAATTTTTTTTCCTTCTAAACATCCTTTGTCTCAGAAGATGGCACAAAACAAAGCCAGAAGCATTTCCTTGGCAGACCAATGGGAAACATGGAGAGAGAAGAAAGGCAAAACAGGGACAGCCCAATTTGTGTCACAGCTCACTACATTAGAGCATGTCTGAGCCCTGGATTTTCTCTCTGTTCATGCCAGTACTCCTTTGATGATTACTTTATCTGAAAAAGATAAGACATTATGAATTTGATTATGGCATCACTCCACGTGGTTTGACAGGGCCTCAAGCACATTGGTAAATTGCTGTCTGAGCAGTTCCATTATTATTACATTGCATGGCTCACAGTTAAGGACTAAGCTGGAATAAATATAGAATTTTAAAAAACGATAACAGTCACTCTTAGCCTTTAAAGAAATTACTCCTTTAGAGTTACAGTGTCTTCTCATTACTTTCAATGTCACTCAGTTAAACATTAATAATTGCTGGCCTGTGCATAACCTGCAAGCTCAAAGCACTCCCAGAGCCCAGCCAGCTCCACAATGTTGAAATGTCATTTTTGACCATCTTTGTAGAGTTTAATCAGTACTTAAACTGTACAGGACTGACAAGGAGAACTGTTGATGGCAGTTGCTTTGAGACTGCTCATATAATTTTCAATCTGAATTTTATGACTGCAGTATTTTAAGCAGAACAGTACAGTAACTGTAATTTTAACAAGAGGAGAATTTTATTGGGTTTTTTTCCTATGCATTAGTCTGGAATTCTACACACTTAATAGTCTCTTAGTTTAAAGACCTCAGTCTTGGTACAAAGAAAAATAATGCACGCTGCAGTTCAGAGTAGGTCATCTGAAGAGCAAGTAAATACATCACTTCATTGTCACTACAAATTCAGAAACCCCATTATTATTATCACTATGCCTTAAAACCACAGGATTTTTGTCATAGAGGAGACTGGAGAATTCTGAGGTGAGACCATTACATTTCCTTCTGACTGCTCAGAGATATTAGAGCTGCAGGTGGGGGAGAATGTTTGTGTAAGACCTTACAGGGTGGTGTCCCACTGGAAGAGGGAAAACTTTGGAAACACAGTTGGAGTGAGCCAGAGGTGTTGCAGCAGCCTCTCTGTAGGGTCCAGTTGGGCACAGCTCCCTCCCAGAAGTATTTCCAACCCAGGCAAGTTTCCTGGGACTGCGTTTGTGTCTCAGGTTCACAGAGCTCAGGGCTGGGCTGCCCATGGAGCCAGGCTGGGCTCCTTTCCTCCTCAGCTGACAGGGTGTGCACTGAGCCAAAGCAAAGAGGGGCCCCTGCTTTGATGTGCCTCCCTAGAACCCAAGAGAAGTGTATAGTCTTTTAATAATTAAGAGTTATGGATTTGAAAGCAAAGCTACCACCATTGCCAAGCTCGACTAAAGTCTTTGAAAAGAACTCTGTCAAAATGCATTTCTAAGAAGAAATTATGTTATAAATTATTTTTATGGAATGTTCCAGTGTTAAATGAATATTTAGGTTGCAGTTCATGAAAACCTCCCTCTCCTGAAAAAAATGTTTTCATTTTTTAGATTTCTCTTTGTCAGCATTTCTAACAGTAAAAATGACAAACTTTCATGGGTAGGTGCCAATGGAGACAGCTGTATTTTATTATTGAATACTTCTGGTGCTTAGTTTGGCACCAGTCCTGTTTATATTGCTAGTAAGATTTCATGCAAGCCTTTGCAAGGTCTTGTGTTTAAACTTAAATGTCTGATATGGTTTGTAATTGATTCCACCCAGTTCCCTCCCTCCTCCTTCTCAGTCCAGTTAGTAAAAGAGAATTTATCACTGTGTGGGGAACACAAAACTTCCAGTGCTGCAGATTCAAAGACAAAAATTCCATAGCAAGATCCTAGAAACCTCTGGTTCTATTATGATTCTCTTCAACTGCTAGGAAAATGTATTAATCCCTGCTGTTCTTGCCCTTGGATTCTTTGTGTGTGTGTGTGTGTTTTGATTAATTGACTTTGCTTAGGCTTGAATCAAACCAACCCATGTGCTTCCCATCTTGGAGCAAAAATTTATTTATTACCAGAACATCCCAGTTATTTAGTTATTACCAGTGCATCCTTTATTTCCCTGTTTGTCTGTGCACTTACCTGGGTATACCAGGCAGTTTGCTGAATGCTTGCATGAGAGTGAATATCAAAAAGCAGCTTCAGAACAAAATCCCTAAACCAGGAAGGTGGATTTGCTTTGGTGCCTTTTTACAAAACACTAAATGGGTGAACTGCACTTCTGTCAGGGCTCAAATTACACCAACATGAAGTCACTAAGATCAGAGGATTTGTTTTGTATGAGTGAACTTCAGAAGGCAGGAGAGGAAGAGAAGTTTTAAAAACCTTTCCACTGGAGCTCCATAATGATAAACAAGGCAGGTCCATCTGCCTTGGTCTGGTCTAGGCAGAGCTAAATATAAACCAAGAACAAAATACCCACTGGCCGATTTAGCATGTAACGAGCTACTCCTAATGGAAATCAGTGAACTGCAGTTGGCCTTGAGAATCACTTGTCATTGCCAAGACCTCTGCGATAGCCAGTCTGCTCACACCTCTTTTATCACTGCCATGTCTTGTAGCAGATCCTGCTGGGCCTGAGATGCTCTTTTTGGTGTTGGCCAGTATGGTCAGAATTACAACATCCGTGTCTTTGGCTGGGGTCTTCAGGGTTATTTCAGTACAAGAATTGACTGTGTGCTCTATTTTGCCGCATTCTGATCTTGCCCTTATCAGATCACGCACAGAGTTTCACAATATTTGAAATCCGGCCCTGCTTTTGCATTGTTTTATATCAGAACAGCTTTCACGCCTTCAAAACTCATTCTCTATGTGCTGCCGATAAACATTATGCAGATAGATAAAATGGGTTATTCACAATCCACTCAGGTTCCCATGTTACTCTGTATTCTGTGGTGGGCCCCTGTTAAAACTGTAAATATACTCTCTTACCTCATTACTTTAAATTTTGTTACAGTGAACTGCATGTGCAGCTTATCTCAGCATAACAAATTTCTCTATAGCCATGGCTGGAAAGACAATGTGTTTCTGTAGAGGAAGAAAAACTATACAGAGCTTTAAAAGTCAATGTTTCTTTCCCACCCACCATTTAAAAAAAAAAAAAAAAAAAGGATCTAGAAACTTCCTGTAGCCATAAAACTATGAAAAGAGTTGCACAGGGTATGATTGTCCTTCAAGGGAAATGAAAGAATCCTCTGTAGATTTCAATATGGAAAGAAGGCTATAATTGCATGTTCTGCAGATATCATTCATGACAGAATTACAACAAATATCATATGCCAGTAACTCAGACGAAGAGCTGTCGCGTTTAGCTAATCCCTCTCTCAGGGGGTGAGCAGAAGATGGTGCATCAGTAAATTGGCACCAGAGTCTAATTAGCGCTCTCATTCAGCGTACTAAGTAGGAAGAGATGGCAGAAAAAGTAGATAATATTCAACAAGCAGAGGGGCAGGCAGGCAGATCTGGAGTAATAGAAATTGCAGACCCAAAGATCTCCAGAGAGTGCAAAACACAAGCTAAAATTTTATCCAGCTTAATCACAGTAGAATGCAGAACAGAATTCTCCTAACTTCTTTTGCTGCAATGGATACAAAGCCAAATGAACACAGGTTTCCTCTAACTGTTTATTTCACCTTCTGCTGTGCAGGAAGGAGGGGAAGCGGGGCTCAGGCAATAACTTATCCTGAAACATTTTTGGAGCTAAAGGTCAGGTAGAGTTCCAGGAGCAGCGAGTTCCAGAGGAATGTAGCTCTGAGTAAGAATTCCCATGTCCAGCTCCCACTCCCATCCTGATGGGGATGATTAGCTGAGGTTTCCTGATGAATGTAGGTGTATGTAACAAGTCAGAGGGAGAGAAGTGATAGATTAGGTCATTTAGCTCAGTCCAGCAGCTCTATATGGATAGGTCAGCCCGGCAGATTTGACACTGGACTTGTAGGCAGCATGAGGCAAATAACACCAGATAATGAAGTTCTCTTCCAGCTGGAATGTGCTTTGCAGCAATTCAAGAATTTGTCAAAGGTGCTGGACAGGATTCAAAACTCCCCTGGTACAAAAGCTTCGCTACAGGTCTGCCTAGAAGCTGATAAGCTTTTGGTTTTAACATCTGAGGAAAAAAAAAACATGTCAATTCTTGACTAGGGGCAGATAAAACAACCATTTTGCTGGGCTGGGATAGCATTTCAGGCTCTTGGGCTGAGAGTGCATTGAGTAGGACCTTGACATGATGCACATTTTGACAAGAGGCTGGTTTATTGATTGAACATGAATCAGGTAAATGGAACTTGCTAACAAATGACTCTGGTAAACAGAGCTTGCTCCAGTGCCAGGCAAGCCTGTGTTGCAATCAACTTGATTTTATGATTATAATAATCTGCATTAGATTTAGCATCCCTTTAAGTTGAACTTTAACTATGATTTAGAATTTTCTATACAAGGGAAGAAGACAAAGAACTACAAAACCACAATGAGCTGAGATAGAGAGCACTGGTTGGAGAAACCCTTGCAGAAATCACAGCTTTCCCTGCCCACAGATAGTGAAGACTTTTTCTTCATCTCCCTATTGATTGAACCCTATTGACAAGATCCTACAGACTACATCTAAATCCCACTTACATATCAGCAGGTGGACCTAGAAGAAAACAAATCTGGCTCAGCCCAAATTGAACCAGAGACCTAAGAAGTTCAAGACACCTTTGCTCATTCTTTCTTTTCTCACTTTCAACTTTTTAGCTGTTCTTCATTCATAGAAACAAAAAAAAAACCAAAACAAAAACCCAAATATCCACCACTAAAAATTGACCTTCCAGATGCTCAGTTCCAGTCTTGATCCAGCCTTTAGGAGAAAGATTACAGAGCTTTGAAAAATCAGGTTTTTAATGAAAAGGCTTGTGCAATGACATCTTTAAGCCAGGCTCGGGAAAAAAATTCTGAGTTGCACATTTCAGCAGAAACGCATCTGTTGTCACATTACAAAATGTAAGAGGTGCCATCCTTCAGCCTGCTTGTTTAAGAAAAGCAATGGAAGAAAAAAGACTCATCAACATTAATATCTCCAACAGGAAATACTCAGTGTCCAGGAATGTGATAGGTCCAGCCCATTTTAACCCCAATGGGGAACTAAAGCAGAAAATCATATAAATTTTAACAATCATTAGAGTAACACGGCTTCAGAAGCACAAGGAAAAAACTCTATTGGACTTGCTTTGGAGCTTTAGCAGTTGGAAAAGATTCCCAAATTGTTCATGTTCATTGAATTATTTATCACTGATTTATACAATTGCCCACCAAAATGGTTTCTTACAATCTTCACTTGGGCAAACGTGACAGCACCGCTCCCCATCCGTGCTCTTTCCCTCACTGCCTCCCCTGGCTTCCAAGAGATTTACTGCTCTACTGACACAAGTTTTTCAAAATCCACGGTACACAGCATGGAAGCTGTAAGGACTCTTAATTCATTTGGCAAAACCCATTAAGATTTTGTGAGTGCTGTAGAAGTTTAAGAGCCCTCCCGAGGCAGTGATGGCTCGGAGGACGACAAACGGCCGCGGTTGTTGTCACCAGCAAAGGCTGCTCGTGGCTGCACTGAGGGAAGGCTCTTAAAAGCAGAGTCAGACTGGATTGATTCTTGACTTTGCCACACACTTTGGGTGACCTTGAGCTTCTGAGGTTCTGTGAGACTGAGGGAGGGTGGCACAGATCAGGATTACAGCTGCCAGCAGCCTCGTCATTCACAAATAAATATTGTGTACTCTGCTCATTTCCAAAACCCAAACCAAAGGCTGGTCCAGCTCCAATGCAGGGAGTCTGCTCTTAGACAAAAGCTCTGATGAATGCAAACTTTAGGATTATTTCAGCCACAGCTCTCCATAAGACAAAAACTCCTGGGTCTGGATCTAAAAAACAAGTAAAGATCATCCCAGTAGCAAGACTTTTCCAACCCTGATGACAAGGAACCTTTCTTTAGATCACTGGACAGGTATAGATGGTGGGTTCATCTGTTACTCAAATCAATTGATTTTGGAAGCCTTTTTAATTCCTATGAAGCATCCCTGAATCTTCTGTGCACCAATCAGCGGAAATTCATTATGACTCTTTGCTTCAAATTGTAAAAAAAATATATTAAGGTTCCAGAGAAACACGGGACAATTAGCATTTTCCCAGCTCCCTTCTCATTTTTATCTGCCTGGATACTTTAAACTTTCTGGAGAATGAGAAACAGCACAAAATGGAACATTAATTCCAGCGCTTGCTGCAAGTTAGAACACACTTCAGTGTTCCTTGCATGCTGAAAGAGCTCTGCATTTTAACTTGTTTGATGCCTAAATTAAACCCAGTAAAATATTCCTTGGTTTATAAAGCTGTATTAATTAACAAAGTGCCTGATTTCCTTTCTATGAGTAGGTTAAAAGCAACAAATTTTAAAGGGAAAGTTTCATCAGATTTTGGTCCCAATTAGATACTGAAAACTGATAATACAACTCTCACATTGCCAGCTAGAACACGAATGTTCAGAGCAGGGACACTAATACAGAAAGGAATCATCAATGTTTTTATTACATGCAGTAGACTTATATCACCAATACTTTGGGTGCTGCCAAGTTTCCAGGCCCTGGTGACAGATGTGGAGTATTTAAAGAGTTTATTGAAGTGGGTCAAAATACTGTCCAGAGAGAAACAAGAATTTATTACTGTTTATAAAAAAACTGGTGATGCTCTATGTGACTCTGAAAATTTTCCTGAATAAAGATTGTACTTTGAAGGATCTCTGAGTTTTGTGTCCACAAACACAAGAGTCTAATCTATGTAAAGCGAAGAGTTTAAAGAGATGTTCAGTACCAGTGAGGCTGCCTATGGCACAGTGTACAGAGAAATTTAAATATTCCAAAGCCTTGTACAACTGAGAGAGAAACTGCAGTCATCTCCCCTCTCTCATCTCATATTTTTCTGAAGCAGAAGAAATAGCCTCATCCAGATTTAGATGATTTTTTTCCTAAAGACATCAGTGTCCTAAAGGTTTACAAAAAAATCAGTAACTATCTACTGGAAAGTTTGCCAGACAGAATCCTCAGTTAAATATATGATGTGGTTTCTACCTACTAGACAGAAGACCACATCACATTTCATTTTGGATAAGCCTGCTATTAAGATGGCAATTCTTTTGACAGAGCAGGGATGGAGACAGTTTACCACAGAGACACGTCAAAGTCCCCTCCAGGACAGAGCAGACGAGTGTGCTCTGAGGTTTGTGCCTCAGAAAGGTACAGTCAGCACTGAAAAGGAAAGCCCATGAGTCAACAGAAAATTTGGTTTCTCTCGGTTGCCAGTTCTTTGGGCTCTACAAACACAAATATTCCCTACAGAAAAGAAGTGTATGAAAGAAAGATACTGTGGGCTGCCTGGAGTTGTTGATTCCATACCACCCACCATACTAACTCTCAAAAATAGGACTGCATTAAAGTAATCCCTACACATTTCCTTTACGTAATGGTGGTTGGGCACAGGTGCCCAAATGTCCACTCCTCTTCCATGGTGTCCTGTTCTAAATTACAGCCACCTGATGTTAATTTTCAGCCCTTGCAATTACTGAACAATTTCTGTGTTTTATAGAAGTTGAAGCAGGAATATTCCTCTTGGGGTGAATCAATGTCAGTGTATGCCAAGAAAGAGATTATTTTTCAGGAGATAGTTACTCCCTCTTTTTTTCCTGCCTCATAGAGAGTCATTAATTCCGTGGGTGATTCTAATATTAAGTGTATATGCATGTGGTAGGTGGGTGGCAAAGACAGTTATTGATTATTATATGGACATATCTGCCAGAGCTCATGCCAGTGTAATTAGAAATCCATGGCAATGAATATTGGAGTATGAACAAAGCTTAATAGCAGCTTTTGGAATGGCATAGCTGAGCAGATATCCATGGAGAGGGAAGATCTCAGCTCACAAAAGACAGGATATGGAACAACCAGCAGCACAGCAATCCAGTATAATTGGGTTGTTTTTATAATACAAGTGTACTGCTTATTTGTTTAGATAAAATTGATGCAAAACTTTGTAGGGGTTTGGATGTGTACCATCCCAAATCTTCCTCTTGAGGAACAGAGTAAAAAAGGTAATGGGGCAAATGAAATCTGTGAGAGTTGCTCACTGCTTTGACTCAAGAGAAATGAACATCTACTGCCCTTAGAAAAAAGGCCTTTGATGCACTGGACACTAAAGATTGGGCCAGAGATTATTTTCTGACAGTTCTGGGCTACATCTGGTTAGAAGGTCCTTGTTCTGTTACAAATTTCCCAGCTTGCCAATCTCCTGTGCTACGGGGAACGATTTGTACATTGCCTTGCTGCAATTGTGGAATTAGAGATGCCACCAACAAGCTCAGGAAGGAATTGTTTTGCCTTTTCTACACCACATCAACATATGTTCCCACTTTCCCTTTAAATTAAATTACATTTCAGACACTGAGGTGAGAACATACACATGGAAGAGCTGCGTGAAGGATGAACATCCTTGGACAACAGCTTGGATTGTAACAGCTCTGGAATCTCTGCATTGGAGGGCAAAAATGAGTCTTGAAAAAGGAACTCAAAGAGTTCTTTAGTAAACAGATCCTTCCTACAGACATCTCTCCTCTACAGAAATTATATTGTACAGCAATCCTGAAAGTTACTAAATCCTTCTGAGAACCACTAATGAACTCCAGTATCCACTGCTTTTGGCAGATGTTCAGGGTACGAAGCATCTCACAAGGATTTTACCTTGAATCATTCACCAGAATGGAGCATCTAAATTAAGAAAACCAAAATTAATTTACTGTGCTGCAGTCTGCAGCAGCCATCTCATGAGACAGAATCCAGCCTCCCGAGGAAGAGCTGGGAATGCAGCATTTGGAAACCCTCAGGACACATCAGCAGGGCCCAGCAAGGGTAAAAAGTGCAACATTTGCAAATTAAAATGCTTAAATTATTAGTAAATATCCAAGTACATGCAGTGGCCATGAACCTCACAGTTGATATTCTAATGAATTTGGAATTGGAATATGAGCAATTGTCTCAATACTATGGATGGAAAGCTTGAACAAAGAACAGAGTTGGCTACAGTGAGATTTGCATTGGATGAAAAACTCTGGTGAGCATGACATGGAATTCTGTAATATCCAGCAGTGAAGAGCTATGTATATCCAGGTGAAACTCTGCAGGCACAAGTTTTTAGCTCTGCTAAATCTGCTTTCTAAAACTTCAGCATTCATATTTTAAAAGAGTAAATTCTACTTGTCTCTGTCACTTGTAAAATGCATACTATTAACAAGCAAAAAACATCACAAAACATCCATCTTTGGATGGAAAATTGCTTTTCCCCATTGTTTTGTTGTTGTTGTTGTTTTTTGTTTGCTTGTTTGGGGCTTTTTTGCAAAAACCTCCCCACTGGGTTTTCATTTAAAAACAAATAGGGAAAATGAGAGTGGCAAATGTTTGTCTTTTTTCACAATAGGGAATTTAATTAAAAAAGAGAAAACTGTATTTTTACCACAAATATACATATATATTATAGCTTTACTGAAGGCATGAAAGCTGTCTTGAAATTTGGTGCAGAAGAAAAGAAAGCAAGCATGACTAGCTCCTGTATTTGTAAAATGTTCTGAAATCCATGGAGACAGAGCCATATCCTGACAGCCTCCTTCCCACTCTGTGTCACGTAGAAGGCCCTGAGCACGAGCAAGGCCAGGAGTCTCTATCAGAAAATTACAAATGGCTACATGTGCAATTTTAATTAATGAACTGGTGACCTGATGATGTAGATTTCGGGAAACACCAGCTGGTAAAACTCTGTACAACAAACTGAGGCCAAGCAACTGGAAAATCACTGACAGCACGGTGTCTTTTAGTGAAAGCTTCAGCAAAGAAACCCTTGTACTTTAAAAAGAAGCACAAAAGCAAGTGTTTAAATAAAAAGTATGGGAGAAACATCTTCATTATCAGTCTTTCTCTCGTAGGAAATATTCTTTTTCTGCTATACTGGGTTTAATTGTATTAGTACCAGTGTAAGAAATCCCTTTGAAGCAGTTGAAAACAATGAGGTAAGGCTGATCAGAGTCTTCATAGAGAAAAGTTAGCCTGGAAACACCAGAGCTGGGGTTGTGTCAACACTAATAGCATAGAGTTGTAGGATTGTTTAGGGTGGAAAAAACTCTTCAGATGATTGAATCCAATCATTCCAGCCACCACTGCCCCGTGTCCCCAAGTGCCACAAGCACATGCCTTTCAAATCTCTCCTGGGATGGCAGCTCTGGGCAGCCTGTTACAATTTCCTAGTCTTCCATTTTTAAACTCAAATACTGTTATTTCTGAGTAGATCAATTTTAAATGTGAGTGCAATGTATTAAACTTAAAAGTGGAGTTTAAATTATTAAAATTATTTCTATTAGCTTCAAATGCCCTGGCTCCATTTAAGCAAACGAATTAAGGACATGCTTAAGTACATTTCCATTGAGTTAAGCTGTTTAGCAAATGCCTTCCCTGCAGGCCTACTGAAGCCAAAAGCATGGAATCATGTGCAAAAATCTGGGGATTGACTTAACTCCTTGATTTTAGTAGAGGTGCAACACTGAATTTGAGATTAATCTTGTGCCCAGGATTACATTTCACATGAGCAAGCAAGTACCTGCATGGCTTTGTTTTGGGTTTGCCCTTAGCAGTGTAAAATACTGTTGGTAAGGAAAAAAAATTCAAAATTCTTTCTGAGTATTTACAGAAAGGTAAATTCCAGAAATTATCAATGAGGTGGTACCAGAGGTAAACAGACCCCAAAGCAGGGGAGAAGAGAAACCCCACAAACACTGGATCATTTCATTCTCTGTCAGAGCATAGTAAACACCTTGGTCTTCCAGGCTGTAATTCACCAGATTCAAGATTAGGTCATTTAAGAATCCCTCTGTGACACAAATAGAAAAACAAGTCAGCAGCAGAAATGCAATGATTAATTTTACATGTAGCAAGGAGATTTGCCTGTTCAATTCCCCTTGACAGCAGATTTTTTATTTTTAATTTTTTTTCTTTTTAGTCTACAACTGACACAGTGCTGCTGCTGATATGAAATGGGGTTGTCAGGGGGAATGAGTAAGACTTTTGAGAAGGTTCCACTGCCCATGGGTACTAAACCAGCAGCAAAACTGTCCTGCAAAACCAAACAATCAGGGCAAAATTTAAAAATACACAGAAAAACATGAATTTAAATGATCATCTACAGCAGCATCAAGTCTGCTCTAGTCCCAGAATCTGCATATTTATTGGTTGCTGTGATATGGCTGAATGTGAGAACATCAGGGCACAGCTCAGGTCAGGTGGATCAAACCAAAATGATGCTGTTTGTACCAGCTGGAAGGATGGCACCATGGAACACATATTCCAATAAATAAGCAGTGATTATACTCTTAGAAGCTGCAACAGTTGTGGAGTCACAATAAGGTCTAATAAGTGAAAGAAAATGTTGTATAATTTAGGGAAATGCTTTGTATAATCTCACAATCCCAATGAATATTTGCAGGGAACAAGAGCAACAGGCCTAACCCTGTACCTGGCCACAATGATGGGGAAATTCCCACTAATAAAAGATCAGGAGAAAGGGAAAGTTTTATAGGCCCTGACACTCTAGAGACTCCAATTTGTGAAAACTTCTCAGTATTAAAGACTTTTAAGTTTCTTTGGCTTGATTAAACAATACAATCATAGAGCTAACATTGATTACTAATACTCCTGTCTATTGTGAGTAGATGCTGTGCTTAGTCACAGGCAGCATGAGGCATGTGAATATTCTTCCTCTTTGACTTAACATTCTGCCCATTTCTGTTTTGAAAATTCTTTTCCTGAGATCAAATCTGATTTTCCTGAGATCAAACCAGATTCATTTTTCCTATGATCAAATAAAAACCATTCAATTTTATAATGTTTATGAAGGTAGAGTCCTTGGTTCCAGTTGAAGTTTGAGCTTGCTTTTCCAAGGGAGCCCCACATTCCCAGAAGCAGGCTTGCTTTAAATTTGTAATCTTTATCCTGTGCTATAAAATAAATGCCAGGATGATGGAGAGCTGCTTTTCTAGGTCAAACAATTGTAGAAGAGTCAGGGAGAGGCTGGAGGGGAAATGCCTGTTCAATCAAGAAAGTTCACTAATGATTTCTAAAATGTCTTAATTGCTTCAGCACAATCTACAGGCATCCCTTTCATGCCTCAGACAGGACAAGTAACTGAGTCTAATATTTCAGAATTAGCAACTTGCTGAAGTAACCAGACTATAATCTTCCTAGTCATGGGTTAGAATTTTTGAGGTCTCATCAGCACACCACAGCTTCTTTCTTTAAGTGTTTTGTGTAACTGCAGGCTTATCTTCAAAGAGCAGATGTATGAACTATCATTTTTGATTAAAGCCATCCAGTCGGAATTAAAAAAAAAAAAAATCATCTGTTCACTGCAGTTAGAATCATCTATTTTAAATACATTTACATATTCCCTTAGCTGTCCAACTATTTTTTTCCTCACTTTCCCTTCTTTTTGCAGTTTGGAATTCTGCCACATTTATATTTTGTACTAACTACTCAGGGTCCTAATTAGCAGAAATGGGATGTCAGCAGGGTACCAGCCAGCACGGGAGGGGTTTTGCTTCATTGGGAAGATGTGCAGCATGTGGCATGGATCAAAATCTTTGCATCCCATGCAGAGAACAGCATGACGTGAATTGCAGAGCAAGGTAAATGGGAGAATTTGGGTATCTTGGAAATCTGTGAATTGACAAAAGGTACCAACTCACATGTTTTAGCTGTAGACGAAATGAAGGGGATTTTGCCAGCAATAAGGTAAATTATTCCAAAGTTTAGTATTTCAGCATGTAACAGACTAAAAAATAATCTGCAGTTTCTGAGCTCACAGTGTTTGGCACAGCCCAGTTCCATCGACATCTAGGACTGGATAAAAATAAGAGATCTGGATGTAACAACAGATATCACACATTTTTTAATACATATATATATATATATAAATTTGTAAGTAAGTAGCCTTTTTATAAGTAGCCTTCCAGTTTAAGGTCTGTTCTGTTAGCAGAATTTGTTTTATCTCATCTTCTGCTAGTTTGTTATTCCTCACATCTGCTCAGCACATCCTGCCCAGCTCCTGAAGGGAGATCTGGAGGCCTCCTCTGGCTGATGCTGAAGGACAGAAGTGGCACAATCAGGGACTCTGAGTGCATTGCACAAGCCACAGCATTTCACCAAGAGCTCTCTGCAGCATTTCTACTTAAGCTGAGCTTTCAGGAGAGCATCTGGTCTTGCAGCAACAGCTCTGAGAGAGAGGTTGTGTCAGTGGTTAATTGCCTTCACAGTCTGTGAGTAGATGCTGATTTTCAGTTGGTCATAGGCAGTAAAGAGCTGTTTTTTCAGTAGTTTAAATGGAAGATATTTGTCAAAATATCCAGACTCAGTGGAAAACTGAATGAATTTTACCACTGGTCAGACTGATGGCTTTGGTGCAATTTGCTCATACACACTCTCAAAGGAAAATATAATCCTTGGAATTACAAGTATGGTCCTTTGAAGTTGGAAATGTGGTGCTGTCAAGGGCTTTTGAATGGAATGTTGAGCATCACTCACTAATGAAACGAGTTACAATAATGCTTGGTAAAGATAATTCTTAATATGCTAATGATACATCCAGTATTAAAATCTTATCTAAGTGCTGGAAGGCACTAAAAGGTGTCAGACTGCAGGGTTGAGGCTTTAATCTGTGGTCAGGTCTGGTTTTACTGTAGATACAAGAGGAAAAGGAAGAGAAGACAGGATTCTGCTGACAGTAAACAGTCAAAATATTTTTTTCTTTGCTTTTGAGAAGTTTTGGGTTTTCTTTAAATTCTCTCACCTTCATTTTCCCTTTTTTGCTCTCTAACTGCAGAGTTTATGAAGTGACAGAGGTTAGAGTGGCACTGAAAAGGGAAAGGAACTACAAAATACCTTGCACTCACTCTTCCCTTGTATTTAGGGAAAAAAAAACAGTGAGAGGGGAGAAGCAAAACTCACAGCAGAAAACTACCAAAATATTGAGATTTCTGAATTTTAATAAACCCCTCAAAATTAAAGAATTAGAAGAGACTTCATAGTTTTGAACATATGACCCTTTTTCCAGTGTTATTTGAGAAAGTGCCACAAATGCTATCCCACCTTTAAAGCTGGAAATGGAGGAGGATCCTTGGCTTCAGGCTGCCAGAACACCAGGAGGAAGGTGTGACATCTGAGCAGGGCTCACAGTTCGAGTGCACAAGGGTGGGGAATGAGTCATGTGGGTCAGAACTATGAAGGGAAGATATTAATGAACACTTGGAAGCCACAGGGTTTTAATTAAAAATTCCAAATGACACAAAAGCCAAGATTTATCGACCTGAAGCACAGACATTACTCAGCAGAAAGGATTTATTTGACCCAGTTATGCTGGGCTTGCTTCATCACTTCCCCCTGGTGTTGTGCTGGCAGGATATTGTTATCCCCAACCACAGAATTCCAGGTGATGAGGGTGGTGATGAAACACTGTTCTGTGTCTGCTGTATTTACATTCACTACCATCAGCCAGGTGGGCTGCAAAATAATAATACAGGCACCTAAAAAGAACTGGTTCTGTGGTCTCTTTATTACTTTCTTCCTAGTGACTGTGGGTACAGTTAAAAAAAAAAAAAAAAGGCATAAAGATTTCTGTAATTAGAAACACAAATGTTCTGATCACAGCTCGTGGGCAGTTGTTTTTATCTGCCCAGTGGAATGCAGCTCCCAGCAGTGAATAATCTCAGGCACCCTCCCTGTTTCCTGAGCACTTTGTAGGAGGTCAGATACTATTTTGCTGTCATTACTCTGCATTACAGCAAAGCTGAAATCTCTTCAAATTTTTTCATGGAAAAGTCAGTCTGTGGCAAGGGAAACCTGGCTTTGGTAGTGTGGAACAATCCTATGAATGACCAAATAGTTACAGAGAGTAAAGACAGACAAAGCCAAGTGAAGGGAGTCTGCAGGTTGCTCTGAGCTGGGGAGTGAAGGATTAAATCTGAGCACTGGAAAAGCACTGTGGCCAGTGACAGCTCTGGCAATGCCCCACAGGCTCTGCAGGGCCAGCTGAGGACTGGGTGGAGAGAAACCTCTCAGAGCAAGTGAAACATTGCAAACATGAGGCTTTGACCAGAAGGTGAGCAAGAAGAATTTGCTATGGATTAGTAACTCCAGCATAAACTGTCTTTCTTGGAATAATTCCTTGACAATCACTGTTTTACCCAGGAAAACAAAATCCCTGGACTCTGTTCTGGGAGGACACAATGAATCAAGAGCACAGGCACTTTACCCTGGAAGAGTCAGCCCAGTGCTTTTCCTGTGCAAGTGGAGTTATTTCAGTTAGTGCCACACTGCAGGCAAACCACAGAGCTTAAGGAAGAGAGAGAACAGGTCATTGCATTTATTCTCTTTTGTGTAGAAGTGAAGCCCATCAAGCACAGTGCTGCAAGGTGTTCTACACCCCTGATGCAAACCAGAACAAGTTCAGTGAACATCTTACAAGGAGTGCTGGTGTCTGCAGCCCTGATCTCATCCAAGGGCTCTGTCTCCTGCCCCAGGGTATGAATAACTCTGAGCAGCATCCATGTACTTGCTCCTGCAGCAGGGGGACAGGGCCCTGCAGCACCAGGAGCTCTGCTCTGCACAGTGCTGTGACAGGGGCTATGGGACAAGGTGACTAGAGGCAAAGCTGACCCTAGAAGTTGTTGTTCCCCTTAACCATTGCACAAAACTGTTTCATCAATAGGTTACATCCAGAATTATCCATATGTTTTAACTCTGTACCTTAAGGATCTGTCTAATTAGCACAACAACACAATGTTAGCATATTAACCACACTCCAGCAGACTGGGTCTATTTATTACTGAGAGAACTCCTACCAGAAACCTTGGAATTTTTACAATACATTTTTGTCCATACTTTTTGGAGCAATAATAATGTAATACCATACTCCCTCCCCAAATAGCTGCAGGGTCCCTTTTAATGAATAGGAACAAACAAACTATCCAGCTAAGCCCAGAAACATGACCCCTATCAAAAGCAAAATCAAACAATACCCTGAAACAATCTACATATACAAAGAACAAACTTTTCTTGTTCTTCCAAAGATTAACTCAGCAGGTATTTGGCATTCAAAAATTTCTACAACAACAGAAATGATTCTGTGTTTGAAGAGTTTGTTTTTTTTTTTTTTTAGAATTATTGTTGCAATTATTTGGGAAAAAAAATTTAAAAGAGAAAAGGTTTTAGAAAACAATTGTGAAATATTAATCAAGGTAATATTCTGTACAGGCAGTACTCCTCTGCTCTCTCTCAATGACAATTTGTGAAGTCTGTTATGTTTTATTTGTAAAACTTTTTTCAAATCTCTCAGCCATCTACTACCAGCTCCTGCTCAACATTCATTACTCAGTCAACAATGGTGGCATTTTCCATTTCTCCACAGAATATTATCTGGTGACCCCTGCACTGTTCTGGGCATGGAAGAAACTACACTTCTTTAGCCAATTTTATGGGAGGAGATGGAATGGCAACAAAAATATTAAATAGCCTCTGACATGGAGCTTCAGAGCAAATATCTGCAAAATTTCCAACTTTCTATTAATGGAAAATTCAGCCTCCATGTCAGTAGTTTCCAACAGAATGATTTTATTTGGCTTATTATTATTAATATTATGGATATTAATATTTTCACTAGGAAACCTGAAATGACTGCTCAGCTCAGCTCAGATCCAAACCATCCAGTCCTTCCTGTGAGAGAACCTTTCTCTGTACATGGGCATCATCACAGCAGTCTGCCATGAGGCAACTGCTCCTATTCCCACCGCTTTGATCCATCAAAACTCGGGATTTTTAATTCTGTTGTGAAGCCTGTATGGCTCATGGGTGCTCCTGAGCAACAGGATGAATGTGTCTTCATCTTGAATTGGGGGGCTCGTTCTGTAGAGGATTTATTGATTTGAACCCAGCCCAAACATGGGTCACTGTGCAGAAATGTCACACTGAGATCCTTACTTGCAATCCTACAGCGCGCTGAGGGCCCTCGAGTGTTGCAAATAACCCTGGAGGGAGTTCCTTGGGCGCAGTCCCGGTGAGGAAGGGCCGGGGGTGGCTCCAGCTGTGCAGGGCAGCTGGGCCTGGCTGGGAGCACTGCCCGAGCCCGGGCCAGGGGAGCTCCCAACAGCTGAGCTCCCTGCACGGAGCCGCGACACCGACCGGCCTGGGCCAGCCTGGGACATGGGACAGCCTGGGATATGGGCCAGCCTGGGACATGGGCCAGCCTGGGACATGGGACATGGGACAGCCTTGGATATGGGACAGCCTGGGCCAGCCTGGGACATGGGACATGGGACAGCCTGGGATATGGGACAGCCTGGGACAGCCTGGGGCATGACATGGGACAGCCTGGGATATGGGACAGCCTGGAACATGACATGGGACAGCCTGGGACAGCCTGGGACAGCCTGGGGCATCACATGGGACAGCCTGGGATATGACACGGGACAGCTGGGACACGGGACAGCCTAGGACAGCCTGGGACATGACACGGGACAGCCTGGGATATGACATGGGACAGCCTGGGACATGGCATAGCCTGGGACAAGAGGCTGCTTCAAGGGTATCCTCAGTCTATGGGGATAAATGAAGGGTGGTGATAAGAGCTGATCACTCTCAAAATCTCACTCTGATCACGCAAAAAAAATTGTTTGTATTTTTACTGCTTGCTTGAAAAGAGAAATGCTCAGTCACAGTGTACAGCTGCTTTTGGGATTTCCTCAGCACAGGAGTGATGTGCACACCTGCACCACCCCTACATCACTCCTACACCACCCTACATCACCCCTACACCACCCTACATCACCCCTACACCAACCTATATCCCCACACAGCACTTCTTGGGCACTAGGAGCATCCTCCCCTTCTAGAGCCAGCAGGGCAGAGCAAGCTGGCAGTGTGGGGTGGGTACCACAGGGAACAGGGCAATACTCCATTCCTCATGGACAGGACCCTTCAGTCACACAGGTAAATCCTGCTCTGACCCACAGCCACCAACCAGAGGTAGTTTAAAACTATTTTATACCAGTTTTGAACCCAGCTTTGCCTTCTCTACATGTCATCAGCCTGGGCTGTGCATCTTTTAGCTTTGTGACTCTGACACACTGTCTGAACACTGCTGCAGGAGGGATGGAGCAGTTGCAGTTCTCTAGCTTAAAGCTGATCACTGAAACACAGAGGCGTGTCATTCCTGAACACTGAAGGTGAGAGACTAACTAATTTTTCCTGGCTGATTTCCTTTCCATTCCCAGCCCCCTAATTACTTCTCTGCTTTGGTTGCCATTCAACTCCACTTGATTAGGCTGTTGGAAAGAGCAGCTATGGCAAAGGAACACATGAGGTAGGTCCTCCTCGGAAATCTGCAGGTGGTGCATTTTCTGATTGCATAGACTCATGTTACTTTACACACAGATGCAAAGACTGTTTTGGATGTCGAAAATATTCAGCATCTGCTTCAGTTTTGGAAGGATAAAGTAATTTTTTTTTCCTTAGTTACCAGAGCACACTACTAAGCATATGTCTTTTTCTCATTAACGTGAGGAGCTTTTGTGTTGGTTCCAGTGCCCAACTGTCCAGTCTGATTAGACCTGCCAAAAACAGTAACCCAGGAAATTTCATTTTCCACAATATTTTAGCTCTGTCTGACTCAGTAGAATCCCAGCAGTGAGCTGTGAGCAATGATATATGAAGTGAAAAATGTTTGCCCTCTCTGCACTCTGCATAAACCACTCCCAGTCCGTGCTGAGGTCATGGGCTCTGCAGTCAGACCCAGCTCCAAAGGAGATGCTCCCTGCCTGTTTGCCAGGTGGTTTTGATACCACTGTGGCTTGATAGAAAGCAAATTTCCATCTCAGGAGAAGTTCTCCCTATTGCCAGTATTACTTTCAGATCAGAGCTTCCCATGAGATAATACAAAAAGACTGGCTTGAGGCCCAGGGTTCAGCATAATTTGCCTTAAATTTGTGTTTTCTTAGTTCATGTTATAGGGAAATAGTTTTGCATCTAGTCACTGCATATTATGTAGAGCAGCCCTGAAAAGAGCCTCAAATGCCATATTCCAAGGGAAGTAGAAAAACTATAACAAAGTTTGTCTGGCAGTTGGAAAGTTGGTGAGTAATGTGAAAGTGTGCCTGGAACAGGAAACAATGCAGTTTACTGTAGTGGGATCCACGCTCAGAGATCCTTCTGAAATCTGCTCATGTGGAAAGAATGAAAAACTAGAGCAAGGCAGGCAGGTAGAGTTCATAACAAGCCATAACAGGCTTTCATCGATGGCTTTAGCAGCTTTTCACTGCTCAGATGCTATTTCTGCATCCAGGGGTTAGGATATAATGGGATGTGCAGATGCACAGATATTTTCCCTTATTTTGACTGACGGATTTGAAGAATATGAACCACAAGCTCTGTGCCATAAATGGGAAAGGCAGTTCTTCAAGCTTTCATGAGAAGTTGCTTAAATTATTAGTTTCAGCAGTAAAATGTTGGCTATATTTATGTTTAGAGAAGAAAAAGTTGGGTAAAAACTTTCCAACAACTATACAGACTCTGAAAAGTTTTTCTGTTTCCTCCCTCCCCCCTCTGGCACAGCTCTATTTGCTAAATATGCTGTAAGTTTATTTTTTACTCTTAAAATCACACAAGAAGGTCACCAATTAAACTACTCTTCCCATATGGAATTAAGCAGAAGCAGATTAGTAGTTAAAGCAGGGACTCTCTTGTGGGTCTTCTCTAGATCTTAATGGATTACTATTTTAATATTTGAAGTTTACTCTGAGTATCCAGTTTAGCTGGAAAATAAGTCACAGACCTCACAGGGTTTTCAAATTTGTCTGTGCTTTTTATTTCTCTTCTTTCAGGACACCACAATCCTGTTTATTCAAAGGTCATTGTGCTGAAAGCAATATCTGCAGATAACAAGAAATCCTGAAGACAGTCACAGAAGGTAGAAAAATATGAGTTCCATAACCCTTCACCTCTATTCCTTTTTTGGTCTGTCTATTGGTTTTGCAGATGAAAACAGAGGGAATTCTATTGTCTTGAGTTTGCCTGTGCAAAATAAATTAAATTTTATTCTTGGTTCCCTCCCCCTCTCAAAAGAACACACTAGATTCTTCAAGAAGGCTTTGGGTTTGTTAACCCTTCCATGGCTCCTGCATCCTCAGCAATCTCTGTTCTCTACTTTCCAGTCACATAAAAATTTCCACACATTTTAAATGAAAGCACTGTGGGTAGGAGGAAATATCCTCCAATGTAAAGAAGTAAATTTATACCCTCTCAAATGTTTTGATTAGATCATAATTCAAAATAAGATGTGAGTCTCACAAAACCACTGATCTATTAAAAAACTCCTCCAAGATATATTCTTCCATGACAAACATAGAGCACTTGTGTACATGGCTGGAAAGGAAATCTCAGTCTCCAGAGTCACAGCTTCTACAGCTCAAGGTTGTTCCAGTGGTGTCTGATGTCAAAAGGACATCACTACAGAGGAATTAGCCAAGGGTCAACTTGTTGGCATCACTTGTTTCCCAGAGAAATATGGTGTGACAGTGACCTGAGGGCAGCCAACAGCCCCCACACTGCCTGGGACAAAGGTGCCACTGAAATCAAACAGATAGCAGGACACAAGGGCACAACACCCAGCTGCCTTAATTCAGATTTTTCATTTTGACTCTTGGAAGGAGTTTCAGGAAGGGGGCAGGTGAGATGGCCAGAGCAACCAAGCAAGGCCCTGCTGTGAGGGTCCTGTGACCTCCCTTGGGCTGTGCAGGTATAGGAGCAGGTCCATACATTGTGCACATAAATGTGTATATAGGTACATCTGCAATATCTTTTCTGGGATTGTTCTTTTCTCAAATTCTATAAATGTTACGTAACACTCCTGGAACAGAATCCTACTGAAAATAAACGTCTCTTGTAAGGAAAACTGTCTATCCCTTCAGAAAGAACAGTGAAGATTTACAGACAGTGCACACTGGTAAACTTTTTCCATTCATTACACCAATGAAAACGTTTCAAGAGAAGTAAAATTTCGGCAAGCACTGAACTTGGAAAGCAGAACACAGGAAGCTGACATGTGCAGCCAATTCAGCCAGAGGAAACGAGACATTAATATCTTCAGACTGGATCTGGGGCCCACAGCTGATCATGTACAATTCAATAGCCTTGGTAACCTGTAGATCTCCAATGGAAGCCAAAATCTCATATTTGGAATTTAAGCAGAACAAAAGCTGTTCTACTGACAAGAAACACGTGGAGATTGACCATAATCTCATTTTGAGCCAGTCTTTTCTTTGGGTGTATCTGTCCCACAGCCTCCTCTGAGGTCTTTAGACACACCAGGATTTCCTTTGAGATGCAGAAATAGGGCTGCAGCCAGGCTCACCCTGCAGAGGGATATGGCACTCTTCCTCTCTAACCAAGGACTGGTCTTCACCACTTCTGTGAAGGACAAGCTCCCAAGCAAATCCCTAGAGCAACCTGCATTTTTTCCATTAAGCCTTTGTCAAATGAGAACATTGATTTTCTAGGAAAGAGTCTGCTTTCGTAAAACATTTTTGTTATTTCATCACTAAGTAAACAAACATGGTCCAAGAAAGTGAATTATCTTGTGTTCCTTGGCAATTTTTCAGCCAAAACAATTCATAAGGTTTTCAGTTTTTGACCTTGCAAGAAAAGCCTCATTTTCCCACGTGAAGGAAACCCTTTTCCCGGGTGTTGCTAAACTCATCATTTAAGTAGCAAATAATTCATCTGTAAAAGGATAAGTAAGAAAATGTGGGTCTACTGCTCACTGGGGCAGGGATCCTGGAGAGGGGGGACATGGAACACATCGAGGTCCTCACTGCCTCTCCCATCCTGGGACCAGCTTGCCTGGGGGCTGTGATGAGAGCACAATTCTTGTTTGGGCTGCAGCTGCTGAAGGCATCATACACAATGTATGGCTGCCCTTTATTCCTGTGAAGGGAAGGTGTTCCCTACAGGCATCGGGATTCCTGAGGCCAGAGTGGGAGCAGCACAGGCTCTGGGCTGCCCTCACACCCCAGCACAGCACAAACCTCCCACCCCTTGGAACTGAGCCTTGTAACACAATGGGTACTACACAGTTTCAGCTCTAACAGTTACTAAAATGATAAACACCTACCTACCTAATCACCGAGAATGCCAGCTTATAGTATTAAAGCTCTCATTTTTAGCTTGAGACTTACAAGAAGCTTGCTGCAATTCTGTAACCTAGCCAAACCCCTGCCTCTTTCTTCCATTTGCTCTCTCTCCCTCGCCCTTTCCTCCTTTTCCCACCCACATATTATTTACTCAGAATACGACCTAATTACAGTTTGTGCTTATCTGAACGACCTGCACTCCTCCATTTCAGCTACGAGGGGATCTGAATGAGGATGGACAAAGGACCTTGCTTGTGAGAGAGGGAAAGAGGGATTGTTAGGCTTGGTGGAATAATGAGCAGAACCCCTGGGGGAAGGTACCAGAGGAAAGGCAGTACCTCCTTGAGACTTGGATCTAAGGCTCTCACTGCAGGTCTGGAGCACAGCTTATTGTTTCAGCCAAAGTCAGTTTCTCCTCTATTAAACTCAGTTGGGGTTTTTCCTGGCCTAATCTCACCCACACTGAAGTAAGTGGTGATTTTGCTGGAAGCGATGCCGTGTCCTTTGTTGCTAACCATAATGACAGTGCTTGCTGTGCTTCTAGCCAAGATGCTGAAGAAACTCCAGAGATTTTTTTTTTTCCTCTCTGTAGTCTCATAGAACTAGTTTTACTTTTCTCTTTTTTTTAGGACAAATTGAAAGAAACAAGCAGAGCAAAACACCGGAAAGTGGATGAAGAAACAAAGCCCTGCCTTTGAAAGAGATCTCTGTGAATCTCTGGCACGTAGCAGCAAAAGGGAGGAAATGGGAGGCTAAGAAGGACAGAGCATCTGCTCACATTGTGGCTGCACTCTCCATCCAGACATCAGGCTCTGGAAGGCCAGAGCTCAAGTTCTGACTGTGAATATCTTGGCTCATGTCAATGCTCTTCCTGCACCCACCTGACTTCAGCTGGATTTTTGCCACTGACTTCTTTGGGGGTAGCATCACCAAAATCTGCACTGTTTTAGTCTTAATACCTAAGGATTAATGAAAACGATCCTTAGGACCTACTGGAGCATGTGAATTGAGTAAAACATTAGTTAATGTGCTGGCTAACATGCTTTCCAGCAGCTGGCCTCCAGCAAACAGCTAAAGGTCCTCACTTGGTAATCAAAGGTGTTGCTGTGCTGAGAAGTTCTGGCCACCACCAAATCCTACAGCAGCTTGGTCAGCAGCCCTCTGGGATTCCTGCCAGGTAGGGAAACACCTGCATTTGCACAAGGGTTTGTCACAAGGGTCTATCAGATACACTGATGAATAACCAAGGAAGGCTGTCTGTGCTGCATCCATCTCATTGATCACTCCTCTCACACAGACCTCTGCACAGCTGGGACAGGGTTATCCTTGCATCTGAAATATTACCCAGTGCAAGAGTCCCAAGAGATTTTCACCTTATGGAAATTTAAGGAAATGTGAACTGCCCAGAGAAATTTCAATTTGGAGCCCTATGGTGCACCAGAAAGCTGACACAGAGCTGGAAAAAGTTAAAGAACAATTGGAGATGATACAACTGAAACTCAACCCAATGGGAAAAAGGACAAGAAAGGCCAATGGGAATAAGTGAGGATGTGAAGATTAGTACCAGCAAATGTAGAAGTCTTTCAAACATAAACAGTCTGGGAAGGAGGCAGACTGGGGAGATCTTGTCTGAAAAAAAAAAAAGCCAAATCAGCCCGAGGCTGGAGCAAGTTAAAAGAATAGTTAGAAGACAAAAACAGATATAGAACTGCTGATAACAGCCCTGCAATGTGCAAAAGCTCTATTTTTGCAAGCTAAAGGTAATGGGTAAGAGCAGGAGAGCCTCATGCCTGGCCTGACCATCAGAGCTATTCCAAAGAGATGGGAAACATCTGCGTGGTAGGGACAGTCATTTACAGGGATATCTGCCTGGATGCAATTTGAGACATATTAAATGTTGTTTGTCAGGTTTTGTGTGACAGCCTAATCTATTATGTGAGTCAGTATGGCTTTATTGGTGAAGGATGACTTGGCTGTAGAATCTTGGGAGTTTCCATCTACACAGCTGCCATGACAAAATGGGAGAAATGCAGTGGACAGGAAATAATAAGGACTTAATCCTGCCTTCACTGATATTTATGCAGCTGAGCTGAAATCCACAGGTCCTTTGTCTCTCATAAAATGTTCGGGGTCTTTCCCCCAGTAATCCTTCAACAGGCTCACATGGAGTTACCTTCTCAGACCAATGAAGTGCAAGGAGAATTTTGTTCACTGATCTGTTATGAGCACATAAACAAGGGAAGAATTTGGCAGGTGGCATTTTGCATTACACTTTATTGGAAAGAGTCATGAGTTCAAGAGAAAAATTATGCTTTAGGGAATTAAGTGTTTCAACACACTAGTGTTGTCTAAGAAACTGAAATTAGCTGCACCACAAAGTCTTGATGGCCAGAACAGGCATCTCCCAACTTTCTTCTTCATCAGTCACAGCACCTGTGCTGGTGCTTTACAGGCTCTTGACATCTGTGGGAAGATTTCCACTGATGTCATTGTGCCTTGGATCATTTCCAACAGATGTATTTTACCATTCCAGCACAGGTAAAATCAGAAGTTTTGCGTTCCATGAATTCTCACAGATTTCATAAAGTAATACCACAAACCCCAAGATATCCTCATGTGTAATCAGGAATTGTAAATGGGTTAAATAAGAATATCAAATGAAGATGTTTGTGTCTGCTGACAGCACTAACACTGCCAATATGAAGACAGACAGAAAAGAGAATCAGAGATATTCTGGTCTTTTAGAAGAATGAGACAGAAAACTGAAAGTGCTGCTTTCCTGGGGCAATGATCTAAAGTAGAAAGGGTTCATTAAATTAATCAGCTATTCAATTTATTCCTTCAAAGAAAGGAAGATTTAGAGTGCTATAATATGAAAATCTTTGTCTGTCCAGTCTATGGCAGTTATAAAATCAAGAAATAAGAAGGATATGATAAGAATGAGAGAGAAGGATTCAAGGGAATTATATTGTTGCCATATACAAGGCTGTGATTCATTCTTCTGGAGAAGGCTAAGCCAAATTCAGTTCCAAGTCACACTGGCACCACTTCTTTGTCCCCAATAGCTTTCAGTACTATAAGAACTGTGAAATCTTTTTCACTGGGTAATTGTCACGCCTTTTTTTTGACAAAGTTTATTCCAGTTGTGCAAAAGATGTCACATGAAGCTAATAAGATAATTATGTGAATTAGGAGTATTTGTAGAAAGAAAATGAAGAAAATGTTTGATCGTGCAGGTAAGAGTTTTTCCAATGGATCAGAAACAGAGCTAAATCCAAAGTGATTTCTTGAGATAAAAAAATAATATGCTCAAAAAGTTCCTTCTTCTGTTGATTTATCTGAGAGTGCATCCTAGAAAAGTGAAGAACTTTGCAGTAAAACAGAAATATGAAACTCACAGCAAGGTTTGCTAAAGTTTCCAATAGGTCTGTTCGTTTCCAGCACAGCAGGAATAAATACAGCAGCATTATCAGGAAAACCTGCAGGGCTGTGGGATGTAATCACAGACACTCTGCCCTACAGGACTCACTCAGGACCAAGCACTGCAAAACCTCCAGTTTCTGGCTGGCTTCTGCCAAGGGGTAACAAGCCAATATACAGCATTTCCAGCCTGTAATGAATAACCTGCAATGTCTATTCCTTATTTATAAGCATTCAAATTGCAACAAATGGTTCTGATGACAATTACAGCACCTCTTTATTTACAGAAACATACAGCATGTAGATAAAAGCCCAGCTCTGCATTGATAATTACATATCTATAAATCTGGTAATTATCTCTGGACTTGTTGAAAATGCACAAGCTGATCAGGAAAAATGGCACTATATTGCTTGTTAAAGTAAAGAAGAATATCTGTTCATTCTTCTGTTATGCTGGATCCATTTAGAGTTAAGTTCTCTGACCTGGTGTTTGGAATGTAAAGCCATCCTTTGTGGAGGGAACATGGAGAAAGCCACAGAGCTTTAGAGAAATCAGATGCATGAGTAAGGCAAGAAGTGGAGGAGATATGCGCAAAGCCAAAAATTTGTGAGGAAATTTGCAAGGAAGGAAAAAGCACTGTGTCAGTCATACACAGGAATGGGTGGAAGGTAGGAATGAAGGGGCAGGAATAAATCCAAATTCTTGTTGAGACTCTTGGAACACAGATTTAAGTGGCAAGGGTTTATTGGAACATGGGTGGGTGAGTCTCAACACCACAGCATCTAGTGAGTTATATGCCCTCTTAAGCCCTCAGATCAACACTGTAGGGATACACAGGTTTCATGTAGATATTCTGCAGCCTGACTCTGCATCACAGTCCAGACTACAAGGCAAACATTCTCTCAAGCAGTAACCTTTCTCCAGAGCAGGATTGTTCCAGCAGAACTCAGCTGGATCAGAGCATGAGTCAGTTCAAGTTGAGATTTCATGATTTTTCAAAAAGAAGAGGGTTTGTTCTTTAAGTTAAATATTCAGTGGCTGGGTATTACCTCCTTTCACAGTGAGATAACTCAGTGAGGTGCTCTCTGTGCTTTGTCATGTGCCATTTATAGAATGCAGGAGATGGTGGCTAAGCTCCTAGAAATGCTGGAACACGGAATCACTTGTCATGAGCTGCACCATTGTCCTTCTTTTCTGCACCTTGGCTGGCAGGGGAGAGGTGTTGTAAAGAGAAAAGAAAAGAGTGAACAGTGTGACTTTCCTCCAGCTGGGGAAAGAAGCAGAAGGTGCTGAATTAAACAAACATCTGCCCTGGTGAACAGCAAACAATGTGTTTGTCTAGTAAACTGAGCAAAGAGGACTTGGAAGTCAGAGAGAGAGGAGGATGAGACAGAGGAAGCCAAGAGGACCATTTTGCCAAATGACTTTTTTCATGCTCCAGCAGTCTTTGTTGTAATTACAAGGATCTCTAGGGAACTGAGCAGTCTCGATCTTCAGTGCTTTAGAACATTGCCAATAAGATACAAAAATTGCTAACACAGTGAAAACATTCATATGCAATGGAGTTTGGGTTTTTGCTGGGGTTTTTTTATTATTTTTTCTTTTTTAACCAGCAAAATGTCTATTATGCAAAAGAAAAATCCACTAGAAGTTCTTTCATAACACAAAATTCATGCTCATCAAAAGGGCCAGTTAGCAGTGGCAGGAACCAATGTCCAGTGTCCATTCAAAGGTGAGGCACAGCCATTAACAGGGAATGTTTTCCTGATCCAAGGTCAGGTCAGTGACTCTTCCTGGACAAAAAGCATTTCCAGCCAAGGTCACAACACAAGTAAGGGTATGAGCAAATGAGCACAAGGTTGTGAGGAACACAGAGAAGTTCTCAGCACAGCTGCCTTGGGTTATGTGCAATTTCTGGATTTATTGCAAGAAGCCTCGAGATCAGGAATACACAACTGCACATCTTATGTTCATGTGGGACACCCAGTTAATGAAATTACACAGACACACAAAACCTGAAAGCTCTGCCAAAGGCTGTGTCACTTGTGTTCTCCACCACATGTGTGGATTTCACAGGCAAATCTGCACCTCTGTAGGATGAGGTGAGGGTGGAAAGAGCAATCCCCCTCTCCTCACACTGCAGAGGTTCTTTCTCCTCTGACCTTTGATGGATCCAGAGTGAGCACATTGTTCCCAACATACCTTCAGGCCTCCACATCCACCAGCCTTGTCAGACCTTCCCACTGCAGCCCTTGGCCAGGGGTCTGCACTCCCAGAGCAGGCACTTGGCACTCAAAGAAACCAAATTTTTCCTTCTTTCCTTCCTTCCCCCAGCCTTTTCCCTTCTTTTTAAAAACCACTTCTATGTTGGGTCACAGCTTTTTCTCTTCTGTCTTCAACTTTCGTGAGAATTTGTGCCTTATTTTGTGCTTAGGAGCTCTAAATATGGATGTTGAAATCAGTTTTTAGCCCTGAACTCGGATCTCAATAAATGATGGCAAGTGCTGAACATATGGCTCCCATGTGCCATGCTTCTGATCCCTCAAGAACTCCATATAAGGTGCAGTTTGAGACACCACATTCATTCAGGGTGGCAAGAAGCAACCACTGACCCCACAGACACTGAAGAAAAGAAACTAAACTTGGAATTTCCTGCTTTTATTAAAATTTCCCCTCCCCATTTTTTGTTTGTCTGTCTCACAATTCTTTTTCCACCACTTTTATATAAGGATGTTTCTTTTTCTATGTTAAAAGCAAGGCTGAGCCTTCAACCATTGGTCTTGTCCTTCTTCAGGAGACAGGAACATGTATTTTATTGAGACAATTAAACCAGTTAACTCTCAAAATGTGTGTAAGGCTTTTCCTAACCCTGTAAATGCTGAGCACTGCTGTAACCTTCAGTGGTGGCTGACAATAACTCAGCAACCACTTCCTTTGATTCTAATGACTACAATAGTTTTTGTAATCATTTTGTTGCTACACTTCAATGATTTAAATTTATGGCATGTAGGGTATATTCCTCATCTCCCTTGTTTCAGAAAACCTCTGCAGGCACCAAGAGGACAACAAAATTTGCAAACTGGGGGAAGGAGAACCAGCACTATGCTGGTGGCTGATTTAAGATATTCCAGTCACACAGCCTCTGATGGACCAGACCCAGTGCATTGCAACAAAAGGAGAATTTCATTTTGTTTTTGAAATACTGTTATTACATTCAGGAAATTTGCAAAGGCACCTTGACAGAAAATGATCAAATATCTGAACTTCCAGTGCAACAACATTTACTTAGTAAATGACATTTTAATGCAGAAAGTCAAATTTGCATACTAATTAAAATTTTCCTTTAAAACATTTAGACTTTTTGGCCTTCCCACCTACCCACAGTGACAGAGATTAAAAGATTTTTTATTAAGTCCTGTCAAACAAAACACACTTTCATAAAGTGCTACAGTACAAAGTGGCACTTTTAACCTATTTTCTAGTCATTCAGAATTTAGGCAGTGGAAGCATTTCCAAATGCTCCCTGATCTCAGAAAGGCACCGATGGCAGAGCAATGGGGAAAACGGAGTTTTCTCCCTCACTAAATTTATACATTGTGGGAAAGCAGCTTCATGTACTGCATGCTGGGTAATAAAATAAAAAGTCATTACACTTGTAAAACTACCCTGGTGCTTTACTAAGAGATTTATAGAGGTGCTGTGAGTTGGAGTAACACTTCAGCTGCCTTCACCTTGTGTGACTTCCAGACAGGGCTGGAGGGTGGCACGGGTAGAGCAGCAATGAGGAGTGTGAGGTGGCAAAATGAGGATGACAACAACAGAGTGGAGCTGGGGGAAGAGCTGAGCAGCTCTTACCTCTGCTCTTCCCGAGCATTCAGGTCTCCCAGGCCAGCCTTGGGTTGATGTTGCTTTGTTTTTTTCTAAAAAAACAACCACTGAAGTAAAATTCCTCCTTTAATAATTTCCTGGCCAAGCAGTTTCTTAACAGTGAAATGAACATTTCTGTATCTTTTAATGGAAACAAAAATATTTCAGGAGGATCAAGAGAAACTTGTTGCACCATTTTTTCCAATCTCCTATTTGCATGTGCCTGTTACCAGCAATAAGTTCCTAAGATGTGGCCTCCCCATAAACCACGAGGATCACTACAAACAGACAAGCAATTCTCCTAAGCTTCAGTTGTTTTTCACTCTTTTGTTAAGCTAGGAGCTGAAGGCTTTGCCTCTGTTTTGCTTGACATGACAACTTTCAACACTCTTCAAAGGCTGTTTTCTTTGAGAATTTATGAATTTCTGCGTATGATCAGACTGAGCCATTCTGTGCTGTAGTGTGTCAGTAAAATCACATTTACACCAAGGTTACAACTTGACAGGATCATTTCAAAGACACCTGAGAGGCAGATCCTACAAGCACTGAAAGGCTGCAAACATTTAAGTCATTGATGTATTACCTGAACATCACCCAGACTCCACTCACAGATTCCAGAACTGCACAGACTTATTTTCCCTGACCTTAAGGATAAAATGATGTTCCTGGTCTTTTCTCCCATGGACACTTAGGCCACCTTTTACTGCTCTGCCAGATGTCTTTAAGTGAAGCTAAATTGCATTTAGTTTAAGTGCCATCTGAGGGTTTCCCCACACAGTGGAACAAACAGGGCAGCTCCTAACACAAGAAATTAATGTCAGACTATTAATTAATGTCTCATACATGGTTTATGGGCAAGAACAAGGGCCATTCTGGACCTGGAATAGGAGTAATTCTGATTCTTACTCCATCTAATAGCCTGGTCTTTGCATCAGCATCCTCTGAGTGCACAAATGCTACAAACAGGTGTTCTTGGAGAAAGGGAAATTCTATACAACATAAGGCACTTTGCAACTTGTCTAAGGACTTACACAAAAGGTGTTCCAGTGATACAAATAATTCACTGAAAATTATAACTCTAAAGGCAAATTATACCCACAAAATGCACTATCATAGCCCAGCCCTCAGCTCAAAACAAGAAACAATTCTCTGCTGAAGTACAAACTCTCTTAACCAACAGTTTAGGGCTAGTTTCCCCATAATGATCAGCAACCCATTGCTTTCTTTAAATTATTTTTCTGCAAAGTTCTGAATATTCCATTTAAAGATACCAATAATCTTCACATCCTGAAAAATGCTCAAATAGTTTCACTTGAAACCCTTACTCTAATTTTTCCTTCTTTCTTCTTCCCATTGATTTGGAACTCTGAAAGGATATTTCAAACACAAGCCCCCTGTTCTGCTTTTCTCCTTCCACACATTGGATCCCTTTCCTCCTCCTTTGTCTCCTCCTTATTCCCCCTTTTACAGATTTAACAAAGAAATCCCCTCCACTCTTTGAGCACAGGTCTCTGTCTGCAGGGGACTGTAACAACTTGCTTAATGTAACCCTTTAAGAAAAGAATGTTTTGGCATGAAGGTCCAGCAAATCAGCTGCAAGGAGAGCAGGCACAATAATGGAATAGCACATGGAAAACCAGAAAACTCTAATTTTTGACAAAGAGCCTTGTTTGTCTTTAAAACAGAGGGAGAGAGGAACTTTGCAAATGCTCCTGAAATGTTGATACATTATTTCCACATAACGGGATGTTCTTAACTTTGCTGTCTCTGGAGGGGACTTGAACATCAAGATCACAGAGTCTGATATCAGTTGCAGCAAGGCATGTGCAACCCTTGGGCCTCGAATCTTAATTATATCTGCAACTGTTTACAGCTTATAATTATTGATGTTAATTTACTGAGGGAAGTTACACTTCTCGCCTCAAGTTATATTTTTGGCATGTTAATCCATTTGCACACAGACTATTGCATCTGATTGTGCAGACTGAAATTAAAGCATATTTTTCATTTTCATTTCATTGGATTTTACCATGTTCTATACGATTTTAAAAAGCAAAAGTAATTTGACTGTTTCTAGTAATATTATTTATATTGTTCAAATAACACTCAGCTTCCCACTGCCCAAGAGCAGCAGGATGTCAGAGGCTGTGAAGGACAGCAGAGCAACCTACATTTTTTCTAAGATCTTTGCAATCCCTAAAGCAGTAGAATTATGACTATCTGACAGCAAAATCAAATCATGAAGTTAGTATTGCTGAGCTTTATTGCTCAAGAGCTATGTCCTGCAAATACTTGCTGCCACACGAAGTTTAGCTCTCTCAGTGTAAACTGGAGCACTTGCAGAAGTTTTAATGGGATCAGTATTAATTCTTTATAGGCCATAGCTTTGTCATACCTCAATTTGAGATATTCTGAGCAACCATTATCATTAAAATCAGTGCTTTGGGACTATAATTTTATTTGTTCCTGCTTCTTCATCATCCTGGGCCAAATCCTTTCTCTGTTCCTGTCTCCAGGCAGCATGGCAGAGGAATTTGTACAACTATAACAGGAGGAAGAAATGTTCTTCTAGAAGGAATTCTAATTCATCAGGTTCTCTGGGAGTCCATGACATGTCTGAGCTGCCTCAGCCAGTCCCACACAAACATCCAGGGTGAAGAACAATATTCCTGATGGTTCTCTCCTACCAAACACTCACCAGGAGAAGCCCCCCTCACACAGCTCATCCTGCTCTATCGCAGCAATTCTCTGCAGTAACTCAGGCTATCAGGAAGAATGATAATGTTCATAAACCAAGGTATTGAATACAAGTCAAAGGGAATATTCTTGCCATATAGAAGCACAAATTTATTGCACACTCCTACTTCTCTTATCAGGTAATTCTAAGCTGATGTGATAGAAATGCAAGGTACAGGAGAGGGCAGACAACGATAGGGGGATGTTGGATTTTTTTATCTTGTCTAGAGGATTAGAAAATCTGAGTGCTAAGAGGTTTTTTATCTGGCAATACTCACAACTGAAGACATAAGATATCTCTAGAGTAGGCAAAGCAAAGCTATTCTTAAGAATATGGCACTGGGGATGTCCTACAGCAGAGATGTTTCACTGTGTGCTGACTGGGAGACAAGCCATTAAAAAACCACCTCACTTTGAATCATAGTTACTGGAACTGCAAATTCATTTATTCTGTGCACCCTTCTTTGTTTTCATCACGACAAAGCCACTGGGAAGGTTTTATCAACATGATATTCTTTTTATTAATTTTTTAAACCTTGATTTTCCTTTCTAGGGAAATTCTGGTTGTTGCAGTCAGTGCATCCAGAATAATCCCTAACATGGAGGCACAGATGGAGACATATGTCTACATTGCATCAGCTTCATCTACATTGCATCTCTCAACACCACAGGAACAGTTTATCCCATAATATACACTTGGCACTTGCTGAAGCAGCAGTTTTGTCATTCCCAGGTGTTGGTGAACTGTGAGGCTCTCTGAGGTGGGGATTTTATGTGTCACTCAGGTGTAAATTGAGGCATCAAACAGTTCCATGATTTAACCTGTAGTCATTAGGAAGGATTGGAAGTGAATCCAGGACTCTAAACTGCTTTTATCTTTCCTGCTAGGAATCATTCCACATATGAACAGGCCTATGGAAGAGGAGAAGGAAGGGAAACATGCAGGAGTGCAGCCTGAAAAAATGGTAACAAATGTGGATTTCCATAACATTCAGCACTATCCAGAGCTTCCTAAGGCAAATGGGACTGTTACCACTGACTCCAGCAGAAAAACATTTGGCTCAGTGGTGAGTGATTTTGAAAATGCTGCTTTGACATTTTAGGCCTGAAACCAGACATTTTCCCTGACATTATGAAACACAGCGAGGTAATATTACAAATAAGTGTAAAAAATAAATCCAACTTGGAAAACATAAATGACCTTTCAAAGCCTGAAATCATGTAATAATAACTGGTCTGACCCATTCTGAGGTTTTATTGTTTGAGCTTCACTTATGTTTCTGCCTTTCTCCCTTGGATAAAGTGAACAGTTGGGGACTGAAATCCCAGAACAAGTGCATGCCTATTTACCAACAAAATGAAAAATGTCTGGAAAGAGTTCCAAATATCTAATCTGCTGGGGGGATGGAGAGCATACAAAGGAAAGAGCTCAAACCTTCTCACCCTGCTTCCTCCAGGGTTTGCCTGTATTGTTTGCTCCAGACAGCCCATTTCTAATGAATCCAATAATCAGCTGGAACTTGAACCTGCTCTGCCATCTCTCACTGTTCTTTCAGTTCCAGGAAAGCTGAAGCAAATGATATTTTTCTTGCCTAGCAATAAAAAAGCCATAATAATACTGATGTGTACATCTGGTTCCAAAACCAGTTTTGGAGCTTCAGTCAAAACACAGATGAAATTTAATACGCACAATGTTCAATGTTTTGGGAACACATAATGTTTTTCCTTGGTTGGGTTTTCAAATCTTTTTCTTCTAAGAGCTCTTCTGTCTTACCTTCCTCTGTTATGTCTCCAACATCTCGTCCTTGACAGCTTCCCCAGGCTGCTCCCACATTTCCCAGATGTTTGGATGGACAAGTAGGACCATCCTGGTTCAGACTGGTGAGACAGAATGTACTTGTTGAGACCAACAAGTCTGACCTGCTCTCCACTCTGGGAAAGGGTGGATCCAGTTCCATCTCCTTTCCCCTCCATGGAGACCCTCAGGGTCTCCTCCTGTCTCAGTTGCCAAGTTCCGTTAACTTTGTTGGAATTTCATGTGTTTGAAAACTCTTCTCTTTGGTCATTTTTCCTTGAAAATGGCAAACAGATGAATAAATTAATCGGAGAGGACAGATGCTGACAGACAGAAAGGCAGAAAGGCAGACAGCCTCATTTCCTTAGGAAACAAGGCTGAAAAATGAACACACTCCCCAGAGGCTTCGGCAGCAGTGACTTAGGTACAGTTGCACAGAGCTACCTTTAATTGAATACTGTTGGATTATTATGTTCCATTTTTCCTCTTGTCCTGACCTGCTCGTTGAGTAAATAGAGCCATCTGCCAAAGCAATGGCTCCTGGATTAGAGAAGTGCACCTTCCCCTGGGACAGGAAAGTAGGCCAGCGATTCACCAGGGCTTTCTGCAGCTCAAATTATTATTCAGGTTTCCACACTGCAGGAGCAAGAGATCTGTATCTAGCTGAATAATCTGGCAGGAAATGTAGCTAAATCATAAAAACATACTGACTGGGAACCATAGGTATCTTATAGAGAGAGTTAAAGTGACATTTTCAGACAAAAGTTTGTCATTCTCCTTCCCAGCTCCAAACTGGTTTTTTATTCACTGAATGCACTTCTCACCTTAGAACAAAGTGTTTGCAGTGGATCCTTGGCCAAACAGAGAAGTTAAAAGTTCTTAGCCATAGGAAGTCAAACTGTACCCTGACTATTGTTTGAACTCTAGATGAACAGGAAAGCAGTTGTTTATCATGGGAACACATGGTGTGGTTTTTTCCTCTTCATTTTTGTCAATAAAAACTAATTTTATTTTTACAAGTAGTCCTACAAGCAGAACAGTTTCGATTCCTCCAACTACTGTCTTTAATGAAGAGAGTTTGTATTTCCAAGGACAAGCATTTTTATAGCCAAACAGAAAGAATTTTCCTAGAATATATCTTTTCATGGTTGGAAGTTTCTTGTTAAAAGTGTTTTTTTCTATAATCTCTGCTGGTAAATGTGGTTTGGCTTTTTGGCAAAGACAGAGGAGGACTGAAGTCTGTTCACAACCTCCAGGCATTCCTGTGACGATCTAGAGAGCTCAGAGCAAAAGGCAAAACCAGTCTTAATCCAGTTTGGGAGAGAAGAGGGTGTTGCACGATTAAGCAGCCGCATCTCAGAGAGGTTTGTGCCAATAGGAGAGATAAGGCAATGCCTTCCTGCCCAGGAAATCCACACCTCAGAGAACATTGCTGGAGAATCAACTTCCCAACTCCATTTCACCTCTGAGACAAACCTACTGAAAATAACGGATTAAGATTCAGGTTTAAATAAAATTTTAAATAAAGATTCAGTCTGCCAACCCATATCACTCTCCCTTTTTCACTTAAAAAAAGCTATTCTTCAGTAAAAAAAATTAAATTTTTTTTTTTTAAATCCTCAGAGAAATACTCCTTTGGCATCCTGAGCACCCTGTGTTCTCCTACAATCATGTCAGACTGTGGGAGGCTGACAGAGGAGAGCAAGGAGTGCTAATCCCCCTGGATCCCACACAAACCAGCCCTGCAGACTCATCTCTGCCTTTTAAGAACAGCACATCCTTGACGGATGTTATTGATGCCTCCACAGGGACTGTCTGGGCACCTTCTCCCCACACAATGATTTTGTCACATTATTACAGGATGCTGTGGGAGCATCTGGGAGATGATCCCAACTCCTGCTTGGATGGACTCTCTGCCCACGTGCAGGGGAGGTTCATACCCCGAGCACTCAGCCAGAGCTGGAGGAGTTTGCATCATTTGCTGTCTCTGGCATGCTTTGGGCAGCCAGGTGAATTCTCCAGCACGGAGCCTTCCAGGTGCTGCAGCCTCACAGCCATGCTGGAAAAGCTCAGGTACCCATTTCTGGAATGCAAAATTCAGGAGGACTTGAATGAATCAGTTCTGCTAAACCAGCACAAAGGAGCTATGAGACACCATTAAATCAATATAAACTTAGATTATATCAATTTTAAATGCAATTCATTGGGAAAAAATCAAAACAAGTCTAAAATAATCCTTTGCTAAAGCACAGTAAGAGTGTCTTTATTTAAAATCATTTAACTAAATCCACTTGAAAACTAATTTAAGGTATGGTTCTGACATATGTAGGAAAAAACCTGCTGTGAATATCACAAACAGCTACTGAGGGCTCACATCAGGGTTCTGAAGAGAGATGCTTCTGGAAATTAGATGTGTTCAGAAAAGCTTCACATTCTGTAGGGTTTTTTCAGCCCTGATGCAAAAAGGAACACTCTAAGGCTTTCCAGATCAAATCCACCAGTTTCCAACTCTTTCTACAAAGTTTGAGAAAATTTTGTTCAGTGATTTTCCAAGACTCCATGGGCATTTTGGTTAAAACTAAATAACTTTTTTAAACAGTGAAGCAGCATTATTCAGTTCAACAGCAAAGCAAGGACATCAAGAAATGAGCCTCTCAAGCAGAATGAGACATGAGTCATCAAGCCACTATTTCAAAAGTGAGGGAGCTTCCCACCTCCTTGCTCCCACCTGCCCTCAGGACACTCAGAGAAATGAGGAAAACTGTGGCAAGAACATCCAAAACCAAACTATTTAGGCAGCAAAGTCTGAAGCTGTAATGAACATAAATATGAAAAGTTTCTTGAGCATGAGGCGCTTTTTGTCTTGTTTGACTCGGCAAAGCACCTAATGGTGTGTGATAAAAGCAAAGCCAGGCAATTATTTTCCTCTGTTCTGCAATCTGTGAAAAAGGATGTGGGCAAACGTCATGTCTGCTTGCAAGTATCATGCTGTAAGGTCTGGAAATCCACGTTCTCCCAGCCCAGACAGACATGAATTGACAAGCACTGGCCATTCCCAGAGCACACGTCAGGTTCAGGGAGCCCTTTCCTCAGAGAAGTGCCCCAGTTTTCCAGGCACACACGCAAACCAGGTCTTGATCCTTGACAACACAACAAGCAAGCACATAAGGAACATTGAAATGCTGATTTTTCCTCTTTCTGGCTGCTGGACTGGAAGGCCAGTTAAGAAATGTCATAGAAAACATTTCAGAATCAGGTTCTCTGAAATCACATATCGGGATCTTTGGTTTCATGACAAGTAAACCAAAAGATCCCAGTCCACCAGAAAATCAGCCTACAATAATATTGCTAAGTCTTACAAGAACAACATACTAAAAAAACCAGATTGACTCATGTGAGAGTGCCAATAGCTGCTCTGGATAATGTTTACTTGTTGAATTTGGTTTTAGTTTGGGATAAATTGTCAGCCTTCATTCTTTATCAATCCAGAATTATAGTCCACTTCTCTAAGGCACACACAGAGATGCAGAAATAGAAAAGGAGTCCCCCATTATAGAACAAGAATTAGAGAAATAAAGCTATTATTTCTCTTAAGTCCTTTAACCCATTCTGGCTAGATTAGGAAGTTCCAAAATATTAATTATAATGAGATATAATGTCAGTGTTTTTAAGTCAGCAAAGCTAAATTTAAATGTTAAGATTTTCAGGTAAGAAATTTAACCTCCCAGTTTCCCCAGGATCTGTTTTCACAGTACCCAGGACAACCCTATCTCTCTAGCCATATTCAGGGTATGTTATTTTACACTTAACTCATCCTAACCAGGTAATTATCTTGAACATCTTGTTTCTGAGAAATAATGAAATAAAAGATTTGCTTCCCACTAACCCACCCACTCAGAAGCAGTATCTTCCCATGCTTTGCTTGATAGGGCACATGTGGTCCTTTCAAACAGTCTGATTTGACATCTCGAAGAGATTAAAAGTCATATCAAAAAGCTATCTGTTGAGTGACAACATAAGTACTTATTTAATAAGTATATTAAATACATATGCATGGCAATATACTGTACATGCAAGGTTTTAAATATATACCCTAGCTAACTGCCATATGGATATGTTGTTGTGGAAAAAAATATTTATAAAATGTTTTTTCCAAATGTTTAATCTACAGCAGATGCGCCTTGCATTCATCTGTTTGGCTTGGCATTCACTACAGGGAGATCTTATTAATCATACAGACCTCCTGTAGTAGAGGAAACAGAGGCTATTATGGGATTCATCTGTTTATGACTAAACAGAAAAAAGGATCTTCATCAAATGAGAGATCCCGTTCTGAAATGTAGAAGGTTGTGAGGAAGCCACATGCTGCCTCTCATCTCCCAGCATTGTGCTCTTACTCCTCCTCTTCATGTTGCAACAACAAAGCAGGACAGGCTGTGTGGGTCTGGGGCAGAACAGAGCAGCAGGAGCTGCTCTGGGGATGGACCTGGAGATGTCCAGATTTCATTTGCTCCCTTTCCATACCAAGATTGTGGAAAGTTTTCTTCCTGACCTGTTTTGTTCCATTAAATTTGGAAAAATATATAGGATTTATGGAAGGTGCTTCCAAGTCTCATCTTACTCTCCACATCTCCTGTATCTATCCCTCCCTCCCAGCACTGCTTCACAAGGCAAATCAGTGCCAACACTTATAACAAAAATCTTTTGACTTCACTGCAGCCCATGATTTTATTACTCTTCAGTTGTTGTGACAAAGGGAGTAGCTGTAGGTGACCTTTTGAACTGGGCAGGGAAGAAGCAGAGAAACCAGTGAGGAAAAAGAATGAATCAGGTTCTACTCAGTGGAGAAGGTCAAATACCCCGAGCACCTTGGCTGAATGGAAACCAAACAGGAGGCAGCAGATCCCAGGCCCTTCAAGAGCCTTCTTGGAAACAGGGAAATTTCTTAAGCCCACTTTTTATTTACCATATTTCAAAAGTAAATCGTGGGTCCTTACAACAACAGACACATTACCAATTTATTTTCCTTCTTCTATTAAACTTTACTGCTTTGCAGACATGTTATTAGAATTAAATATCTTAATTATAACAAGCCCCATATCTAACAAATTGCCCTTTGTCCTTACTTTCCAGAGGCACACTGATAGATCACCATCTCAGCTTGTCTGCTCAGCCATTTGAAGACCAAATTATTTCAGCTCACAAGTGTGTGTACACCTGGAACGTCATCACAAAATTGGAAATAAAATGTATTCAGGGACAAAACACTTAGATAATTGATTTCCAACAACAGTCTCCAAGTCAGTAAATGAACTGTGATAGAATTCATCTTTCTCTTTTGAGTATGATTAGCATTACCCCATTCTTAAACAAAGTGCAACAGTTCTGGTCACATTGGAGTGCACTGGATGAGAATTTAATTGTTCTTCTCCTGGCCTCCTGTAGTCATTGGATCTTCCTCAATTTTAGTGACCAAGAATTAAACCTATCTCTTGGTTCCCAGCCCAGTGTCCTATAACTTAAACCTGCTTGGAAAGGTTTAGAAAAGAACTTCTGTCAATTTGGATCCAAGTTCACAGGTAAAATAGTGCACGAGAAGTGGAATCTTATCCCAAAGCATGCCTGGTTTTAAATCTGACTGTCATACATAACATCCTGTAATACACAGCTCTGTGTTAGCAAATGTGGAGGTCAGGAGGGATTGAAGTCTTGAAAAACATTACATTACAAAGAAATAAATTTAAAACCTTTCCTTAATGCTGACAGCATCTGCTGAGATCCAGAATGTCCTGAGCACTTCTACAGACACAAGTAAATGCAGAACTAGAGGCAAAGCACTCCCATGCTTTAGTATCTGATTCCAGATGGATTTGTACCATTCATAAGGTTAAACTGAAAGCACCCTTGGAAGGACCCACAAAAGCAGCCACGTGAAAAGAATGGGCATTGTATCCCCAAAGTCTTCACTCCTTCTGGAAGCATTTTCTGGTTAACATACTGTTGCCTGAATGCTAGGCCAAAACCAGCACTAGTTGTCACTGCATTTCTGAATTATTACGGTTTGTTTTAAAATATATGGGCCAAATACCCCATAAATGCAGCTCAGTGCTTGAAACTGAGCTCAGTGAACTTGCACCAGTTTGTATTATCAGAGCAGCTGTCCCACTGAATCCAGATTTCCCTGCTCGATTTTCCTGCTTTAAACCCTAATCTGCCTTTCTCCCAATATTAACTAGATCAAGTCAGCTTAATTTGCTGGTAATGTTAATTCAAGTTCATGCAGCATCTTCTTTTTAAAGTGGGTAAAATATTTTACAGTATCTGAAAAATGGCTCAGCTTAAACTGAGGGAAGAAAAATTCTTTTAAAATAATCAAGGGACAACCCTTGAATCCAGATTGCAGCATTACCCAAAGAACATCTGCACACAAATCCTCCTTCAAGGCAAGTACTTGCACGACAAGCAATTCACCAACAAAAGAATTCCAATAGTATTTGAAATCCCTTTCTGGCTTCTGCAGTGGAAATCTGCATTCTCCTCTGCACACGAGAGCTCAGAGCCCAGACAGTTGTGTTCCCCTGGGCAAGCACTGATCCTGCTCCCTGCCCATTCCACAAGCTCTGTCTCTCTGTGGAGCATCTCTGTCCCTACCTGCCATCCCTGTCACCTGGCTGGGACACACAAATGCTGTTCCAGTGCATGAATGAGCCTGGACACCCTTGGAAGCACAGCATCCTTTCAGGTTCATTTCCTGAAACACGTTAATAGCTTTTTTCAGACACTTGATATACACATTTCACTGAAGATGGTTAAAACCAACACACATATTTAGACCGCTTGTGTCTTTTCTAATTTGTTCACACTCATGTATTGTAACCCTATATATCATATACAGCATTTAATGCCACATTTTGAACTGCAGGAAGCAAATCAGCTTCAGCTCTGTTTTTCATGGTTCAGACATGTCTGAAATATAATGAGAGCGGGGATTTGTCTGCCCTGATTTAATTACTACAATCCAGATAACTCTGTCAATCAATTTTTCTCCTTGTGACTCCTGGCAGGGTGAAAAATGCCTTCATTATGAGGACTGATCATTAGTGGATGTGAAGTTGAGAAGATGATGAAGATGGGTTGTTGGCTCTGGCAGAGAATTGACCCATCAGTGTCATTAAGTGAACTCTGGCAAGCCCAGCAATTCCCACGGGGTAAATCATTGAATTCCTCAGGAGCAAAGGTCTGTGTCTGTCTACACCAAAGCACTTTGAAAAGTACACACATGCAGTTTGCAGCAATCTGATGGATAACCAAACAATTACACAGGCAATAACTGATTTGTCCTTCCCTTTCCACCACAGAAACAACTTTTAAGGTACCATATTTTAGATTCCATTTTATGTGATAGTTTAAATAACACCCAGTTACATCCATTGCCCTTTCAACTCCACATAACAAAAGTTCAGCTCAGAGCTGCATCAACGTCCCAAAGCCCAAATGTTCTGTTTCCTACTTAAATCACAAATTTAAATCCATTTCTTTTTAAGTGTTGAAGGACAAGACTGAGCCACTCCAAGTACTATATCAGGGTAGATTTTTAATCAGTGTTTTTCACCCAGCAGTAAAGACAGTACTAGAAACACCTCACATTTACAACAGCCCTGAGTTATAAGTAATTCAATGACAAATGAGCATTATCTGCTCAATGTTTTTTCTAAATTATGCTTTAATTGCAAAAGCTAATTTCACATAATTGACTAATTAATCATTAATAAAATAAAAATAAGATAGATGCAATGATGACAATGCCAAAAAATTGCTAACAGAGCTACCCACACAGAGAAAATTCTGCTGGAATCAAGGACATACCCAAGAGACCTACAGACAACTCTGGTGACCAAACTAGGAACCAGTGTGGGTGTGAAGGTTACAGGCACAATGCTGCTTTCAGAATAAAGCACATCCTGAGGGGATCCAGGCCTGACTGTTGTTCAGACCCCAATGTACCTTGGTCCAGCTCTGCAGCTGCAATTTTGAGACTGCAGGGTCGTGCAGCCACCAGATCAGCTCCCCTGGCTGTGTTAAACAAACTGATGCCCTCCACAGCAGCATCTGTCTGACCCTCAAAGTTGTCCCAACCAAATACCCCTGGACTGTATTTCCTCTGGAGGACCACAAATATTAACAGAGCTGATTTGATTGCAAGGACTTGCATTTCTAGCACAGGCTCCAAATTCTGGTTTGAAGGGAATTTAAACATGTAGGTGTGCAAGTAGGGCAAGGTGAAACATGCAAACAACCTTTGGGTACAGAAGGGAACACAGCTTTGGGTATTTCTGTTATTGAAGTTATTGAATCAGATCTTAAAACTGAGAAAGAAGGGAAGGTGTTACTTTGATGGGAAAGGTGCTGGCTGAGCTAATTGATTCAGCAGTGAGACTGGAGCAGCTTTTTAGTGCTGTGAGTCAGAAGATCTCAGCATTAACTTCACTAAATAGCTGGAACTTTTCCTCCAGCTTACAAAATCTCTGAAGTATTTTTCCATCTTGATGCCTGGGGTGTGTTCAACCACTGAGAAGGCTCTTGGGCACTGCTGTGACACTGACATCGCTCAGAGCCTCGTTCTTTCCTAGCCCACAGCTCTGAGAACAGAGCATTAGCTCCTGGACAGGCATTATTTTAAAGAAATTCTCTTTTCACTGCAAAGGGCCACAGCTGGAACCATAGAGGCTCTCCTCTAATTAACACAAAGAGCTATCCAGGATATGTTGGCCAGAATAATTATTGATACTGTTTACTGAAACAGTGAGGCAACTTGTATCAATGAGGCATCCAGGGCCTTAGTAAATCACAATGTAAGAAAAAAGTGCTTTCCCAAATATTTTCAAAGCATAATAAAAATGAAGGAAGGGAGAAAAAAAGCAGGGCCATGGAAAAGTGACAGTTAAATCTTCATTTTGTCATTTCACGTAAATCTTCAGCGTGACAGGAACTGGGATTTCCACAGCAGCACTGAACAAACAGTGCTCAGAACTTCACTGTGGCAAACCCTTCTAACAGGGAATTCTCCTTCACTCCTGACCACTCTTGCCATATAAGAGGGCAGGGTGGAAAATTATTTTAAAAAGTCAATTTCGTTTTTCTTCCCACCTCCCTTAACTAATGTGGGTTTCTTAACCGATTTTCTTCACACTTTCCAAAGCAAGTGGCATTTTGGCTGAAGGTAGGTATAAAAGGCTTGATCCCAAAATATTTTTTTTCCAGAAAGCTAAAAAAGCATGGAAATGTTCCTTCCCTAACTGAGCCTGATATTTGGCCTGATGACCTATGTCACTTCCAGCTGTCCACTCTGCCCCTTTCTGTAGGTAAAATATTAGAGAAAAAATAACCTGACAGTGAAATGAAGAACAGCCCAAAAATTAATTTCCAAAGGGAACTAATCCTGAAATCTGAACATGGAGTTGTGACTCTTAGGCCCAGGCTCCATAAGCAGTTGCATGGAAATCACCAAGACCTTTTGGATCAGCACCCCAAGGGACTTACACAACACAAATTTTGGGAGAATGTTGACAAAACCAGGAATGCAGGAGTGGGGAGTAACAACATGACAGAGGTGTGATACTTTGTGGAATGTGTGAAAGAAAGAAAAACTGGCCAAATTGAACATTCCTGGGATTCAATCAAGACAACCGGAGCCTTCCTGCTTAAATAGCTTGGATATCCAAACGTGTGGCTGCAATTTGAGATGGCATGCTTAGAAGCTGTTCCCTAAATCATTCATGAACTGGAAAGATCAGAACCAAGAGATTCTTATAGCAAGCCAGTAATCTTCAGTAATCATGAAAACTACATATAATTCAATATATTTACATTAAACAAGTCAACCAAGACAGAGCCATTGAGCTCAGAGCACATGATGATACTTCAGGAAGCAGTTGTGATGGTGGCTCAGATTTAGCCTTGGTGTCATTCCACCCATTTCAGTGAAGTTACAGTGGTGATGAACACAGCCCATTTCTGCAGGCACAAAGCCAGTAAGTAGTCTGCAGTGGGATTCTGATAAATGCTGCCATCTGCAAAATGTTATATCAAATGCAGGGCAGAAACAGATGGAAAAGCTTTTCAATCCAGAGTACCAACTTAAAATAAACATCCTTAAATGTATCTGTTCCTTCAACGGGTATTGAAGAACAGGCAAAAAAAAATGAATGAAATGAAGGAGGCTTATAAATTCTTTTTTTCACAGTGACCAAAGTAAAACCTCTTGAGCTCACATAAATCTTCCACATGCAGGGATCAAAAGCTCCTTGTTTTCAGGACAAAATGAGCATGTAAGTCATAATGGTTCCTGAAGATAAAAACCACATGTGTGCCCATTCTGGTTTGTTCTGATGAGAATCCCCATTTTCACCCAGTCATCTTCTCCTCACCTCCTTCCAAATACCCAAATTGTTGCCATCCTCTTTACAGTGGCTGCAAAATTTCCCTCCTGAGGCATCACCAAGATCTCCTGCATGGTCAAGGTTGGCCATTAAGCACTACAAGGCCTCTTTCTTTCCATCAGGACACCCTAAATATGCTGCTTCTATAAACCAGGGCTCCAGGTTTGAACAGCAGAGTTTCTGCTGGTCACTGCAGATATCAGCTCCTGAGCATGGGAAATAGCAGAAGATCCAAGGCTCAGTCCAGAAGGCTCTTTGAACAAGAGCAGGGAGGAAATGTGCTGCCAAATGAGAAATGGCTCTGCTTTTTTCTTTGTCAAATGCTAAGGGAATACTTTGTGTGCACAGATTGGAGTCAGTTTTGAGCCCAGGAGGGCAAGCAAGCAAATATCAACTACCCCTGGTTTCCAAAACAAACTTTGAGTTTGGTTGCCCTTCATTATAAGACACCTTTTTGCCTATAAAGTCAGGATCATTTTGTTTAAGAGCTGCACGTCTCAGAATGCAAAATAAATGGCTATAGTCACAATGCTGAAAGGATTGACTTGGAAAATTGCAAATTGAATGAGGAGAATTACTTTGGCTAGACACACACGTCATTAAGAATTATTGGCACAGGGGTTTCAACAGCGCTGGATGCCTGAATGAGAGAATTTCAAGCTTAGAGGAGACAGATTTAAAAGGCTTTAAGATAGACTAAATACACTGCAGATTGCTTTATCTGGCAAATCAGTGTGCCATGGAAACATGCAACACACAATGAAACATATGTAACCAAGCCTAATTTTATGGAAACATTTAGGAAGGTAGTTTGGACATGCTTTCAAAGAGGTGGAACTGAGCTGAAGAACAGATGTGGTTTTTTACCTAGCAAATTGTATCCTCAGGATTTAGGAGATAATGAACTGGTGGTTGGTATTTGAGTCAGCAAGTCTTAAACTCTCCCAAAAGAAAATAGGATGTTTTTCTCCTCAGCCCTCTCCAGCAACTTTCTCCCTGTGCCATTTGCAAAAATAAATCTCAGGAAAAATCTTCATTCAGTTTAAAATTGGTGTCTCTCCAGAGCAGTGATCTGTGCTGATTTGAACCAGCTGAGGGTCTGGTTCCTGCTTTTCTGAAATAACCTTGAGGCTTTTATTATTACAGCTGTATTTTGGAGCTATCTTTGCGCTGGTGTTGTTCAGGCAGGGCAGCGGGACAGCCCAGAGAAACTGGGGTGTAATGGAACTGCACTGAAATAAACTGGAAACTATTTTCAAACTATGACCCAGCTGCAACTCCTCAGGGGCAAGATTGCCTTCAGCACTGCCTCTATTCTCCTACAGTCCATCCTCCCACAGAAAAGGAAGTGTGAGAGCTGAGGACAAGCAGGTTTGGGTAAGGAGCATTCTTGGAAGCTTCTCCTTCAGTTTCTCACAGACTCACATCCCAATAAGTCCCTCACTGCAGAACATCAGATTTCCTTTTGAAGTCACAACAGCACCAGCAATAGGCCTCAACTTTTTGAACCCTCTCAGCTGCCCTTCTTAAAATACTCAGAACCATCCCCTTTTCTGTTTCCTGCATTCCTCCCCAACATCTAATAAACATCTCCAGCTCTCTGTCTTTCTCTGCAAGGCTAAACTTTTGATACACTGTCACACATCAGGGATAGTCTTCCGTGCTAGGAGTACTAATGGAAAAAACTGTCCTCTTGGAGGAAACTAATGTGGGCCAAATTTTGCTTTCTATTACACCACCATTACTCAAGCTTTTCCATCCTGAAACTGTTCCCTTCATCCTGGCATTTAATATGCTGCTTCCTTTTAAAAAATGTCAGCAGAAGGTGAGAATGGCCCCTTGGACAAGTGCACATGAAAATCCACAGCCGCCAAGCATCTGCTCAGACTGAGAACTGTTGTGTATCTGCATTGCAAATGCAGAATAACGCATTTATTCTGCTGCAACTGAAAAACGGAAGCTGGTTCTGCAGATTCCTCCCACTCCTCCTGGTGCTTGTTTCCATCCATAACATTTTTTCCAGTAAGCACCTGCCTGACTCCTATTTAATACATCCACAGCTGCAGTTTCCATAGCTGCCTTTTAACAGCACAGTCCAAAATGAATCATTCTCCCTATGAGGAAATTTCTCCAAAATGCTTTTTCTTTCTCATCTCTTCCTTAATCATCTCTGGATTCCCATTCTTTCTAGAAGGTATATGATTAAATTCCCATTTGAAGATGACACCACCCACTCAGAGTCAAATCGACTGTCATGGCACTTAGTTGTCTGGTCCTTGTTTTAGTAGCCAGGCTAAACTCCCCACACTGCCATCTCTCATGAGCCATCACTGGCAATTCTGCTACAGCTCCTTTATGGATAAAGTATATTCTGTCAAAAAATGCTTTGGATGAAGCCATGGTTTAACCTCAGCCAGCAAAAGCCCCACACAGCCCCTCACACAAGCACAAGCTGTGCTTTGTAAGCTCCTTCAACTAGTGTAGAATATTAATCCTGACAAGTATTTTAAAACATTCTGCCAACAAACCTCGATCTTTTCAAGAGGAAAAAAGCACTGCATGGCAAGATTTCTTGTGTTGAAATTTATTTTTGCTATGTGAGCTCATCAGCTCATCCTCAGCAGTTGTTATTTCTTCCCTGTTTTTGAGAAACCCAGCAATAAACATTGATCAGAAACGCAGGTGGAGGAATTCCTCCCTGTTCCCTTCAATCTCATGTTGCACCTTTCCATTCTCAGCTGGTCAGGAAACTTCTACATCACTTACACACAAATCTGCAGGGCTGGATGGGATCCACCCAGGGGAAGTGTGGGAGCTGGCAGGAATGTTCACAGAACCAACCATAATCATTTATCAGCAGAACTGGCTAACTGAGGAGGTCCCAGCTGACTAGAACTGGTCAAGTGACCTTCACTGGAGGCATTTAAAAGTTCTGTAGATGTGGGACTGAATGTGTAGATGTGGTACAAAACTGGTTTAGTGGTGAATGTGGCAATGGTTAGACTCAGTGATCTGAAAGGTCTTTTCCAACTGAACCAAATCCATTCTATTCTGAAAGGAATCAACACAAGATCTCAGGTACAGGCAGGAAAACTCTCAGACCATGGTTTCACTTGGTTCTCTCTTCACATTAGTGAACAGCCTGTGTTACTCTATGCAAAGGGAGAGATTTGGAGAAGAAACCAGGCAAAAATGAATCAAAAATTAAGAGTTTATCATGGAGATTTCTCCCAATCAGCTGTACCTATTTCTCACATTTTCTTAGGAATGTCTGAAATTTCAGTGATGTGAAGTGTTCACTAGGGACACATGTTTGCCCAGGAAGGAAATCAGTACCATATTAGTGGCAACATCCTCTTATGGAGGATGCCCAGCACTGGAAATTAGGGGAAAAAAGGAGCATACACAGGCAAAGAATTTGTCCAGTAATTAAAAATTCAGTCAGTAACTACAGCAAACTCATCACCATGGTAATAAATCATTCATATAGATTTGCATCCAGGTGCCACTGCGGGATATTTTTTTCCAGTCTTAAAAAGCTCCTTAAGGAGATTTATCAAGGACAGAGATTCCTCTTAGTAGTTGTGCTTCCTGCACTGCAACCTTCTGGAATGGCTGAACCAGAGATGAACAGACAGCCCCCCAAGAGCACTTGCTCCTGGCTTCCCTTAGGGAGGGCCTGATGCCAATGGCAGGGATGGACAGGTCATGGCTCCTCACAGAGCTTCCACTAACACAGTTCTTCAGTGGGGAAACAAGACATGTTGAACCAAATTATGCTTTCCTATAAAAACTCTGACTTCCCCCAAAACAGTAAGACTTCATTTAAAGACATATGGCAGAAAAAACATAAATGATTCCATTTCAGGGCTGAAAAATATTAATATAAGCTATGGAAAAAGTGTTACAGTATTAATCTGTATTTTAAGCGGTATATAAGTGCCACAGTCACTTCCAGTGGGTTTTGATCCTTAAACCTGGAGGTGAAAGGTCACCACTCAGGGTATTATAGTTTCTAAAAAAATATTAGATCAGAAGTCAAAAATCAGAGGTCCTGTTGCAACTGAAATCACATAAAAGCAAAAAAGAATGGCCAGGAGCAGGAAATTAGGAAGGTGATACTTGAAATCTCAGTCCTAGTTGATGTAGATTCTTAAGTGCTCTTCCATATTGAAACTGCTGAAGTTGGGAATGCAAACAAAACCATTCTAGTAAAAATATTTCACATACTTAAAAGGATTTCCATGTGAATTTACAGAACTTCACTTTCAAAATTATTTTCTTAGGTATTTTCTTCCCCCAGCTGAAATAACAACAATGAGCTACTCTTACTAGTCCTTTCCTGTAGCCTTCCCGCAATCAAAGCAAACCAGCAGAAGAAACAATATGGAAAGAGCAAGGCCTCTGTCATTTGGATACTTTGAGGCTTCCTCTTGCTGAGACGAGGACCTCACCTGGCTGTGCTCTATTCCCTTTGGAGGAATAGCAGAAATGAGAGGGAAGGGGTGGGGGAGAGAAGTGCAAGATTGTGAACTCCTGTTAAATGGCACAATCTGCTCTCCTGCACTGGGAGAGTGTCCCAGAGCTCCCTTCCACCAGACCTTGACACAACACGAGCCACCAGGACAGGCTGCCTCCCATTGTGCTCTGCCTTTTCAAAGCAAACACTGCTCATAACATGCATGTTTTAAAAAGGGTGTGTTCCCTTCACAGAAATGTTTTGGCACATGAATTTGGGCCAGAATCAACACAGATGAGTCTCTTGAGTTTTCTGCCTTAAGAATTGTCACACACATGGCAAATGCTGTCAATCTGCTCATGAACATCACTCCCTGCTCTCCCCTTTGGTGCCATGGTTATACCAGCACATAAATACAGAGCACAGAGTATCTCAAGTAGGAAGGGATCCATAAAGATCATCGTGTTCAACTCCTTGCTCCTCACAGAACCACCTACAATTAAACCAGAGAGCAACCACCTGCTCAGTGAAGAACCTTTTCCTAATGTCCAACCTAAAATTTTCTGATGTAGTTTCAATCCATTTTCATGCACCCATGATTTAGATTTCAGCATTGAGGCCTGCTCTGGTTTTGCCCAAAGTCTGAGAGAAAGGGTTGTGTTCCATCACTGAATAGTGCATCATAAAGGGAGCAGAAAATGCACAAAGGGCAGAAAATGAAAGTCTATTTGGAACAGACTGGAGCTGCAGGAAACTTTTTGGAAAACAGCATTTTCCTCTTTGGTTTCTTTGGGTCTGGTGTAAGACCAGCACTCTCAGAGCAGCAGATCCATTTCAGGGGCTAAGGAGAGATTTCCCCGCATCACAAGTGGGCACACAAACATACACACACAACAGTAGCTGTATTGGAGAAATCAGAAATGTGAAAAGCAAATCAGGATAACAAAGAACACCTTCCCAGAAGATTGGTCCTGGTCTGGTGACCATGCCAAAACACAAGCTCTTCTCATTAACAACTCATTTTTTAGCTGGACCAGTCCAGGGTAAAGCTGCTGACAGCTCAGCTCTTTGTTCCTTTTGAGAGAAAAAGGTGCCTTGCATCTTCACCAAATGAAGCCAGTGGATCCTGCAAGCAACAAGATCTGTTGTGAATTTTAACCTGTAAAAATTCCTCCCTTAGGATAATGTCAGGTGCCAGCACAGCTCCATGTCAGTAATTCAGGAGATAGTGTGGCTCTTGCAGCCATGATGAATAAACAGTGGCAGCCCAGGAGCTCGTGGTATTGATTTTTGTGATAAATCTGCCTTTGTGCTCTGTGTTTCACCCTGACAAAGATGTCTGCCAGCTTTTGCCAAGTCTGGATAGTGATTTCTCTGGAAGCAGCCACCTCAGATGAACATCACTGCCAAACCACAATTAGCCAGAGGCATTGTCAGATTCTCAGCAGCTTTCTCTTAAAAGGGAGCATGTCAAAAGGAAACTGGCCAAAGAGGTAATCTCCACAACAATGGAAAAACACTCCCAGGAAGAGAAGTTCCCTGGCTTCTTCTCCAAGCACATTGCTGAACTAGCACCATGATCTTATTTCCAGTCACAGTAAGCCCTGCAGGCCTTTCTCCCAGATGAGGAATTACCTTATCCTGCTTTGCTTCCACCCTTGGTGATGGTTATCATGGCCAAGGAAACCAGAGGGGACAATGCTGCTTTTAAATAACGTTCCCAGAGCTGCAGTCTTTGCCCAGAACTGTGTCATGGAGCTCCTGGGATAGAACACAAGCCCTGCATTTATACACATCTTGGTGACTCGAAGCATTCCACACCTGCACAATGAAAATGAACTTTTCTTGTTATATCAACTTCTGTGGGCTGGTGGATGTCTATTCCCACTTCCTGATCTTGGGTTCCACTGATGAACATTAGGTACTGTGGAAGGCAGAAGGAAAAGCAAATGCAAATAAAGGAAGAGCTTTGTATACATCCCCAAAAGAGCAGACAGAAAAGGTCAGATAACACATATTAAAAACAAATAGCTGGAAAAATAAACAGGATGCCTTGAAAATGAACCAGATGAGTCAAAAGGGACATGAAGCATCTTTAAAAAAAAGAAAAAAAAAAGGTAATGAAAGGGAATGTAGGAGAACAGCAAGATTGTTCCAACAGGAAACTCAGCTCCAGCAAAAAGCAGTAACACACCTCTACAGAGGAAAAAACAGCTGCACAGAATTAATATAAGGAAAACAAATAAGGCCATAAATTCACTCAGAGGTCCAAGATTCCTTAGAGGAGTGGTGAAGAAACATTCTATAAACCAAAGATGCTGTTTTCACAAATCCTGATCCAGGGCTGGGGGACTTGGGGATTTCTGTTTCTCACCATTTCTGTTTGTCTCCTCCATGTCCCAAGCCATCTGCATTGCCATATTTGTTTGACAAGGTGTGTATATACAGCAACCTCTCTGGGTCACTGAATACAAGGCAGAGCTGGTTTCCCATGAAACCTTTTACAAGAACTAGAAGATTTTGAGGAAATATGACAGCTTGAACAAAAATGCTGCTTTGTGTCAGATATGGAGATAACTGAAGAAGCTGCAATCCCAAAGCTGAAATAACACTCCATGGGACTAAATCTCCCATTGTCCTGGCCCTGGTAAAACACAGCCTGCTCTCTGCTCTGGGGCCTGTATCCACTGAACTGTCTCAGGGAATTTTAAAAGGCCTTGCTGTCATTTCCTATCGGAAAATAAATACACTTCAAGACCTCAGAATCTTTTGCTAAACAGAATGGTTGTTTTCCCAGTCCAAGAGCAATACTCTCCTCTCTGCTAAATTCTGTCCTGCTTTGGAACCCCATGGCTTGTTCTCTGGAGGTTGATTTTAAACCAGCTTTTATGGGCAGCTGCAGTAAATAAAGCCCTCAGCTGGTTTTCCATTGCACAGGGGGTGGGAGGGCCAGGTCAGGTCCCACGCTGCAGAGATCCTGCTCCAGCAGAGTCAGGCACTCAGAGCTGCCTGTGAAGCCCTCAGATCTCAGCTGAGCTGCATGCTGCCACACCAGGGCCTGAAAAATTCCATATGCCTGAGCTGGATTCTTGCCCTAAACTCATGACACACGTTAGCCAGGGCAGCTGATGAGAGTGTGATGAGGTGAAGAGGCACTGGGACAGGAACAAGACATCTCCAATGCTGCTATAAACCAAAAGTGAGCAGTAGGTACTGCAGGAAAGTCAATGGAAGAGAAGGGAGTCTGTATTATCAACAGAAAGCTGGAGTTTAATAAGTTAAACCTGTCAGAGCCTAACCAGTATAGGGCCATGCTGGTAATCATCCTGAAGTGTATTTTAATGTTAACATCTCTATTGTTTGCACATCTTTAACATAAAACTATAGTTCAGCTAGGGGTTTATGGCACAATTGTTACTTTCTGATTGTTTTACTTAGTTTATTTGCAGTAAAATCTTTCAAGAAAAAAATGTTATGAGATTATGAAAAATCTTCATGCCTCTAAACATGTATTTTATAAATGAGTAAAAGGCAAAAATGCAATATACTAAGTAAAAGTAGAAGGTTAATGCTGGATGAAAGGCAGTAATTTTGCTCCACATTGCACAAAGACTCACACAGAGTTTGAAACATCCCAGACATGAAGTTACTGAGCTCATCCTTTATTGCAAAAAACCTGTTTTCCGGGGCAGTATCCTACAGGAAGGCCCAGTTGTGAGCACTCCTGAGCTAACAATCTAACAAAAGTCTGAGCTGAAGTGTTCAAGCATTTAATATGAAGATATATCCATGATCAGGCTGAGGTAATAATTTTTAAGTGATCTAAACTAGATATTGCCCATATTTGATACATGGTGAAGTGATACACAACTGAAATAGAAACATATTAACCCCAAAAATCAGATCAAAATTATGTATTGCTTTTGATGAGAAGTGGATTTAAGGGCTCAAAATGACCATGAAAATGGAACAACAGGAATGCTCTGCTCTTTTCCTTTCCTATAAACTTACATGGAGCAAATTGAAAAACAGAACAGCCATAGCACACCAGGAATAATGGTCTGAATCATGCTCTGAAATAATTCTGGAAAATGCCCCAGTCCAGACCAGTTAACCTAAAAGGAGAAAATCTCTAGTGACTTCAAGTAGTTCTCAAACAAGTTATTTGAATTAGCTGAGATACCATTAATAAAGTGTCTGTCTTCATGCTATAAAAGCATCACCATTTCAAAATTCAGACAAGAATTGGATATGTGAGCTCTGCAACTTTCTTTTCAATCTGCTTTGCTTGTGGTCTTGGGGACTAACCCACATAAATATGAATATAATTATATATTTAGAAATAGCAAAGAGAGTTCATTTGTTACAGAAATCTACAAAGAACAAGAATGGGTTTTATAATCCAGTTTTGGATTTTAAATTGGATTCTTCATTGTCTGAAGTCTGTTAGTCATTATTCCCTGGGTGCAGTGCTTGAATTGACGTCTGCAAGGGTTTGTGTATGTATATGCCTCTAAGAAAACATTCTGAATAGTGAGATTCCCCAGGGAGCTGCTGACACAAATAAAGGACACAACATATTTTATCTATTAGAAACACTTCAGGCTTTTAAGTAGTGCCAAAACCCACAATTAAATCAATATTAGACCCATAAGAAGAGATGATTCAGAAAAGTTCTTCCCAGTAATGCACAGGTGGGTATTTGCATTGTGGGAACAAGCCAAATGGAAATGATTTTAACTCTGAACATGCAGAATGTTTCCTGGGACTGACAATGATCCAAAGCTATCTTATTCCAAAATTACAGCCCAGTTCCAGAAACTCTTAGGTGAAAGTAACTCTTTCCTAAAATAAAGACTTATAATAGAGAAAAATGCAGTGAAATCATGTTCTGATCATGTGGGTTCTAGGTGTTATCTTTTTCCCTTTTTGTCTAATTTCCACAGTTCACCTTTCAGCTTTTTACATTGACTTGAGTTTTGATCCCTTTTGCAACAATATTCTTCTTCATTCTGGCCATGAAGAATGAAGGTGTCCAGAAGACTGGGTTTAGTATTGTAGGAAAAGCACCTGAGTGCTCTCTGTGCCCATGGTAAGACACCTTTGGGACAGCATTTGGCATTCTATGGAAAAATGATGCAATCTCAGTGATTTTTGTGAAAGAGAAAATGAAGAAATGATCTGGTCATTATTACCTGAAATATAGCACCTACTATATTAGTCAACACTGTCCCAACTCCCCTTCCCAGCTTGAGCTGTTGCAAATGTTAGTCTGCAGCTCTCTGCAGCCAGGCTTGTCAGTGCTAAAAGACAACTGTGCTCATTCTTTTGTTCAGAGAACAACAGATGCCACTAATAATCTGTGCATCAGCTCCTGAAAGCAGGTGCATTTATTTTTTCCTGCACTTGCAATGATACATGTAAGCATGTAGTGACTGGAAAAAAGCATTTTGCAAATTTTACCCATTTAGACAAACCCTGCTTCTTGCAAAGAACCGAGGAAAATCACTTGTGCATAAAGACATTATGGAAGGAGCTGCTGAGCAAATTTCTGTCTCTAACCAGGACAAGGCACAGATCAGCCTTGGCTTTGTTCTGAGAACAATTTGCATCATTACTTGCCCTGAAATTGCGTGTGTCCCTTGGTGCAGACGTCTGCACCGTCCCTTATCTGTAACTTGTTCTTCCACTCATCTGACACAGAAATTTCCAACGTGCCAGAAGACTTCTGCAGTGCCAATGAGCCTCGCTTCTGATCCACATTTTCCCATCTGCCTAGCTGCAATTTTGGCTTATCCATTTTCTCCCACTCATGGAAAAAGCACCCAATTGTTTATTTGTTTTGCTGTGGAAGTGCAGAGTCCCAGGTATGACCTACTGCTATAAAAGCACAGCCAGCAGAGACCACACCAGGCAAGGGAGAGCAGCTGATGTGAGGACAAGTCTCACTGTGGACCTTGATCCTTCCCTTCCATGGAACAGAAAAGGCACACAAAAATTAAACAAGTCTTGTTTTGACCTCCACAATGGTATTTAATGTGCCTGTTCACTGAAACTGTTTGTGTTTGTTTCTCAAACTGTTTTTAATCAGTATTTAGTTTGGAAATGTTTGCACAGAAGACATCTGTAAGAATGAGAAGGGCCAGTCCAGGGGTCTGTGCATGTCACAGCACTTGTCTATGGATTGGTCTATCAAATAAAGTTGTGAAATGGTAGTTTATGTTCCATTAAAAAGAGGTGGGGATAATTAAAAGCAAAGCAATAGAAGAGCAAACAGTGGAGACAGATGTTTTCCAGATTTCCTTGAGAAATTAATGAAATATTTAAAGCCCTATAGTCTCCTTCACATCACTGGTTATTTGCAAATATTTCACAAAGGCCAAGTTTTCCAGCATCCTGAGAAAACCAGGATCTCTAAATATGAAAGCACTATTAGAGAAGGTGAAATATCTACAGCCAACTCACAGGTAGCCCCAAGGAGACTCAGAAAAGGTAAAAACACCTACCAGAAACCCCATCTTTACTACATTTACTTTTCATCTTGTCCCAGCATTCCTTATGCACCAAACTCCAAAATTAAATGGATATTATGGGCACACAAATATTTTACCAACTTAAAAATAAATTTGAAAGCAATCCTTTCATTTCTGTATCCTTCAAATGTAAAACAGCTTCTTGTTTCTGTGCATCTGAATTATTAATAAGATTAGGGGTTAAACTCCACGGGTTTCATTAATTAAATCAACTTTAAATATACATATCCAAATAATAACATTCTTGTCATCAGTTTGGCATCCTCTAAAGAGAGACAGACAAGATTGCCTTGGAAAATTTACCTTCTCTCTTGCTTTAATTTAAAGTATTTCTTTGTATAGCAAATGGAGATTACAGTGGAAGAGAGGTTTAGAAGGTGCAGGTAGAAGTCTAAATTGCCAGATTTAGATGAACAAGTTTATTTTAACATTCCTCTTCCTGTTCTGTATTTTCAGCTGGGTCTGCTGGAAAATCTGGTGCTCAGATTCCACTGGCATCCAGATCCCACTTTAACTCAGTTGTGATCTTTACCATTCCTTCCATGTCTTGCTACAAATGTTTCTGCATGGTAATAAAAATGTAGACAGATTGAAGGACCAAAGAACTGCAAAGGATACATGCACAGAAGGGAGAAAAGTTCACAGGGAAAGAGATGTCACCATATTCTAAAATACCTCAGAATAAAGAAGTATGTAAAGGAATTTTGCCATCAGTCTCTATAACATTTTCCCATTGATTCCAATGATGGTGCCATGAAAACACAACCTTGGGAATCATTCCCAGCCTTGGATCACAATACACAGCACAAAGCAGTTTCAAATTAAGGCGTCAAATTAGGAAAATGTTCTTAACAGAAAAGAGTGAGAGAGAAAGACAGCAAAATTCCCCAAGGGACAAGGCATCATCACTGCACAAACCAGAGAAGGGACATACACAGAAATGATGTCAATAATCCACCAATACAAGGTTCCAGACCAATCTGGTCCAGATCTACCAGCTGCCTTTCACTCTTGGATACGAAATTCTAATACATAGGTACATACATGAACCAAAGAAAACAACCCATCCAAAATAGTTCTGGAGGTTTTAAAATGACAGAGATCTTTGAAAACCAAATGGAATCATATGGATATGTAAGGCTAAGTAGCAGTAAAGGCAGGCTGGGTGCCTCAAAAAAATCAGTGGTGGGGGACATGTGAAGGGTTGATGAAAGGCAGGATGAACAATTAAGGCTGATTTATAACATGTGACAACCATAAATGGCTCTGCATTGGGGCTAATCTAAAGCAGCAATGAAAAGAGATGGCACAGAAGACAGACAGGAATGTGAGCAGTGCATGAAAAGCCATGGATCACATGGAGCCCAGCCTGTGCTGGGATGAGGACTAATTGGAAATGCAGGGAAATAGGATACATAAACTAGAAATTCAGTTGTCTTTTGTTTGGGGGTCTTGTTTATTTGTTTATTTGTTTTGCATTTGAGAACAAATTGGGCTGCAAAAAGAGATTATGTGCCTGTGGTTTGGACCTCATTCCAAATAGAAATCAGCCACAAAATGGGAATAAACAAAACCTGCACTTTCATGAATCAGATTCTAGGATGCTTCTTTGCCAACAGAAGGAAGAGCTTTTATTTAATTTACCTTCTCCTTCTCAGCATTTCCTTCTCTTCCTCAGTATCTTGGGGCACCTTTTCCCTCCAACACTGCCAAAAAGCAGGGAACCCTGTCTCACCAGATGGGAATCCTAGAATCACTCTAGGGAACCTTGCAGTGCTATTTTTCACTTGCAGGGCTCCCTACCTCCCATCCTATAAGATTTGCTGGGTCAAGATCATTCACCCTTTTGTCACGTGAAAATCTAAACCACCTCATCAATGTATCACACAGGTAATGCCTTAGGAATGTGCTGCCACAAGGGCACTGTGAGTATCAAGGTACTGCATATATCATTTCCCAGAAGTACTGATTTTGGAGTGTGAAACAGCCTCTAAATATCCCTGTATAGCAGGAGCACGTGTGCACACACAGGTAGATGAGATGTTTCATGGCAAGGAGATTTCTGCACAATGCCTGTGTATTTTCCCTGCATGTCATCCATGCTTGGCACTGCCAGCAGTGTCACTGGAAATTCTAGACAAAGACCAGACTCTGGTCTACTGTTTATAGGCACTAGAAAAGAAGGATTAATCTTCTGATTGTGACTGGCAGAGAAATTTTGCTTCATTCTTTGTTAGGCTTCTTTTCCACTTGGAAATGATCTGGAAAAGTGCAGTGGATATAGCCAAGGGAATGCCTGTGTTTACATTTGTAGCTGTTCTTGGGCACATACAGCAATAAATTACTCTAATTTAAAGAGTGGCCTTCTGACAACTTCAGAAGTATGATTTAGCTCTACAAAGGAAACATATGAACATGATGCTTCCCATGGTAAATCAGCCAAAACTTCATCTCTTTTTGCATGAGGATTCTGCCTGACATAGCTATGCACAGATCCTTATATGGCTTGAGAATGAAGAGAAATTTCAGTCTCTATTTTTAGCTGTACCATAGTTATACCTTTTTGCCTTTTATTTTAATTTTGAAGTCATGTCACCAGAGCTCAGCTCCTTGCAGTGATGACCTTTCCTCAAGGATCTCAAACATCATCTGACTAAACCTTCCAAGGATGCATTTTTCTAGGAGAGAAGAGAAAAATTAGACAAGGTCTACAGAAGAGTAAAGGAAGGTCATAGAGAACCAGTGCTCACGGACACACACAGGCTTTAGGTTTGATTTGAGCCAGGGAGCATTTGTTTTAAACCCAGCATTAGTATATGCTGAAACCCAAGACTTACATGTTCCCAAAAGACACACAGCTCATTTGCTAAAACAAATAATTTCATGACTCTTCCTCATAATATTTTGAATTTACACTAAATAGGAAGATGAAGACAAAATTATCCAAGGAAAGGTGAACAAGCAGCAGAATATGCAGAGGAAAGAGGCATTTCTGTACTGTCCTGTTTCCTTTCTTCAACCCTATTTAGGAATTTTAAAAATAACCCCAAACAGGCCACAAGCTATTGCAGCACCTTATTATACGACCTTAGAAACCAACCTTAGGAACACGTTTCCAGAACAAAATCTACCTTGCAAGTAATTTTGTGTTTTGGCATTAAGAGAAGGAAAAGATCTGTTAGATATTAAACCTCCAGGCATGGAGTCATTCAAGAGGAAACAGAGAACCCTGTATTCCACTTCACCATAGATGCTTAATTCTTACTGGTGAATAGTCTCCCTTGGATGCTTTCTCACAGCTTTCTCACTACAATGAAAAACAGACGCTCATGAATTTACAGTGAGACCCAAGATGTCTCTATACTAATCAGTGAGAAAAACTTCCAAATACACATTTGGTATAAGTTTAATAATACAAATATTGTTAGATTTAAAAAAAAAGTCTCCTATAAAAATACTGAATTACATTTTTAAGTGAGTCACAGTTTATATCTGAGTATACAGTCTGGGGTGACTCGAGGGTCCCTTCTTTTCACAAATGCTCAGCTTAGATTTTCTGAAAACCAGGCCTGGATGTGCTGTGGGAAAATGAGCATTCACAAATGGAGGCATCCCAAAGCAAAAAGAACTTCTGAACAGGCTGGGCACTGCACAGTCCATACAGTGACCTGAGCAGATTGATTGCTGGAACATGGCTCCCAAAAGTTAAAGGAAAAACTAATGCTGCTCTTCAGCCCAGGATCTCCTGGACTGCACAGATATGTGCACAACACACGTTGGGGTGCAAGCACTGAGAGTTCACAAGCAGAAATTTTGTGTGCAAATTAGTACCTGGCCATGCCATTTTGTTCCTTTTCCCACACTCTCTGCTCGTAGGCATAGAATGTCTCAGTGGAAGTGATGGAGAATCCCATCAGGGTGTCTCGTTCTGATATGAAGATCTCTGACAGAAGACAGTTCTTAAGAACTGTCACCTTCTCCTAGTCCTTCTCTGGGATAACTTTGGGAGTATCTGAGCAGTAAGGATACAAACCCTCTAAACCAGAGATGCATTAGTGCACAATTCTACCAGGCCCATCTCTACAATCAGCTCTTAGATTTTATTCAATTCCATTGACCATCCTGCTGCAGTTTCTCAGGATGACTGGACAGCCTGTGTCTGGATCCAGCCCTTAGGAAGATACCACTTCCAATTTTGAGCTTCATTTCCCAGCCAAGAAATTTCCCAGTCTTGGCCTTATTTTCTTCATTTCTTGTCTGGTCCCAGTGTCACAGACCACCACTGAAACACACCCACCACTTGAAAACTGGTGTTCCATCAGACTGAGTGGAAATTATCCAGCAAATAACAGCAGCCTCTATTAACCACAGCAAAAGTGTGGCTTTCTGCACTATTCCTCCTTATTCCTGTTCCTCCTAATGTGGGATTGGTGGCTTATTCAGCCTTTTATGTAATCCAGCATTCAGTTTCTGTGTAGCCTCAGTTTTGTCTGCATTCAGCACAGCTCATTTTTCATCATTTCCTCACTGGAGATTAGGATACTGAAGAATACATGTCAATCAAATGACCTACTTTTTTTTTAAAGATAGAAACTCCTAAGGGTGAAGTGCAAAACTCCAGTTTAATTAGCAGGCTTGCATAGCTCTGTGATGAGGCTTCAAGGGGATGAGGGGAAAGGGAGCCCTTGTTTCTTGCCTCTGTCTAGACAGTGGCATTGAATCTTTTCCAAAATCCTGATCCTCAGCAGCCTCTTCACCGACACTTAGTTGAATGAGCAGTTTGCCATGGCCCTGTCAGTGTTTCCCCTGAGATATAAGAATTAGAAAAAAAGGTGTTTGCTCAACATGCTGCACAAGGCATATGGCTGAGATACAGTTAAAGCTACAACAAACATAGAAAGCTGCTCCACAGATCAGAACTCCCTGTTTTACAGTTCTGTCTGCACAGTTACTGCACCTAGACACACACACAGAGCCCCAAAACATGGAAGTAAGCATCAGGTATTCCAGGTAACTTTAGCAAGATGTTCTTTCACCTTTAAATATTCATAAGGCCATTGGGAAATGCCAATTTCTTTCATATGCTTGTCTGAAAGACTCAGGCATCGCCAGTGCTTGTGTGAGATGCAGACAGCCAAGGGACATCCAAACACAGTCCCAGTGTGGAGCCAGGCTGAGAATGCACTGCTGTTCTCTGCCATAATTAGCACAGCTGCAGCTCCTGTCACCCACATAGGTGTATTATCAGCTAATATGAAGCTAAAAAAACCTTACTGAATAATAGAAGCAGCCAAGGATAGAAGACCCAAAGCTGTTCTTGCTGATAGCAGTGAGTTTAGAATCCCAGATTCAAACTCCTTGCGTCTGTGTCAGGCTTTAATTTGTATAACACAGTCCCTCTTTGATTTGATATTCTCCTCATCTTTAAAGTCTTCATTCTTATAACTCATGCAGGCAAAATACTTATCAATACTAGATGAAGCTTCATTTGCACACAAAGAATGAGCTGGAGTTTGAAATACATGATCCTTCTAGCAGTAGTGTCAGTGAATGGGTTAATTTAATTCAATCACATCACTTTATATGTTTATTAGTTCCTGTTACCTCCTGGCTGTTGCTGAGTAGTGGAGAGGATCAAACAGAGATGCTGAGCTAGGATTTAAGATTTCTTCATGTTGCATTTATATGAACTTCTCTCATGTCAGCTGAGGGTTTTAGCAGACTTCAGATCCATACTCAAAATATGCCCCAAAGACTATAAATTAGGTAAAGAAAAATTGTAATTTTATTGTTATCTTTGTATTACAGTGATATCCAGGGATGTGGGCCTCACTTTAGGCACAAAGCCCTAAAATACTTGGGGAGATTAACTACATGAAATATAATCAAGATGCTACATGAAAGAAAATTGCCAGAGTTTTTCATTGATACAAGCATGCAACATTTAAATTGTGTAATTCAGTGGTTATTGTGTCTCTCAGGGTGGGCACCAGGTCTGACACTCTAGTGACAAAATTAGCCTTTTCTAAGTCCCTACAGGCCTGACCTTTGAGAGAAAACATTTATAAGCCAAATCAGTTATTGCAGCGGCATTAGAAAATAGTTTTCCATCTTACTAATTACAAAAAGTATTGTATCCACACCAGAGCAAACAAAAACCTCATCTGAACAGGCTGAGAATACTTATGTTGGTGCCTGTTCAGTTCCAGTGCTCTCAGCAGATGTAAAGCAGCTGTGCTTTTCTGCTTGTGCGCCAAGAACGTGACTGGAATGGTTTAACCAGAGAAACCCTGCTTCCCTCCTCCATATTTTCTCTTCCTCTTGGCACCGCCTTCTCATTCTTCTGCTCAATTGTTCCTTTAATCCATGAAAGCAGAGCAATGATGAGGCTCTTTCATGTAGATCTCATTCACATGGACAATGCCCTTCATCTCCTCACTCCCTTCCTGAGGCACATCAGAGTTTGTGGCTTTTGCTCTTTCACTATTGATCTCCAGTGGTGCAGGCTGGTGGGCAGGGGTTTGTGGCCTGTGGTGTGGTACACACAGAAAAGGCAGTCTGATGACTTTTCCAGGCTCATTGAGACTGAGAGGGAACCAAAGGGATGTACCCAGACTGCTGCCTTTCTGTAACCACAGCTGTAGGAAATCTGCTTGGGGGTGTTTATTGAGTAGAGCCTGAAGCTGCAAAGAAGACTTTAACATGACCATGAATCTGTGACTGTGGTCCCTTATCACTCTGATTCCTACCTGGCCTGTTCCTTGTAGAATAATTCACAGAATCATGGCATGGTTTGGGTTGCAAAGGACCTTAAATCTCATCTCATCCCACCCCCTGTCATGGGCAGGGACACCTTCCACTATCCCAGGTTGCTCCAAACACCATCCAGCCTGGCCTTGGACACTTCCAGCGATGGGGCAGGCACAGCATCTCTGGGCAATCTGTGCCAGGGCCTCACTACCCTCTGAGCAAAGAATTTCATCCTAACATCTAATCTAAATCTCCCCTAGTTTAGATTAGAATTGATTCCTCCTCTCTTCCATCATCTGCCCATGTCAATTCAAGCTGAGCTGCCCAGAGAGCAGCATACTCAAGATCCTCTCAGAGTCTGGTACTGTGTTCCACATGAATTTCCATCCACAATTCTGCTCTCTGGAACAGCCTTCCTCTCCAGGTCATCAGGGCAGAAAAAGGGGGAAGCAAGCAGGGGAGTTTGTTCTAATCCTCTAAGAGGTGAAAGAAGATCCTGGCCTGCAATACTGCTTAATGGAAAGACACATGGAGCTCAGATTTTCATTTTGGTCATTTAGGCATATCTGTGCTCCCCCTAGTTTTTCTGCCCTGAGAGTCCATTTCCTATCATCTGTCTCTGATGTCTCACGTCTTGTGCTTCCACTGTCTGCCTAAAACACAGCAAACAGGTCAGGTTCATTCAGCAGATCAAAGCCTCCTTACAAAGACATTCTATGCACAGTCTGTACACTGCTAAGAGGGCTTGAGGGAGCAGTTCCTGTGGTGTGGGGTAGCCAACATCAGTGCTGATATCCACTGGTCCTACTATCCTCTGCTTTCCTCTTTCCTGTTCTCATTAATGCCATAACTTGCTTTGATTTTAGCAAATGTAAAATAATTAATTCTTTGAATCAGCACAATCAGCAGGACTTTTGTACAGCACTTTGATGCTCAGCCAGGCTGTCAGTTCAGTGTCCCCTCCCAGATAAAACTACGTGAGGGATGGACTGTGTCCCATGGAACAGCAGATGAGGATTTTATGAATGACCCCACTGAAAACTGATATTTAAAATAATGTTCTTGATTCTGTCAGAGTATTTGCACATTTGCCATAATTATCCCGTCATTCTTCTCTTCACCAGCTACCAGTTTGATTCCATGTGTTTGTTCTTTAGACCACTGTAGGTGGTCTGTAGGTATTGTACCTTGTGTACTGTTTTCAAAGCACAAGACACTATAATGCACTATTTGCATATGCAAATATTATGTTTCCATGTGCAAATGACAACAAATCCAAGAACTATGAGCATAAATGATAGTGCAAGTAAAGTGATTCTCCTGTTAATCAGAGGCTAGATTTGCTTCTTCATTGAAAACAAAGCTCTGTGATGTTTGCCAGAAATTTGCCATTTAATCTCCAGCACCACAGTTGAAGACTTTTGGCAGCTTGAAGAAGAAAGTAACATGAGAATCAGAGGCAAATATAAATACAATTTGAAATGGGGGGAAAGGAAAAAAAGAGGATAAAAAAGAAAAAAAGACCAAGCATAATCACTTCTCTGCACTTTGAAGTTTTCCCTGTGTTATGCTATAAGCAGTTGTAAAAAATCCACTATTTGCTTCCTTTTTTTAGCAGGGGCATTAGTAAAGGAAACACTGAGAAATAAAAAAGATTTTGAAGGCAAAGTCAAGATCTCAGCTATAAATCCATGAGATCCTTCTGTGAAAGATTAAGTCAATCACAAAGAAGCTTGACAAGCTCTGAATTTCAGCATTGTTGAAATCAAACCCGCTCTGAGGAAACAACTGTGAATATACCTCATACCTGTAGTGAACTGAGGCAACTGTCAAGCCACTGTTTTGGTAAATCTGAAATCAAGAGAAATCTTGATTCTGTTATGAGTCAAATTCAGCTTTGTTACTGTTTTGTTATTATGTGGGAATTGCTGAACAGAAGAGGCCAAACTTTAAGTGTAAACAAAGTCAATTCTACTGTTGTTCACCAGAGGAACAGCACTAAAGGATCTTGACCACTGTATTTAAAATAAACCTTTCTGCACAGAAACCTCCAAATACCATTTATTCTTCTTAATTAATATTCATGTAATCGTAATGAAAGCTCTGATGCTACCTCGTTTTCCCAGCTTTAGGTATTTTCTCCTTATAAGAAAAATTAACAATAATCCTGATATTTGGATGCTGTGAAACACCTTAAAAAGGAGAGAGGTATTAAAAAAAAATCTGTGCAGACTATGAAATCCTTTTCCCAGGGTATTTACCCAGATATGGTGTAGAACCATCTATCTGCAACAAAAACATGCAAGTGTTTTAAATATTGACAATTTCATTTTAAACTCTGCACCTGCAGAAGTCAAGCTTGATTGGGCTCTTCATAGTATAAACCAGCACTGGCTTTCCTTCAAAATGAACTTTTGCACCTGAGTTTGTTTCTATCTGCTTAGAAGTGACTCCATGGAAACACATAGAGCCTCGAAGCTTTAAAGGAAAGTAGGGGGAGTTTAAAAAGTAAAGCTGTTTGAGACTATTGATTTTACAAGTAAGTACTGTGAAAAAGAAGGTGGAAAATGTACTGGGAAAAATGTGGAATTTAAATGAATCCTATAAATAACTTTTTCAGCATACACATCTGTACAAAGACAGAAGGAACAGGGAGAAGTAGATCTTTCAAATTCACTCTAGTTATGTGTTAGTACAGTCCTCATTCAAGCGCAGTGTAAAGGCTTGGATTTCTCTATCCTTATTTCCAAATTATTGTAGATTTTCTAGACTACACAGAAGACCAGTGCAACCAAGTCCCTGCAAATTTAAATGAAGCCTAAACCTTTGTAAGTGCATTCTTCTCAGCTCTGTATTTCATGTAGTTCAGAAACCCCGAAGAAATATCATTCAAGATCCTTGTAGCAAAGGTATACGTAGCCAAAAAACTTCTTTACAACCAGATGAAAAGGATGACACAAGCTCTGCTGAGTGAAGACCACACATATGAGAAAAGCAACTGGAAAAAAACATCCTGAAGAGGAAATAAACTGTAACAGACTAATCCATAACATTAAACCCCAACCCACGGCTCCTGTCCCTGGATCAGATTCCTCCTTTTTTGCATATTCGTTTTGTTGCCATCACTTTTCATCTTCTTTTTCTGTGGCACAAAGGCAGAGCCCAACCACCCCTGCACACAAACAGACTCCACATGGGTGCAGTTGTTTACAAATGGGATGGCAAGCTCCAGACTTCCCAGTGGAGTTTCTCATCAGCAAATCTGCCTTTTGCTCCAGGATTTGATTTTTCCACACTCATTTGTTGTCATGTTGATGACAACAGTTTCAGAAGTACAGTATGTTTATCAGAAAGATGCATATTCAATTAATATTGCTTTAGGCAATCTTCACTAAAAATCAAGGCTTACAAATCTCTCCACAATTCTCACAGATCAGCCCCCTCCAGAAGGATGTTTCAGCAGGATTCCCAAGATAATGCTACCCTACCCTGTAAGACCCTGCCTTGCTCATTTGGAACTTGACTAGAACTTTATTTACAGTCAATCTAAACTAGATACACCAGGAATGGAAACCTAAAATGCTGATCCTTTGATCCGTCATCACAGTTTCCCAGACATTCATTATCAAGCAGTTTGGTACCAATAACTGTTTGAGCCACCTTAAAATAGTCTGTCACTGCAAAAGCAGATATATATTTATAATTGATACATACACACAAGAGCAACACACAGCTCCTGCAACAGAAATACAAACCCAAAGCATTTACAAGTTCAGCTTCTCTCCATTATGTCTCTCTACATTTTCAATTAGGAGAAGAGATGAGGATTTGGGTTTTTTTCTTTCATTAAAATCTTCAATTCTCTACATTTTAAATTTTAGTCCTAAAGAGCAACCTAATAGGTCATGCCAGGAAAGCAAATACAAGCAGATGTGTACTCATCTCTTCCCAGATCTTCACTAATATCTCATTTTTCTTGTCATTATGTAGCAGAATGGCTTTGCTGGAACCAAATGCCATTGGGTTAATTATGTGAGAACACAAATGTCTTTATGGGGAGCCCTTTTTTTGGAGGCATCCTATCTGTGGCTGATAATGTATCCAACTCACCATGTATCCAACAATTACCCTTTCAGAGGGGTGAACATTTCCAAATATTTATGTTGCAGAGCAGAAGAATTCAAACACATCAAAATTATTTTCATTGGCATTTCAAAAAAGTGTAAATTTCTACTTAAATAATTTGAAGAACAACTTCACCACGGACTTACAGTCCTCATTAAACACACATAGGGGGAAATTAAATTTTATGTTTTATGAGTTTCTTTTTAAGATATTAGACTGGAATTCTGCCATTTGTTCAATTCAGAATTTATTTATCTCTCTCTTTTGCTTCTGATTTTAACAGAACATGCCAGCACTCACACCTCAGACTGGATCAGTCCAAAACTACACCTGCCCTTACCACAACAGAAACATCTTAAAACAGGTGAAGGGAAGCTTGGTTTTAAGTAATAAATTGTGTTGTAGCCCTATTTCTTAATCTTTAACATAGGAAATATGTAAAAGCCACTATAAAGACTGATCTTGTACTGTAGGTAAATGTCAGTTTTGAACTAATGATCTACTGGGTTTGCCAAGGACGTGATTAAAATCCAGGACCCCGAGGTGTCAGGTAAGGAACCAATCCCTCAAGGCAAACAGCAGAACTGGTTCCATCAGTGCAGACATAGCCTGATAAGCATTCTTAATTTAATGGAGCTCCTGCAAATAAACAAGCTTAATGAAGATTACTCGCTTCCTGGAATTCATTGTGCTGCTCCAATTTAATGCTATCACTTCCATAAGAGGCTGTGACAAAGTCTCTGGAAAAAAATAAAATATGCAAATTCAGACACTTCAAAGGCTTTTATTTTAATTGTGCAGAAGGCAGAACAGAACAAGAGCAACTCCACTAAAAATGGAAAAAGCATAAGAGAGAAAACTTATACATTTCCATCATTGCTTTCAGGTCTTTAAGAACTACTCTCAAGCACACAAGTTCTCTGAACTACCAGTTCCCCTGAACCAGTGCAGTTCTCAGGATGGGTTTGCTGAACTGCAAGAAATGTCCACAAAAAGAAATTAAGAACAAAAAGAACAATACTCTCTCCATTTTGGTTTTATTGCAACCACTGAGTTCTGCCTCAGTTTGCTGAAGTTTCTAAATACTATGATTCAATTTTGGATCACGTTCAACAGAATCTGTGACCAGTTTTTAGTCATTTTCAAACAAACCTGGGCTGAACTGTGGCTTGGCACTCCAGCCAGGGGAGTTTAGTGGTTTTGATAGAATTTTGCCCAGAATTTGGGGGTTCTTTTAAATCAGAAATGAACTCAACATGAAATATTCAGATTTGGGCCAGGATTTGTGGGTATTTGGATCCACGGCTGTGGTTCTGGCCCAGTTCTAAACAGAGTCAAAACCACAACTCAAATCAAAGCTGAAAAAAGTACCTGTAAAGCCAGCCAAGTACAACAACCAAATTTTACACAATTCCCTTAGTTTAACAGTTTTACAGTGGCTATTTTAGGACATTTTGCATGTACTCATTTCTCTCAGTCTGCCACAGGACTGTGCAATGACTTTGTATCAAATGAAAATTCCTTTAATGAGTGCAAAATAAGATTTTAGAACTTCACTTTATTTTTCCTGCACTACACTTGAATTGGGTGGGGATAGGAACTCTTTTGAATTTGTTTATTTAGCAAGACATTTTACCTCTGCAAACAAGTTTAGTTTCAGGAACAGGACTAAGAATAAGCTCCTCAATAATGCTGAAATAGCCAGGTGAGGAACAAGTTATCTTGTCCAAAACTGACATTGAAAATACCACTTTGCTGTGTAATCCACTCCAGTTTGAGCTGGAGGCATAATTTCTTCTGACTCTTTTGAAACTACCCCTCTGTCCTTAAATATCTGCCCCCTGCACCCAACATAATAAATGCCTGTAAAAGCAGGTTCTGAAGGCACATGGGTTGTTTGGGAAATGTAGATTGGAATATAGCAGTAATCACTGTTATGGATAATTAATTGGTCTCCTAAAGGAGTCCCATCATTAAAAAGATATAAAACCAAATCAGACACAGTGATTTTTTTTCCTGACACAGTCCTGTTTGTAGGACAGCAGAGCTCCCACCTCATCTTCAGATCCATTCCTTGACTTTGAAAGAGTTCTTGAAAATTTAAGGGGGTGTGGGGAGGGTATGTTTTCCTAAAAGTAAGACTTTTCTGGCAGCCAATTTTTAAGCAGAATTTTTCTAATATCCTTTTAGCACCAGGGCACCAGAAACTTCTGAGACACCTGAAGGGAGTCCAGGGGTGAAATTTTCCCTGCCTACAACATCTCAGAACTGCAGCTGTTCTGCAGTGAATTTCTCAATGCACACTTTGTTTTTACTTAAGGCTGTAGTTTGCACTGAGTAACATCATGTCTAGGGAAAGGAAAATGATCTCCTTCCAGTATTCAAAAATATTTTCTTTTTAGGTTCTTAACTCCCTCAGTGGTTAATACTTATAAAACAGCTCAGGAAAAAAAATCATCACAGAAAATGAGAGATTCTTTGCTGAAGGGCCTCAGACCCTGGGCTTTCTTGGTTTACAGTGCATGCTTGTATAAATATTTATCTAAGAGAAATGAAGTGCTGCTATTACTGAGCACCAAAAAAAATAATTCTGAAACACATGTTTTTCCCAAACATTAGTTTGTAAGATGATGATACTGTTTTGTTCAGTGTGTAAATTCAGCCATTGGATGTAAGATAATGAAAAGCAGCTCAAACTCCTTTGCTTTTAATTTATAGGTGCATTCATGAGGAAGAGGCCCCAGTTCTTCAAGCTATCCTGCACAGCATGTCAAGCTGAATTAGAAACAAGAAGATGAAAGGTAATATCAGGATTCCTTAATTTTGTATAGTTAGTTCCTATATAGCATTTTTAAAACTCATTTGAAGAGAATCATTACAGAGCGGAGGAAATTTCAAGAAAAAAAATTAAGAGCAGGTATGAAAAGGATTCAGGAGAATCTATAATTAAAGCCACATGCAGAACTAGAGCACAGTGTTCTTGTGCTTCCTTTCAATAATACTTCATAACCCTAAGGATATTATCCCAGTCAGGGGTCTGCTGAACAGGACAAAAGAACATCCATATCCCAAACCTCTTTAAAGTTTGTGTTTGGCAGGATAAGACAAGGGAGTGATCCTCAACACTATTTTGTGTTCAGGGTGTGGGCTTATAAAGACATATGGAACTAAGAGCCAAGCCTTGTGCTTTCACGAAGGGAGAATTAAGATCTGAAAAGAAGGACCCTGGGAAAAAAAAATTAAAACCCAACAGCCTACATCATAACATGAAGAATTTGGAGCACTTTTTAACCAACACAAAGTTTTAGGAAGCTTGACTGAATTTATGGTTTGTGGGTTTGCCTGAGCAATACACCTGCAAACCATGTAAGATCCAGCTTATACCCATCAGCTCTATCACTGTCCCTGCCCTGTTTTTTAAACTTCATGTGAAATACTTTGATAAATTCTGTGGCACTACCTGTACATCCATTGACATCAGCAAATCAAAGGGATACTCTCACCAGAGAGAATGGAAACAACATAAAGGAAGAAGCATGGGAGAGAGAAAACTTTCTGGGTATGCGTTTCTGAGTGCAAAACAGGCACAAACACTGTGATTCCACTGAAAGATGTTTGGTGAGCCAAAAGAGATGCAAAAAGGGGAAGAAAACAGTCCTACAACTAGCAAATATGAGAAGACATAATAAAGAGACACAGGGTTGAAAAAATAGATGAGGATTCAGGCTGCTTGGATATCAAAGATTAATATATCTCAGGAAAGATTCGATATTTACAAAGCATTTTTAAAACTGCCAGTTGATGGAGAGAGAAAATACAGCTGAGTTAAAGACCTTGAAAGGCCGATGCAGCTGCAGCAGCTCTGACAGGGTAGGGAGGTGACATCCAGCCCAAATGTCCCTGCTCCAGGGACCCTTAGACACCACGGAGCTCCTTCCTGAGCTGGGATTTTGGGAACAGCGGCGTGCGGGGCTCGGTGCCCCAGTGTGGGCAGCGAGGTGTGGAGGGAGCAGATCCCTTCTCAAGGCTTCAAACAAAAACAAAGCATAAAACAAACCTTGGTGTTAGATGTATTTGATCAGTCACATGTGCCAAAGGCTTTTCCCGAGGAATGTCTGTGTACACATCTTTCAAAAGGGATCAGTTCCCTTTCCAAGACCTGTGGGAGAGCCAAATTTCCAAAAATGCTTCATGTTATCTGATAAAGCCAGCTTTTACTGACATGGATTCCATTAAAAATCTGGACATTTATGTGGGTTCCTAAATGGAACACAAGTTCTTTATCTTAATTTTGGCCCTGGAGATCCCATATTTCCATGATTCAGATACAGTGGGGGCAGCACAGCTACTCACTTCTTCTGCATTCTAATCCTTGCTCACAAGCAGTGTATGACTGACATCTCAGATATGTATTAAAATCGATGGAATGTGACTGTCTTGAATTTTCTTTTGGAAGAGGATCATGTCACTGGAACTCCTAACACCATGTGTTTGTGTTAGCCCAGCCCTTCTTCTGTTCTCAGCAGAGGGACATGTGAACACGGAGCTGCATTAGCTTTTCATGCCTGCTCTTTCTACATCTTATCAAGATATTTACTGGACGAGGACAAAAGATTCTTATTCACTAATCTGGCAAGCTCGACAGTTTGAACTACAAAGAAAGAGAAATACAGATCTGTACAATTGGAAAACTTCCCTGGATTTCACTCCATTTCTGAAACTCCTTTTGTTTCCTTATCTCTGCGCTTCCAGTGTCGGAAGTTTATGACCTATCAATCAATGAAGTATTAAGAGTAACTATTAAGGACATATTTATGCGAGAACTATGTGTAGCTCTTGGCATCGTGTATGGCCTCAGCCTCCCTTTGAGCCCACTCATTTCTCTGGGAGCATTTTACTCTTGGAAGAATGGCCTACTGTCAAATTAGTCATTTAACCATTGACAGAATGCCTGCTTCTCCCATTTTCAATTTGTGATCTGTGTAGGAATAACTGTTTGATCCAGGCACTTCTGTGGGCAGACAGCTTTATCAAATGAATCATTAATGGAGAATAAAATTTAAGCACAAAAATCAGCAGAGACACACCAGAATTTGGTCTGGTATTTCTTCCTAAAATGAGGGATAGACCCTTTGGTTCTACAGCTGGTCCTGCCCATGGGATGAGGGGATCTTGCAGCTCATGGCTTCATTCAGTAACATTTTTCTCCTAACCAAATCCTGAGATTACTGCTCTTCACATAAAAAAGAAGAGTTAATTCCAGGAGCTAATGCAATTTTGGCCATAAATTTCAAGGAGGATAAATTCTCAAGACTGTCATCTAATTATTTGATTCTTCAGCTCAGAAGAGAGCAGAAGTAGAGAAGGTTGATACAAAATCTGAGATGTAAATAGGAGAGAAAAAAGTGACTGAGATACTAGATTGAGATTCAGAAGATCTAGTTTTAGATTTCCTAACTGATCTAAAAAATTAGTCATTATTATCTTCATAATCTCTAATCTCCCAATTTTACCTATTTTGTCTGCTTTACTTCTGAAAGTTTATTAATCCCAAGGGCAAGAACTGGTTTTACTCCACAGGAGCACAGCACTTCTTGCTCTAATACTAACAAAATAACAAAGATAGAAAATCAGATCACACTGTCCTCACATGTTTGAATATTCTGAACTTTGACACATTTTAATTTTGTATTTACATTTTGGATTTCCAACATTGATTTTAAATACTGAAAGTCTGGGGACAACTTCAGAGTTGCAAAATTTTCTGAGAAGAGCAGACAAGAAATGCAACAGTGACTGAAATAAATTATACCAATCACAATGGAAGTAATTAATATTTAACTTTGCTTTCTTAGTCTTTTCTCCCTGTGTTTTACCTCCATAACATCCCTCCTACCTTGTACTCTGCAATTCGCTCAGGCTGGAACAATCTGTTTGAAGGGCTTGAGGAGAGACAGGAGGGGGGATATGGGGAACATGAAAGCAGCAACAAAGCCACATATCCTCCTGTGATTACAAGAGGCAGAAGATCAAATATGAACTTTAATAGTAGCAAACTCAGGACCAGACTTAATAGTTGCAAATCGTTCCAAGCGCTCAGCACACCAATGTGCAGCAACACTCAGAAATTAATCTAAGGAAAAGCTCATAAAAGTGGGGGGAACCCACCAGAGTGATAATGTATCATGGAGAGCTGTCACAAGAAATGAAAGTACAGCAGCAATTAGAAGACACAGTACTAAGCACCGTGCCACTTTCCCCATTTTAATTGTACTTCATCTTAGTCAGAAGCTAAACTCAAACTGAACTCTGTTGGAGATGGCAGAATTGACTCGTTTTGAAGAACACAATGGCCTAACAGTTAACTTCTACTTTTCTAACAAAATAAAGAGTAGGAGTAGGAGAAAAGAAATGCAGAAAGAACTGGGAGTAGCGATGGCTCTGAATAATTTGCTCAGAACACTGTTCATGCTCTAAAGGAAGTCCTTAAAAAACTCTAATATACCTCCCATTGCTCTCTATTAAATTTTGTTTACGTTTCTGCCTTAAATACTGTTGAGAACTCAGCTGTTCCTGAGGACCAGATACTTTTCATTGGGGTCCTTTCCTTGTTGGCTGGAGAGCCTCCATTCTCTTGTACCTCCTGGAGAGTCAGGCACAGACCCCATGGCAACGCCCCTGGGGCCAGACTGGCAAGTTCTTGAGTGCAAAGGGCACTTGGGAAGGCAGCAGCACAAATAAATCCATTGGAGCTCGATGGGCAAAGCACTGGAGCCCTACCCCTGCACTACAGCAGGGGTGAGACTCAGCTCTCCCCCATTTCTACTGTCATTCTACTTGGCCTAACTTCATAACACACAAGGGCTTTTTTTTGGTGGTGAAACACACAGTTCTCTCTTCCTAGCCTGTTTTTCTCCTTGTTTTTGAGGTGGCAAATGTTGGAAAACAGATCTGCTTCCTGCATAGCACCTACCACTGAGTATCCCAGCATTTTATTCTGCCTATGGGTTTCTTTGAATGAGTGGATGGGAAGTGCAAACTACCTGGGATAACTCTGAGGAGCAAGATTCAGTTCCACATATTTAGAGGAGTTCCTCTGCAAAGTGTTCTTCCTAACAGATATAATTTTGATGAAGAGATAGCTTTTCCTTTTGCAACGTGACACTGATCTGTTGAAGTTTTTAAATCCAAGATTAACAATCATTCTTCTTGACATGACATTCTACTTTTTTTAGCTTTCAATGAGCTCTAATAACAGAGAAGAAAAGAGAAGAGAAAGAATTTTTGGCACACTCTGATTCCTCACACAAAACAATAACTGTTTTGGCATCCAGAGATGTCGGCTCCATACTGAAATATAATTTCACTTATTTTTACACATTGCTGGAGGAATTACCATTAGCTCTAACAAGCTCAATAAAAAATAGTGCCAATATGGTACCTCCCACTGAATAGAGAGTAGGTATGTAGATGATGTTCAATGTTCACACACAAATCACCACATTCCTCAGGAACACATCAAACGAGTGACCAAGAATGACGAGCCAGACTCTAGCATGTCTACTGTGACAATGATCTTCTGCATATTAAATCCTCCTTGCTATCTTTTTCTTCTTATTACTTTGCCATTAACCGATCTTAGGGTCTCCACATCTTCTATAGCAGAAGCACTAATAGTATGTAGCTCCTAAACCAAACCTTAATGTCTTAATGTAGTGATGTGCTTCCAGGATTTATGTACCTGACCAGTTGGACCAAAGAGCCATCTCTATGTGACATCCAGTGGATTTTAAATCTATCATCTTGCCACTCCTAAAACCACACACAATGTAAGTTCGTGAATTCCTAAATACAAATAATAAGCACGCAAGCAACATAATTCATTATTGATGGCAACTTCTATTTAAAACAAGTCTTGAAATTTGAATAATTTCTTCATTATGAATTCTGCTACGCAGAGAATGCAGACTAAGACAACACAGATCAGCCATCCAAAGTCCATCATTCTCTTAGGACAGCACCACAAAGAAGTACTAATTCTTCCTACTAACAATTCAGAACCTAATTTGTCTGACATAATGCTTTAACCCTGAATCGTATGATTTTTATCAGCATTATTTTCATACAAGGACGAAATACCAGGTATCAACAAAGCAAAAAGGGAACATTTCCAATAATAGAATAAGGAATGATTCAGAGTGGAGGGGGTTTGAGACTGGCCCTGTTCAGAGCCTTGTGAGCAACCATTTAATGGCAATAACATGAAGAACCAGTAAAGGTCAGACTGACCGTCAAATGTCAGTCCCAGTCATTCCACTGGACCAATTCCCAAGGCTCCTGACTCATTTTTTAATTCAGACAAAACCAAAGTCCTGTGAGGGGAGGGAACTGTGTTTTCCAGCATATAAGAGTGATACTGAAGAACTGGTTTCTACTCACTCCTCCACAAAGAAAATTCCTTTCTTGTTTCAACAGAATCACATGAGACCACAGCTGGAATCAGGTCCTAATGATTATGAATGAAAAAAAACATTTTAATTGTACCTTTACTGCCTTTAACTGAGGTCCATAAGCAACCTGACTGAAGTGTAAAAAACCCACAATACTTTGAGCTTTTTGGATTAATTCTTCAATCAAGACTGTCTTTGATTGATTTTTTTGATTTCTTTGATTGAAGACAATTCTTCAATCAAAACAAGTCTGGACAGGATAAGAAATGTACACCAAAATCTGAGACATCACTACCTGCAGAAGAAAAGCACCCACTGTACAGTTAGGTAAACCCAAAATAGTCCCATCATTAGTAACTGCTAGACAGCCTCCTTCAGTGAAATTATTGCTATTGTGTTTCCCATGGAGAATTCAAAGTAAGAACCAGATGTCTCTTACTTTTCTGTAAATTCAAACCTAAGTGAAGTGACAGCTGAATAACAGCAAAGGAGCTATTCTGAGATTTCCCATACAGAGTACAGAAACCACTTCCTTTGCCTGCAGGTGCTTGTATTGATTTCTCACATGGACTATGACCAGTAATTATGCCACTGTAAAAAGAAAGAACAAAAGCACACAACCCTCAGCCACCTCAAAGCACAATTTTATAGCTAAGAGAAACTCTTATTACAGATTTCTCCAATGAAATCCCTGGAATTTTGTCACTGTCACACCAATAAAGTCAGCACAGAACTACCACCAATCCCTCCGGAACAGTAAATTTTTAGCAGGTGTCAACAGTAAGAAGATTAAATATGACCATGGTATGCTGCAGTAGCAAGTTTCCAAATTTCATCCAAGTCAGCTTCTTTTTTTCTTTTTTTTTTTTTTGTTTTTTTCTTATATTTGAGCTCTAACCATAACGTGCAAACATGTTCCATGTCAGGCAGCAGGAACACTGAATCATGGATATCGGGGACAAGTTGCTGAGCCCAAAGTGAATTAGTCAGCCAAGGAAAAGATGGGTGGGGTTGGCCACCTTATCAAATTCGATAAGAAAATTAGCAAGACAAATAAGAATCAAGGAAGTAAAAAATTCTATATCCTTTTAGAACTTTCTCCCTCGTCAGACTGGGGCTTTTGAAGAGAAATAGGTAACCAGAGGATCAAACACCATGGTGGTTCTGTAAAGATGAGTGCATACGATTAAGAGTTTGTTGTCCCCAAAATCCTTGTTTATGAAGCAGATAAAAAGCATCCAGATGTCACCAAAAATAAATGCCCTGTTCCGTACGCTGCACTGTACGTCACTCTCACATGCTGCCGAGTTTGACATGGATTCAACAACCCAGCAACAGATGGTTCAGTTCTCTGCTTCCAGGGTGTGAGTTTAATGCTTTTTTTAGGAGGTATTGGGGCAATTCTTCTCTGCCTTTTATTTAGCCTAGAAATTAAATTAATTCACTGCAGAAATACTTAAAATACAGAGGATATCAGAGACTGGTAATGAGATTTTTTTAAATTTCTTTTTAATTCTTAGAATTTATTAGAGTTTTTCTTCTTCTTTATTTAAACCTAGCAGCCAGAATTCATTGTGGCACTACCCTTCCAGGGACTAGAATTTATTTCTGGAGTGTAAAGCAACCTGTAAATTTATGGGTGCTATATAAATAAATAATCCGGTATTATTTTTGTAACTCCAAAGCATGTTGGCTTTTTCAAGTTCACATGATGAATCTGGAGTTGGGCCCAGGATTTTTGGAACAACAACTTACATATTGTTACATTAGTGCAAGATAATTCTGTGGGTGCAAAGATATTGAAAACTTTAAAAATCCTTTAGAATGGTGGTGGCTGAGACATTTAGTATGGAAGGAAATACCTTTCACTGAACAATGTGTTCTGGGGTTTAGGCTTTAGGAGGGTTTTTTTCCCTCTGTTTGAGGTTTATTTTATTTAGTTTCAATTGGCAAAGGGTTTTAGAACATCATAAGGTCACTGGTTATGGCAAATCATCCCTCTCTGCATAAGAGGTATAACTTAGACACTTGGATTTAATTTTTTTGTTGTTGCTTGTTTGTTGTTTTTTGGTTGGTTGGTTGGTTGGTTGGTTTCTTTGGGGTTTTTTTTGGGGTTTTGGGTTTTTTTTTTTTCATGCAGAAGTAAGAATTTAGATTGGTTCCTTCATTAATTTCCACAACAAAATGGCAAACCTTTCTTCACAGATATCACAGGGCTACATGAATTTATACCAGTGCCAACTTCCCCTGGCAAATCCCAAGAACTTGATTCTTTCATAATTCATGACAGTTATAAAACAGATAAAGACAAGAGTTTCAGTGATGTAAAAGTAATCTTGCTACTTTTACAAAAACTATTATCTAAGCAATGAGATGTGAAAAAGTAAATCTGAGAATTACAAGCACTGTAGGAGACCTTCTGAGTCCCTTTCCTTTTGTTGCAAATACAAAATGCTGAGTTTATTTCATTTATTTGAATATTTCCCTTCCAGTGTGCACAACTGAGGGACCTAAAGTGTTTTCTGCTGAGCTATGAAAATTTCAAATTAATATTTCCCTTAGCAACATTCACTGGCCAAATTAGAAGACCTGCCAAGTTTTCCCTGGCAGGTGATGCTGTAAGTGCTGGAAGTCATATTTCTTTACAAGGTTACTATCATAGCATGCTCTTCTAAAATGTTTGCCAGTACCTTGCTACAGCTGTCCAGTTCCTTTAAGCAAAAAGACATATCAACATTTTTTTAAGAGTAAGAATTCAGACTCAACAGAAATTCAAGACTTAATCCTAGAGATTCGACTCACATTAATATTCTTACTGGCTTATTGGATTTTCTCTGTGACTGAAATACAACTACACAAGGCACTGTGGTCTTTTGACAGGGAATAAGGGAATTTCTCTTAACTAGTCCCATCTAAACGTCAGCACCCACTGTGCAGATTCCTTGTACAGTCAACAGAAATAAGAACATCTGGAGAAAGTCAGCACAGATAAGGTATCTCTGACACTAATCCCAGGATACTTCAAAATATTGCTGTACCCAGGTCTCTGTCCTTGACCTTAAGAAACAACTCTGAAAGTAAGGACACCACCTCATCCTCCTCTGTTCAGTGTCAGGTCCCAGGTTTGAGCTTTCCCATTCATTATGCCAAGATATTATAAGGCCCATAAACCAAAGAACAATTCTGAATTGGTTGACATTGCAAGTAAAATAATTTTCTACCTCTTTACCACACAAGGTGGATGTAAAACATTTTAAGGAAGCCAACACAACACATCACCTGAAGACCTGCAGGTAAAACACTGTTTCTAAATAATTTCACTTTCCAGACAATGCATTTCACTACCTACAGTAACTCTTGGGCGGCATTCATCTATTTCAGAAATTCTTGTACTCACTTTAAGTTTAAAGCTGAAACACCATTTTTTCTGTAGTCAGTGTTGCCTCTGGCTCCATGTCTTACTGCCTTACTCAAAAGCCGAATCAGACGTGAAAAACAACTCGGTAATTAACCAGCAATTTGTATAAGAGATAAAATATCTCCATAGTAGGGGTATAATGGAATCATTATTGAAAGCTGTCTAAAAGCACTATGTGAAAATAGAGAGAAAGATGTTTGACCTCAGCTATACCAATTTCACAAATAAAGCCTTAATAATAGGCTGCAATCACACTTGGCTGGGCATTATTTCCCAGACACGCAAGGTCTGCATTACAGGGCCAGAAGCAATGACTCACTGCCAGCTGCCGTGATGGCACAGGGCAGCTTGCTATTCTGTCATAAGTTGTTTCGTGCACATTGTGAAAGCTTCTAGACATCTGATCCCTCAGGAAAACAATCCCTGTCTATAGGCAAGAAGGTAGGGAGTTTTCTCCATTTCTGAGGCTTCATTTAATTTTTTGAAGGTGAACGAGAGAATCAAATTATCCTTTGCTCAAAGATGCCTCAAAAGGTGACTTTTTAAAGACACAACTAATGAAGGAGGGTTGAATGCTTTCCACCCAAAGGCCACACAAATGTGTGTTTGATGTTACGTGGCCATTCATATCCCTCAGCACCGCAGGCTGTGATCACTGGGCAGTGCTGCACTGCAAAACAAACCCACAATGCTCAAAGGCTGCACAGCTTTGCTGCCCCAGTCCCTGTCTAGATCCTCAGCTGTCCAAATCCCCACCAGCTGCAAGGAAGAATTGGAAAGCCAGCCGAGTCTAGCAGTTCTAAGACAGCTGATGATCTGTGTCAGTAGAAGCCCTTATGATCACTGCCATGCTTTAAAGACTTTCTTGGTTTATGCCTTTTTGCCCATGTAGTATCTGCTATTTCCTCTTGTCTTACAGGCATGACAGTGGTCTCACCTTTAGCAAAAGGCACAGGTTTATGTGACTCCCCAAAAGTTTGGAAATGAATAATTGGAATTCAGCAACTGACTAAAAGATTACACAACTTGTCTGAACATCTTCATTTTTGCTAGTGTATCTGAGTTTCTCAGAGAATGGCTTACCTCATGAGATTTCTAGGATTCCTCATTTCTAAATTTCCTGGAGATAATCCTGCCTCTTACCATGCTGACACTGCTGAGTCTGCTCCTGGAGAGTGCCCAGACTTTTAGAGGAGCAGCCAATGTTGGACGTATTTTGCAATAACTTCTTAAACATTCAGAGGGAAATCAGCAATATTTCTTGTTGTAAAATGATGAGGGTCTTAGTTTTTCTGACACGAATCATCTTGTTCTCCAGTCTGCTCTCTGCAATAAGCAAGTAAGACAGGAGTCAAACTTCAAACACACACTGCTGTTTTCAGTAGTTTTTACCATTTCTCATTTCCCACTGACACTCTCTGCAGATCACATACGGTGTTCACACCTCTCCAATACCTCAGAAAAACCGAGGGAGCAAGATCAAGTTGAAAAGCTTGTACGTAAATCTTTCTACAGAGGGAAAAATCACAGATAAAAATTTCCTGCTTGAGGGTATAAGGTAGCCTCTACATGCCTGAGGTTAGGACAGATGGGCCCTTTTGAGCATATAATAATTCCAGGGTTGTCTGCTGTAGGGCTTCCTTGCAACTTTTTCATGTGGGACTGGCCACTGCCAGAGGTATGGATTGGACTAGAAGGCCACAGCCATGACAATATAATGGTTCACTTTCTGTCTAAGCATTATAATCAATTGTTAGTTTTATCTGATATGCTGTCCCCTCACATTATCATAAACTTCAAACTTTTAACTGCTACAAGAGAAGTTTTTCTCTTCAGTCAGCAACCGTATTTGTCCAGTAACTAAAGTTGGGCGTCATTTACCATCAGTTTCTCTACTACCACAGAAAACAATTACACAATGGCTGAGTCATAGCTGGGGTTGGAAGATTGAGTTTCTGCTTAAATTCTTCAGAACTAGGGAACTTGAAGCAATAGTTCTGCAGATTTCTGGAAAAGTACTATGAATGTTCCAGCCTGAAATTCTAGCTAAATAAAGGAATCCTGCTTTACTTTTAGTGAATCTTTCATAGTGTTCAGACTGAAGATGCAGAGGAAGCAAGTTGAGGAGAAACAGTTTTCACAAGAAAGGACAATTGTATCACTGCAAAACTGCGTGTGACCCAATTCGGAGCACAAAGCACCAGGAAAGGCAAAGACAGCTGAGACAGCAAATTCTCAATCTGAACACTTCAGAGATTTTCCTGAAGGTAAAACAAAGAATAAGACACAATGAAGGAGAAAAAGATAATGAATGAAATTATATAAATTGTTTTTTTGAATCCTAATAATGAAGGACTGAGATTGATGATCACTTAAACAAGGAACTCATGCTGGAGAATCCCACATTAGCTGTTCACAGAAACTGCATGCCCCAAAACTCTAAGTACAACGAAGTTTATGTAATAAAGTTTACCACACATTATTTAGTCAGCCAGATATCCCAGTTTCATTCTGGGATAATACAGAATAGTACAAATCACATTATATTACAAACACTGCTAGAATATGGAAATCCAGTTGCAATTATGTAAGTATAAATAAATATTGTGAATGGAACAATTAGAAGAGCAACAATCCCTAAGCTTCTCTACATCAAAAATATAGTAGGCATCTGTTTGTATTTGAACACAAACTGAAAGCAGCTCCTTAAATCTAGAGATTTCACAAGTATCTGCATTAGTAGCTCTATAAACTTTCAGACTGTGATCTTTGCTGTGTTTAAACCTGGTATGATGCACCTAGAAACAATAATGACAAAACTGAGCCACATACTGACTTCTCACCTGCTTCTGACCTCAGGGGGAGCTTGGCTGGAGTAAGGTGAAGCATTTCAAGGTATGAGCCAGTTTGAGTCTGAAGGTGCCTTCATGTCATATAGGCATTCAGATAAGGTTCTCAAAGATTGTTACAGAATTTTAAAAGGCTTTGTAGAGTGAATCCATTGCCTACCTGATAGATATGACAGGTGCTTGCACACCATCTTAACATTTACTGTCTTTGAAGTGATGTGCAGAGCCTAAGATAATAAAGAGATATCCAATAATGCTCCAGCATCAGAACACAAAGGAGTCTGTCAGAGGCTCAGTTCCCCTGCAGTGCAGGGAGACACAGTCCAAGCAACATCAAACAGGAGAACAAGTGAGAAACTATTCCTTGCTTCCTTGGGTTTCTTAATAACCAAATCAGCCTAAGCAGAAGTAAACAGTGTCTGCCTAAAAGCATCAGTAGAAAACATACAGGACTGATGATAACTTTTTGTTAGAGTTGTGCTAATTCTTCAACGAATATGTTAAAAGAATGATCATGACTTAATCTGCCTTTAAAAAAAGCTTCAGCCAATCATTGCAGTTATACAGCTCTCATAGCTGGAAAAACACTGAAATGCAAAACATACATTGATCAGTAACATTTTAGTTTTCAGAAGCATTAACAGTAGTTTCAGCTTTAGAAGAAAGGGCTGTAGCCCACGGTGAATGTAAAATATTCTAGTATACATGAACTAGCAATGGCAAAGATGTGCTATGTTGCCATTAGATGAATTTTTCTTTTCCCCCCTATGTCCCATTAACCTGCTCTCCCATTCCCTGTGGAATGCTGTTGGCTTACACCACAAAGGATATCTTTCCCCATAAGGCCAGAGCTGTGTTTGTATCTCCAAACTGTCCCATGAAAACATGAAGTATCTCTTAGGCAAGAGCACAAACTCATCAGAATTTTGTGTTCAGACAGTTGATAGTTCTTGTTTCAGACAGGGGTACCACCTCACTGCTAGAATTCACATTCTGATTCCTGATAAAACCCTTCTGTGGTTGCTTTGCTGCTTCCAGTACTGTCAGCCTTTTTCTTCTTTTGTTTTGTCTCTCAAATGTACTGTCCTTTGCCACAGTCATCATTGTTTCATAATTTTAAGATTAATTCATGAAACTTAAAGTGATTCATATCATCCCCTCAAGGTCAGAGCTAAAAGGAATCATGAACAGAGTATGAACCTTCAGCACGGACATGGCAGTGAGTGTCTCAGTGCTGTGAGAGGCAGGGAGTAATGGGAATTTTTATACTTCACAACAATACTGAAGGTTACTTCACAAGCTCCTAATTCAGATTTTCCAGCAAAAAGACTGCCAAGCATAAGAAAATATTTTTGCTGAGGCCTGGTATCTGGTGTGGTAAGGCAGTGTGAATGGTTCATTAGCCCCCGAGAAGTCCAGTGGAACGTGGTGGAACAAATCCCGAAGGCAGCGCACAGATGAGTAATGGTGTTACACTGGATCAGTGTTACATGAGGAGAGGTGAACAATGGCAACTGTATTTCCCAAGCCTGGAATTTCTCTCTATGATTTTTTCTCTTCTAGCAACAGGACTTTCTCAGTTTCCACTTCTCTTTGGAAAAAACACCGTATTTATTATGCCAGTGACCAGACTGATCTCAGCCCAGATAACCACATTAAATCAGGATAGATTTTACCATGACAAAGATGTATCCCAATTACCTTGTGCATGTTTATCTATTTTGAATAAAGCAAAAACAAACTAGGTAGCTTAAAATTAGGAAGATGTGGTGGTTTCAGTTTTAAAACCAGAAAACCAAACAAAACTGAAAACTGAAAAACCAAACTGTAAAACCATGACATTAAACATTATGATGAACTGATTTTCTTATGTAATGAATAAGTAGTAAATATTATTCTTTACTACTTCGAGAGGAAATGATAGTGGGAAGTAGAGGAGAAAAAAGGAATTCAAAACTCCAAAATAAAAATAAATTCTGATCCAATATACACTACAGCTAAATCTGATCAAGTACTGAGGACTTCATAACAGAAGCAGCATCTTTATCCTGAAGATTAACCTCCTCTTCAAGGCACCTTTTTTTTCCACACAAAAATGCCTTGATTGATAATGAAATTCAGTGACAAACCTGTGGGTTCTCCAAAGACAGATTGCAACTTTTGGAGAATTATTGTGTCTCCTAAAATGTGAACACAGACTGTTTTGCTCAACAATTCCAAGAGATGTCAGGAACATGGTAGGTTATGCATACTGTTTTATTTTGCATAACACAAACTTCTGTAACATGCAGGAGATCTCTCATCTTAAAATTTCTTTTTAAATTAATTTTTCCACAATTCAGCACCCTATTCCAAGTAATATAAAAGACACAAGGCACTGAAATCCCACAAGGAAGTCCAATAACATACTATGATACCTTGTAATTTATGAGATTCATATGAGACTCTTTGCACTGTGGAAACAATTTTACCAAGATTGCATACGAAGTGTGATCCTTCAGTATGACAGTGTTCTAGTGTTCTCTGTCAGAAAGCAGTGTTTGTTTGGGGATTTTTCCTCAGCACTAAAATGAAATTGACAGAATACAGTGATGCAAAGAACCAAAAAATCATCCTTTTACCTTTAAAGAATCTTCAATCTAACCCCTAAGTCTAAACTTCTGACAAGGAAAGGGAAAAGGTAGAACATATTCTGGTGGTGACAATGAAAGGAAATGGATTGTTAATATGAAATAGGTCACCTTTATGTCCAGGTGTCAGCTGTGAGTGAGTGATGGATGCCTCAGAGAGATGTTTCAACCTACAGATATATGAGTGACACATGAACATTTTCAAGCAGAAGCTGCTTGCATAAAAGACAGAGAACATAATAAAGAAGTGGTATCTGACCTTTGGAGGGGAGAAAAATGGAGAGGGATTGTGCAGCTGACTGATACTTCTGCAAAAACAAAAGTTAAAGTTCAAGTTGTACTAGAGTCATACTAAGGCATACTAAGTTCTTTCTCTTGTACCAATTACTACTCTCCACATGACCTGCAAGATAACATTACCTGAAGTAAGAGGTACAGAGAGAGGTACAATGTTTCCCTAGGACTCTGCAAGTATAAACATTCCATTATTTTTCCTTTTTAAATGAGTGGGTTCATCATATGCTGTTCGTACAATCAATAGACAAAGGTAATTCCTGCTCCTTCTTACACATTGCTTACCTTACCTAATTACATCCCATGCTTTTTCTGACACAGATTTCTCCCTACATTTCCATACACAGTGCATTCACAACAGTTCTCTCACACAGGGTGTTTGAAGAGTGGTGGATTGTGTCCCTGAAACTGGGAGATGCTCAAGGAAGGAAAGGCAGGGAGCACTTAGGGCAAGTTCCTCTCGACCAGGCTCTCCACTGCCCTCAGATCTGAGGATGGTCCCTTCTTCTCCATAACTTAATTTATACAATTTGTCAAGAAAAAAGAATGTACAGATTAGTAGCTCAGTATTAATCAGCTGCAATCAGCCCCTGTCATTCTACTCCCACAAAATTGAAAGTCCTTTCAAAGAATCAGTGCCTCGGAGCTCTGGATAATCATCACTTAATATTTGAAACCACCACTCAGGAGGTACCTATCTATCAACATGTCACTTCACACACTAACAAAACAAGTCTTCTTCCATTGTACCTGAGCTTCAGAATCTCAAGGTGTTTTGGAAGCAATAAGCCTGAAAAGTCTTATGGGATTCTTGTGATTCCCAATAAAAAGGTTGAGCTGGGGCCTCAGTGGTTGCTGGATTTCTGGGAAGAACTCCATTTGGACCAATGAAAATTAAATCTCTTTAAAAGCATGTTTAGCTTAATGCTTAAAACTTGAAACATCAGAAGTGGCCATTCACCTTTAATTTAAGCCATAGTCTGTCAGTAGTTACTAATGCTGCTGGATCCCCTATTAGATCAGAGCCATCCTAGAACACAAAATCTATCACATGCAAACAGAATTTGTAAAATGTTTTATGCTACTTGATCATAACCTCAGAAAATTATTGATTAAATTTAAGATATAAAGAAAAAAATGCTAATGACAGATAGCAAGGCTGCTGACACATCAACATTTAAAAGCACTTGGCTGAGTTATTTCTTTTTATCTATCAAGAATGACTTTTGCATATTTTTATATTCTAATAATACAGGATTAACTGCATCTGTTAGATCAATAGCATGAAGTATCAATGCTGTCATCCATAAACACCCAGTCAGTTTTATGAACCAGATTATTAGTAGTTAAATATTTAAAGCTGCTTGCCCTTTGGATCTCACTTTGATGCATGTAGCCAGAACATACTATCTTCCAACACCACATCCAGGCTCCACAGTGTGGGAGGAAGATTTTAAACCAGACCAAGAGCAAAATTAATTTTCCATCCTTCCAGACATGAAAAGAAAATCAAGAATGGGTTCAAAACAATACTGCACATTTTGGCTCATTAGAGATTGTCTTCAAGGAATGATACAGAAGGAGCCATAAGAGAAAAGGCACAACAAATTTCAAGGGGCAGAGTTAGGAATAAAGGTTTGGTTATTGCTGTGAGTCCTGCCACACACAAAGCAATAGCCCAGCAAAGAGTGAATCATCCAGCCACGCTTGCTTTGTCTCCTTTTGTTTCATGACTTTCTCTTTCCTCTGCAGTGTTTGTCACCCTCAGTCCTTCTCTGTTCAAGCCCACATCATTCCTCATAATTTGTTCCTTCATCCCCTTCCCTGTTTGGTTTGAAAGCTTAAAAAATAAATATGTGCCAGAGACCATCTATTACAAGTAACTCCTTGAAACAATATTTCAATTAAATCAAAATGCCTGGATGTCCAAAAACTGGGAGGGCACAGGCGGCAGCAGCAGAATTGGAGCTGTTTTCATCAAGAGTATTCCAGGAGCTGATTCAACAATCCCTGGCATGTGTGTGGGAGAGAGGGAGTGAGGGGTGGACAGGGAAATGGGAATGCTGTGACATGGTCCTTTCATCAAAAATAGGGTCAAGGCAGCAGCAACCACAGAACAACACATTTAACCTGGGAACAGGATTGTCTCCCTGGAATTGTGCCCATTTCCCCAGGGTACTCGTCAGGCTGTGCACTGAAATATAACAGTTGGTTTCAAACAAACCCACAGTTATATGACACTGAAATTTTAAGACTGAAATCCTGCCTGGTTTCCTTTCATGGTAACCAAGGAACAAACTTAGAGCTACAGAGTAAAAATCAAAGGAATCCAACAAAATAATAAAGTATTTTGCTAATTCTTGGTGTTCAGTTGTATCTGAAATTATTCCTGTTTTGTCTTTTTCAGTTCCTCCAATTGCTTAATCTGTTTGTGGGCTGACCAAGATGCTCTGACCAAGGGCAGGTGGGACAAGACTCACATTCTGTGGACACAAACAAGGTTAAACTTTAAAGGAGCACTTCAGCATCCAAGGCAAGGGGAGCAGGCACTGAGGTATGGAAAGGATGCTCACAGAAATATATTCACAGTGAAATTTGGGATACCTCTGCTAGACAACATCTGTGTACAAGCAACAAGAAGTGTAATGTGTGGTTAGCCCAAATGTGCTGAATTGTCTCTTGACTCTGTAGGAGATGCTCTGTTGGGACCTGACAGAGATGGGACTGATGGAATTCAGAGAGTGAGAAAAGCACAAACAATTACAACCAGACCAAGGCTGACTCTCAGAGTCACCGAGCACAGACCTGATTTCCAAAAATAAGGGATATATTTATCTAGCACGCTGTCCTCATGATTGCTACTTAGCTGCATCACACAGGAAGCAATCCAATGTGCTCATAAATTTGTATGAACTGTACTGGTAAATGAAATAATAAATGTCTTCCCAATAGATTCCCATTGATTTAGAAAATGTACTGAATTATTTTAGATTAAAAAGTGGATGTTTACAGATTTCGCAGTCAAAAAGATAGTGTGGTACAACCACTTTGCTTGCTAGTGCTAATAAGTCTGTCATCATAACAAATTAGCATATCTGTGTAAAAATACACATGTATTTGCATATATTCATCTACAGACATTTCCGTTCCTGTTTTAAAAGTACTTCACAATGTCATCTCAAACCCTGTAGTCAGTATTAGTATTTATATGAAGTCAGTTAAAGTTAAGATGCCAAAATAGTGCTTTTGTTTCCAGAAGACCTCTCTGTCAATTTATTTCAATTTAAATATAGCATATTAGTTTTCTCTAAAAAAGAGGAAAGAAACAGAACTGAGTTTTTTGTCACTCGGAATCACATTATCTCCTAAGTATAATTCACATAAAACAAATTATGAGGCTGATCAAATGCTCTGTTAACATAATTCTTTAATAATAATATCACTTAGATCTTAAACTGCTTAATTAGATTTCAGTCATTGCAATCAACAGCCTCATTGAAACTGTTCATCTATAATTTATACTCTTTGCATTTTACTGTTCATTTAAAAACAGCATTAACAATAAGAGCCAATAGCAAGTAGGAAAAAATAATAAAAATTAAGACCCTTTAGGTTTTGGGGTAAACTTCATTCCTGGTTCACTGAACATCAGTGAAGATATTTCAACTTTGAATGGATTCATGATTTCCCTTTAGGAAAAATACATTTGGACTTCAACCACACATCTAGATACAGCTTTTACATCTGACCACAAATCTGAACTGAGTAAAATAAGCTGTGCTTTTAATGAAAAGTTGATAACTTAAATAGAACTTTCAGACACTTGAGGCCTAAACATATTCAATTTAACTTCCAGTCATTAATTAGATTTTTCTAGATAATGAAGGTGTAAAGAACAGGCCTAGACAATGCAACATTTGCTGAAGCCACGTTCTTTACTTTAAAGAAAACATGTTTACTGAGAACAATGCAGAAGTGTTCTGTAAGGAGGTATTTGAGCATGTTTGAACATTAGAAAACAGCCATGTCCAAAAGAACTTTTTTTTTTTTTTTTTGAGTGCAGATGGAAATAGGTCATCCAGGAGCAGACAACTTACTGTCTTGGAATAAATTACAATTATATCTCCAATGGTAAAGTACAACCTTTGGATCTGGCCTGCAGGAAACAGAACTCCCCATCTGATACCAGCCCCCTACACAGCACAGGTGGGATATTACAACTCCAGGACTTTAAATAAGATCTGAGGATTGTGGTTCCTCTTTGAACAGAGAATATCTTCATGCTAACAAGTCAGGAGTTCTGCTTTTATTCCTATTTTTTTAATACCCAGATGTTTTATCTGTTGTTATTGCAAGATGATATATTTATATACTTCCAGATTTATAAATATGCTCGCTTTAAACACACAGTGATTGGTTAACACCTTGGTGTTTTTTCAATAACTATTTTAGCTGCTTAAACTGAACACATTTTAGTAGCTCCTTCCTAGCAGTGCCCACAACAGACCCCAGCAGGATTTTAACACCCATCCCTCTAGAGCATTCTGCTGATATGCTCAAAATATAAGTGTAAACTAGCAGGCATCTGCTAAGCTACTAGGGAAGTATCCAGTAAGTAAATAAATGCATCTGGGTTGCAGCCACTGAGATTTATAGCACTTTTCCCTGATTTCCTTTTTCACACTACAGTAAATACAGTAATGGTGCTGGCTAATAAACAGCCATAAATCTCCCTTCCTGTGTTTATGATGTTTGCTGATTGAAAAGTAATGCTGTGAAACTGATGAAGTCAGGGACTATGAATGCAGGAAGGCTTTGGGTGCTGGGGGGAACACGTTTTTAGTACATTTGAAACAGTCCATTTTGCAAGAGGTCTCCACTCCCACATCAATAAGTTGGGGTTTTCTCATAACCTTCACCCCCTCTATTTTCCACATGTTGTAAACTAGATTTTTATTCCTAATAAATACAACAGATCCAGTGCAGATGTAGAACAGAAGAGGAGGTCTGGAGTTTTGTGAACATGGCTTCTCACCAATAACTTAATTCAGTTCCCACGAAGTCGTCGGAAAAATTCCTGTAGACTTCCATGAGAGTTGAATTGGGCTTCTGTTACTTCCTTCCTTCCACACTGTTTCTTTTATCCCCCTCTCCATCCTTGAGGGCAGTTTGGAAGCAGTGGTATAGAACACACAGCTGTTCTTACAAGTCAGTTAATAGAGCCCTGCACCAAACTTCTCAAAGTGCAGCAAATGTTGGCTGCAGGATCTCTGCAGGCAGAGAGCATCCTCCCAGGAATATCCATACTGATTCTGTCAGCATCTCACATTCTGCTCACCCTGATGGGGCTGTCCATAAAAGTCAGACATGTCTTTTCAAGTAATGACACTGATGAGAAAAGTGACAGTGGGGGGTTTTTCTCAGACATTTGTAGGTGTTAGTGTGAGAACTAAATCAGAAGCAAACAGAAAAGGTGACTTAATTAGACAATTTTATCTTTAGAAATTCTGGAAGCAACTTATTTTATCAACTAAAGGCTTGGCACTTCGGTATGTTGGAAGTGCTATACACTTGTGAAAGGTAGCTCAAATATTAATTAAATCAGTTTGCAGATGACAAATCTGTGAGATGTCAAATGATAGCTACAGGGAATTGGCTGTGTTTGTATTTAAAAAGAGAGGAAATATTTTCCTTTCTACCAATGAGAAAATAGACACTGTCAGCATTGGGCAACAGAAGTGGTAACTTCTTTGCAATTCATCTCCTCTTGCCTATGTATCCCATTCCCTCCTGGCAGATGTGCTAATTTCAGTGAAGTTTAAAGTGAATTCCTTCAATGAAAACAGTTAAGACAGGCCTAGCTATGCTGACCTGTAAAAGGTGTCTCAAGGGGAAGCATAATTTCATTTTAACAACCTTTATCCCCTCCAGCAGTTACAGCTACCGACGCTGCAGACTGATATAAAATCCCCAGGGCTACAGGAACCTCAATACAAAGGAGGAGGTGAGACTTTATGACTGACTGAACAAGAAAGCCCATTATTTTCCTTCCACAAGAGCCCATGCAAGAGTCTTCCTCATCCCCTCACAGTGAAACCTGCACTAATGCTAAAAGGGGAAAATTTCAAATCCAGCAGGTTGATACACAGTGAGAATTTCCTCAGGAATTGCAATGGACACTCTCCTTCCCAGCTGTTATTGATTCCTCAGAACTGCACAAGCCAGGACAAGCGAACTGCCAGGAACTCAAAGTTCACAGAATGGGGCTAACATCCATTTTTATTCCTTTTTTTGATACACACAAATGTGCAGAGCAAGCAGTTTTAGGACTGATGCAAGTGGGAAAAAACCTTTTTGAACAGGAGAATATTTTACTTTCTGTAACCAAACTATATTTTGCTCAATAATATTTGAAATGGGAGTTAAACTGTACACCACGACTAGCATAATTTTAATAGATATTTTGCAGTAGGAGAATTGAAAACTCTAAATTTCAAATGCAAAATAAAAAAACAACCCTGTGCAGCTCTAACACTGAAAGGTCACTGCTTATCTTGCTTTATCCCTGCTATGCCCACTTGATAATTTTTTTGCCATATATGAATCTCCGGACCCATTTTTATTAGTGCTAAAATAGACTGTTCTCCCACTGTCACACCATCTGTCTTTTCCTCCTGCCTGCCAGTATACAGAACATCTAGGAGTTGTTCTGAAAGGAGAAAAATGGGAAAGAAAGAAAACTGTATTGTTTTGGTCACACACTCTGCTGGTGACAGCCTGTTTCCAGCAGCGACTGTCTCCACAGAGGGACACATTCAGCCTTCGCCAGCCCGTGACACACACTGAGTTTAAAAAAAAAAAAAAACAAAAACGCAAAACAAAACCCTCACTGGTCTGAAATGAGGAGAAATGAGATTTGCTTTCTGCTCTCCCACTGCGTGATTCCAGAGAAGGGCAACTCCTCCCAATATCAGCACTGCCCTGTTGACATTTCAGGTTCTGTCTCGGAAATTTCTCCTGACAAATTTCTGATTCAGACTGAGCCTGAATCAGCACCAACAAGACCTGTTCACAGCACACACCAGGAATGGAATTTTCAGAAAGTGACAGCAAACACAATATGGGCTGTTGCTGCCTTTTTAGAATTTACTTTGACATTAAATGTAAAAACTTTTGGGGGGACTTTTAAAACTGGGTATCAAATTCCTCTTTTCCCCACATAACAGCTCTCTGTATGAGTGGCAATCCAGGAGACTGCAAGCTCCACTTATACTCAAGACAAGCCAGAAATGAAAAAGCACTGAGTGGCACAAGTGGGGCAACAGGGTGTAATTACAAGGAGTATCCTCATGGATAATTTCATACCTCCCTGACACAGCAGTCACATCTCATGAAACGAGCTGGATCAATCACGTTGTGCTATATGTTAGAAATAGGTGCAGATATTTTTCTAAGAGTAGCACACAGAACCAATGGTCTGTCAGCAGAAAAAAAAAAAAAGGTAGAGTGAGAATACATCATTCAGAACAGATTATCAGGCTGACCATCACCCAAGTCCTGTGAGGTTGTACCAGGAGAGTGAGAAGGACTGAGAAGCACAAGATTCCTGTCAGTGTTCAGTCTCTGTCTACTGCATTTAATACATTAAACTCATACCTCAAGAGAACAGTCAGACTCGTTCAGTTCCTGGGTTGGGGAATGAACAGTCACCTCCCCTGTTTTGACCATAGGATATTTCAAAAGCAGTAAAAGAGTGGGTCGTGACAAAGAATGAGAGATAAAATAGATTCAGAAATACAAAAACCCAGAAAGTTCTGGAAGCCAGATTTTCCACTTGTTTGCATGCATGAGCACTTAATAACAAAACTTAGTTTCACAGAAATAAATCCCAGCACTGTATGAACCTATTCCAGATAGCACTTCAGAGCTCAGATTGAGAGGCTGCTTGGACAAAAGAGAGAGGGACAGCTTTGGAACTGGGGAGCTTCCACTTCCTTTCCATCCACTACCACAGCAACACAGCTTCATATTCTAACAGTCCTTGCAACATCCTGGCTTTTTCCTTTGGGCTAAAAATGAATTGGCATTGAAGCTATTTGATTTTTCAAACTTTTAAGATTTTTCATGGGAAAATAGCACCATCTGTAGGAAAAAAATGGACCAAATTTGATTAAAATGTGTGTCTATTTTCAAGCCATTAAGCAAAAGCTAGGACTTTCTAAGAATAAATACATTCTTCAACAAAATTGGACCATGTTTTATCCTCAGAGGAAGCCAAATGGACTTTTGCTGGTCTTGTGAAGGAAGGACAATGGCATTCCCATCCCATGATAAGAAAAAAGGTGCTATGACAAAAAATTTTCTACTTTAATCCCCTCTAACACTGTTCAGAAGGACAATCATTGATAGTCTACAAACACCAAGTTCTTCCCCAAACACAACCATGACAGCAAAGCTATATCAGGCTATTGTTAGAACTATTTCTTAGGTATTGATAGGGAAAAAGGATCAGCCTTTTCAGTAAAGTTCCCTGACGTTTGGCCAATTCTCTTTCTAACATATGCATCTTTTATCCTTAAGCACACATATGTACTAGAGAATTTGGCTGCCTGGTATGAATGAGTACAACATTCAACAAGAGAAGGAGCTCCATAAAGATATAACAGACTTGTAGTTGCATGCTCTTATTTAATGAGAAGATGAACATTATCTCAACTGACAAGACACTAATAATGGTAGTAACTATTCTGTGAGCCATTTGCTCTCTAAAGAGAATCAAAGAGCTCCCATTGCTAAATGCTCCCTAGAAAAAAAATAATTTCTCTGGGACTGAGTCCTACTTCTACCCTCACCTTGCTGGGAAACACTGCAAAAATAATTTAAAAACTCAGATTAAAATAAGGAAAGTTTACTGGCTTTGGAAACATTAATAGTTTATCTCACAGTGCTTGAAATGTTTATATAGACTGTACCTTATTTCCTAGCATGAATGTCATTTGATTCTTTGAAAACCTTTAAGATGTATCATGACATTTGTTGCTTTTAAAGGTAGCATTTCAATTAGCCTAATGATGGTTTCCTAGGAGAACTGAAGATCCACTTAAAAACACTGCACAGATCAGAAAAGCAAAACTGTGCATGTAGACATGCTTATGTCTGTCTTCATCAGATAGTCAGAACAGTGTTGTTATTTGCCTGTGGACCTTTCTCTTCTTAATATAGCCTTCACATTTCACTCCCATTTCTATACTGACCTTTATTTCTTAGTGGCAGTTGAACTATGCCTGAATGCAAAATTTAAGAGCCATCCTCGTCCACATTGCCTATGAAAATCCCTAGGGATCTTTCATAATAGCTGCACCACAGCTGCACAAACTGATAATTCATGAGATATTCCACTTGGCATGGAACTGATAGTTGCATCAGATAACATTACTAATGCCATTTCATTTGTCCAGCCTTGAGGTGAGATGTGGAAGAGCACAGTGTTAACAAAACCCCAGCAGCAGCTTATTCCAGCAGCACAGCTGTTCCACAGGATAACAGAAAAGCCTGGCCCTGCTGAACCCAGCCCAGCCCAGGAAGCAGCCACACGGGCAAAGGGCTCACAGGAACAAAGCACAGCTCTTTCCAGAACTACATCAACGTCTCCCTGGGAAGTCTCAGGGGAATTTAAAATCAATCTCTCACCACTGCTGGTTTTGAAGCTGCAGAACAAGATGTGAGGAGTCAAAGAGAAACCTCTAAGTTCAGCTCCTCCCAAGAGCCAGCTGAGGGCTCACCATACATGAAATGCCATGCTATTCCTTTTGGGAGCATTGCTTTCTGCAGTTCATAAGAAAAGTTTATATGATCAATTGAGGAGGGGGCACTCAAAAAGCATCAGCAGCTGCAAAATCAAGTCTTGAATGAACTGAAGAAAAGCTTCAAGACAGCACTGATGCCAGGTGGCATTAGCCTGCAGTGAGATCTGGGCATAAAAATAAGATACATGCTGTTCTCATCAATGGAGCACACCAAGCTTGTATTTAGTAAAAATTGCAAATTTGTTTGAACGGTCCAGGAGAGATTAATCAAAGGCTGATTTGTTGCAATCTGCCATTCCCTCACTTGTCTTACATATCTAGCTTTGAAGCTGGAGAGTGACTTTGAGTCTCTGAAGTTATTTTCCATTTTCTAACATAACACCACCAGCTGTTGCTGCCTTCTGGGATGAGACAGCCCAGGTAAAATACACCCATATGGAGAGAGCTGGCTAAAGGGAGCCCCCACTGCAGCTACACTCTCATTCAAGTGCACACAGACACATTCTGCAGGGTATTCTACTCCAAGCTAAATTTCATTTAAGCTCTTTCTGAATCTGAAAGCCTTAAACAAAACAGCGAGATTTTCTTGAGATCTTCCATGTATGCAGAAGTCCTGATGCTTAGGATGTTCAGGTTTTATTAAAATGTTTCAATAAAGCAACATTTGTTTATTTTACTCAATATAATTTTAGGACCTGATTTGAATATGCAAATTGAATTTGCTCCATCACCACAAAGCAGATTTCATAAAAGTGAGAAGTTTGTTCTTACTGTTTTCCATTCTTCTTGTGCTTATTATTTGCAGCACCCTGAGAACTGAACAAATTGTGCTTCATCAAAAAATTTCCACTTTGCAGAGCAGCTTTTCTACCCCCCTCAGGGAAAACTAATGTGAAAATGTGTTTTTCTCCAACTTTTTCCTGTGCAGAAAAGTTAGATGTGAGCCTCCACACCAAAATGTGATGAGTAGGAATGGAATAAATGGGTCAGGTTTCAAGAGATGTCTAGCTGCAATGATATTTGAAGCACAGGAATGTAACCTGGCAGACAAGCTGCCATGGGAAAAAACACAGAAGATCTCAGCATATTAAGTAAAAGTCTTACCACAAAACTCTTTCTGCAGCCTTCCCTTGCCTCACCTGCTAACGAAACATAGTGAATTATAATAAACCCAGCAGTTTCATGAGTGTAATTAAACCTCCAAATTATGTGACAAACTCAGAGTAAAAAAACTTCACTAAAATCTGCAGAGCTTTGTGCAGGTATGTGACATAAGCAAATTTCAAGGCCTTATGGGTTTGTGCTGAGTCTAGAATTCATGCACGCAAGCCTTTCATGCCAAATCAGATGAAAACTTCACTTCTCCACTTGCACTTTACTCTGAGCCTGGGTCCACTAGAAGCTACAAAAGATAGTAAAATTTGGGGTGGGTTGGGGGGGAAGCGATACAAAAAGATGAGTTTACATAACACAGAAACTGAAGGCAACATTTGCACCAGCCCCTGTGAAGCCCAAATGCCAAACGTCACAGAGCAGCAGCCAGCATGTGCTGAGAAACACAAAATATTAATGACACTATGACAAAGCTCATACACTACAGCTCAGGAACAGGACTCCCACTGCTTAGGTTTATATTTGATTTTTGAAATGTAAGAGCATGCACCACAGATGTTGGGATTTCTGCAGCTCTGATTTGACTTGGAAAGCCATGATACAAACTGATAAGTGAATTCCCCAAGAGTGACTGTCCCGCAGAGACTTTTTCATCTTTCAAGACCTATCACACTTCATGGGATTACAATGTGTAATGTAACAATGTGATGTGTCTGAATACAAATCACTGTCTTCCTGCTGAACATGTAAAGAAATAAAAAACAGACTTTGCCTTCCTTTTTCTTTGGTACATATTCTGAGAGAAAATTTTAAGAGAGTGTCTGAAGTCAAAGGACTGACAAACAAAACTTCTCTGCCAGCATCCAAATCACCAAGGATACAAATGTTTCATTTGTCTCTCTGTTCAAACAAGGTGGGCTGTTTTCATTTATTAACGCCTGCATAGATCTCTCCCTGCAACACTCTCACAAGGCTCATCAGATGCATGCTCTACCTCAAAAACTCTCTTCTGATGTTTAATACTGACGTCTCTGCAGCCAACTCTCATTGCATCAATTAGGAAAGGAACAACAAAGCATCTCTCAAATTGCAGTATAAGGAGTCTTAATGTATATTAAAGGTAGTCTTGTGTAATGAGCCTGTGTAAACGTAAACTGAGTCCCGGGAATAGCAGAAAACAGCAGACCAAAAGGAGAGTGCATAGTACTGGAGACAATTACAGGAATCAGCAGCATGGTCTCATGCCAGTGTGCCCAGGGGAAGCAGAGCTGGAAGGCTGTGCAATTAATGTGCTCTCAGCTCTACAACCTCCAGTACTTCCAGCTGCATGAAAAAAGAGCTCAGGCATCTCTGAAAACTGAATGCCATCTTACCTCAGATCTGTTACTCTTGAATACTTAACTCCTGATTTATATCTTGCCCTTGATTACCATCTTCTTGAAAGCAGTGGACAACTCCCTTCTCTTCTATAAAAATAAAAAAAATAAAAAAAAAATTAAAAAAACCTGAAAAACAACCATGTTTCAGCTAAATAAACCTTCCTTCAACTTCTATAGTTACAGATGAGAGGACAAGCTTCTTTGAGTCCAGATAATCTTCCAAACTAAAAATATTAACAAAATTTCAATATATGATATTCTTCCTTCACTCCACAATACCCTTGCAAGCAATCACTTACTCCCTATAGGATTACACCAAGCAACTCTATGTGGATATGAAGCCAAAGCTCTAATCTCTGCTCTCCTTCCAAGCCTCTCTTTGAAAGGTCATCAGCCTAAAATTTATTATATGGCTTCATCCCAGCCTCTTATGAAAGCCTAATCTCTTAACTGAGCTGCTTGGCTTTTCCTCCTCTACTCAGTTTTTTTCTATTTCAAAACAAGGACAAGAAAATAACTTGATTTATGCCCACAAGAAGTCACCCAAGAGGCTTCTTATTGTCATTATAGGGATAAGCAACCAGTGTGTAGGGTCTAGATGTAACTGGACTGCAGTTCCTGACTGCTTCACAAGAAAATACAACAAAGACTATCTTTTCAAAAAGCAATGTACAGTCAAATTGACTTTATTTTCTCTGGCCCAGTTTCTAAAGGCCACAACCAGCCTTTAGGAACACCAGTAATTATGCCAGTGATTTATTTTACACAGTGGGAACAGGATTAAAGGCATTCAAACAAAATTACAAAAACAACTGACACAGAGAACGTCTTTAAATTCTGATTTTTTACACCAACCACTGCTTTAAAAAAACCACCACTCTTCACCATCTGATACCACACAGAACATTAAGATTCTGTTACTATTACTGTGCTGAAGTATTTTCTTCCAAGGAAAAAGATACTGGTTGCAGAAACAATTTTTGGAAAAACCCCAAATCAGGATGAGCAGAACATGCCACTTCTACGATCATCTATGATATTTTTCCAACCCTATGACCTTCATTAAAAAATTTCCTACCCAGCCAAGTGATTAAAGTGATGAAAGGTCATTTAGCACTTTCTAGTCCTTAAAGGCATTCAGTCACACTTTGTGCTGCAGAGTGTTTGTCTTCTCTCAGTGTTTACCACCACAGAGATGGCAACCAGCAGTGTCATGATGGAAGAGTTGTTCATTTCTCTTACATCAGTTACACTTCAGTACTAAAAGCTTCTATTGGCTGACTCTTCTTTTGCTACATGATCACAGCGAAAGACAAATCTTAACCAAATTACTCAGGAAAGCCTTCATGGACTGGGTCAATCTGACACTCTTATCTTCCACTTGGCACCATGTCTAAGCTGCCTTAGGGCATTTCCAGTCACAGTACCTGTGCTTTGATATATTTTTTACAAATACTGATGCAAAACTAAGTTTATCTTGCACTGGTGTTAATTTTCAAGGTTATTCCAAACAATAGCTTTTTATTATAACTACCACGCTATTTAAAATAAAACCTCACTTCTTATCACAGAAAAATCACAAGTGTTTTCCAAATCACCTGGTTCACTCTGCTAAATTGGACAACAAAACAAAAAATTATCTTTGAACCACAGTAATCCGCTGAGCTTACCTGGCTGCTGGAATAGGGAACTGCCAGCCTTGTGAGGACTGGGAAATTGAAGGTCTGGCTTATTTGTTATTGATTATTACTATTATACAGTAACGCCCAAATGTCCCCTCTGTTCCCTCATAATTTCTCATGTCTTAGATTTTACAAAACAGAGATCAACACAGAATTCCTCTCCTGAATACCTAAGAAGGTATCAGGTAAATGACAGAAGTAAGGAAATATTGCTATACCTTCTCTCTAGAAGAGATATGAAGCCTTACATAATTTAACCAGAATAACACAGCAACTATTCTAAGCTCCAAGGAGATCTCAGGTTCCCTGTGGTTCATCCATGGGATCCACATCCATAATCTAGGTGCAAGACAACTCTTCCACTCAAAACACAAATTAGTCATTATTTCCAGGTAAACTTAGAGGCAAACAGAGCACTCTTCTCTCTGGACATGTCCTTCCCAGATTACAGAGAACTTCAGTTTTAGACACTAAATGAAGCCTAATTCTATCATGAATTTGAAGCTGGGGACAGGAAAAAATTCATCTAGAACACTTTTTTTCTTGATCTTTCCTCTTTTAAAAATTTTAATACTTTTTATACTTTAATTCAATCACAGATTACTTTAAAGCTGATGTAACTATTTTTTTTTAAATCCTGTCACTGTAGACTATATGAGGGGCATAAACTTACTCACTTTAAACTTGGCTTGGCCAAGCATCATTGTAATTGGTTTGAGAAAAAAGAAAATGAGGTTTATAAGATCATGGAAGCTGGTAGCTACTGTACGTGCATACTGACTAACCTTTTCTTTTTCCACACAAATTGTTCTATTCCTTGGAAAAAAAATTAACAGATTACTGGGAAAAAAATCTAAATCCATGCTTGAGTACAAACAGTTTCCTAACAACAACCACCACCGACATATGCGCACATACTCTGATACAAAATTGTGATCGCCCAAAAGTTTCTTAAAATTGGCAACACAGCCTCTCCTTATCCAGGACATGCTTGTTTTATAATTCCAAACTAGACAACTTAGGGCTAGGAGGCAGTACCTGTGTTCTAAGCAGTTTTTAATTTCATCTTTCTTAGACCAGACACTAAATTTATATGATCTATACTCAGCTTGCATGATGTGCTTAATACTTTTAAATAAGAACATCCTTCAATAAGGGAGAAATTCTTTTCTCTGAAAGATGGAGCTCATCTCAGTTACACAGTACAAAGCTACAGCTGAATGAATAAAGTACCCTACCTATCAGTGTCCAAAATAAAAAAAGGAATTAAAAACAAATAAAAATTCCTCAACTGGCAACAGTCTTGCAATTTGGAATTTGTTGGAGAGGCACAAAGTACATGACATTTCAAAGATTCCTAAAATAATCACCCATAATTAACAGTGCTGTGCCAAGCACACAAGGAAGAAACAGTCAGTAGGATACAAACAGCACCATGTTCATTCATAACAGGGTTCAATGTGTTGAGAGAATGTTTGGAGTTGAAATGAAGGCTCATAGTGGATGTATTCTCACATACAGCAAAGTTTGTAGAAAAAAACTCTGGAATCATCCAGTTTCTTAACTGGCTTGAATCCTGGAGAATATAATTTCCACAGCTGCATTTCAAGGCAATTTATCTTAATACAGACTTCACCCTATAGTATTCTAGAAGATTATCCTAAAATAAAACACAATTTTTTAAAGAAAAATAGCTACCAGAAAATTTGAAAGGAAGGAAAGAACTCATACCCTCATAGTAGGGCATTTTCATATTTTCTCATATTTCCATACATTTCTATTTGTTGGCTGATTTGAGCTGCAACATTAAACACTTTGGCAGAAGAGAACAGAGAAAACAGCACCTCTCTCATTATTGCTGCCACCCTACAGACCTCACCTCACAAGCATGAAGAATCTCATCCAGATGAAGTTCTGTCACCATAACCAATGACAAAGAAGCCACATCACTCTCACAAATTAAATTTGGCTGGAAGAGTAGCAAAGAAGAACAGAGTGCCAAGCATATTTTTGTTTTGCTAAATGAAAGGACGTTCTATCATTTCAGCTAGAACCCATATGTAACTCATACCAAGGGATATCAGTAACACATTTCCTTCTGAAGAAAGAACACAATGAACCAATTAATCAAACCTTAAAATGAGGATGAAAATTATTACAGTCATTTGTTAAAATACAAAAGGATATTAAGAAAATGAACAGCAGTATCTGCTATGGTTAATGCAGATATTTTCTGTATCCCAGGCTTGCAGAGAATTGGCACCTCCTTTCTGGGACTTGAGTGCTTCTGAATGCAGGAGTTTTGTAGCACTCTGATTCACTAAAAATCAAGAGATAAATTCTCTCTCTACCTAACATGAATCAGGAATAAGACTGTTGAAATAAATGTGTCTGATTCTGCACTGGCTCAAGTCTTTTTCTAGAACTTTGTGAGAGCATTTTGAAACCTTCCTATTTATGTACTTAGATGACAGCAAAAGCAGTGTTGAGCCCACCTAACTACAACCTGGAGCTATGAATTTGTTTGAAGCTGGCAGCCTAAACTGTCATCAAGTGAAAGAGGCACCTCCAAAGGATTGTGAATCCTATGATGGTTGATAGCCTAGAGCAAGTGTTTCATCATTAGACACATAAAACAGGCAAGGTAAACTATACAAAATGCCAGGAAATGGAGAAGCAGCCTCGATTAATAAATGTACCTAATGTGTTTCAATAATTTAAGAGTCTCAAAGAGGTCCATGACATTAAGACTGGCGTACTACAGAGATGGAAGGAGATGAAAGAAAGAAGACAACAGCTGTAGAACCACAACCTCCACTTCCTTGCCCATTTTACCAGGAAGTGCAGGTGGGGCATCTGCGTGGACTTTCAATAGATTTTTATGAAAACTCATAATGTGATAACGTTGGCCAAGCAGATTTCACAGACAGAGATACCATCCCTCATTTGACCAGTAGTAAATCCTGGTGTGTTATGTCTGGATTTAAAGATAGATACACAGATAAGTGAAGCACATCACTGCAGTCATTTCTGATGTACAACTCTATCACTAGACCTTTTCTGCCAGCAAAAAATAAAACTGAGACTCCGGAGCATTTGCAAAAGTTTTTCTGCCCTTTTCATTGTCATTTTAAATTTTTTCAATGCCAGACAGAAAAGCTGTGCTAATTTCATTAACAATGAAATATGTTCCTCTTGAAATCTTTTTTCTCAGCATTAGTAAAGTAAAACTGATGTGAACCACAAAGCATGGTGCTGTTCAAGCAAGTCCTGGACACCTCACAGCCCAGAGCAGATAATTTCATTTTATTACAACACTTTTGTGTTGTGATAAAACAGAATGAGGGATCCTTCCACAAGCAAGAGCACTTATCCCTAGTGTTAGTGCAAGCAGCTGGGCAGCTCAGAGGAGTACTGGCCTGGCCCTTGGACAAGACTTTCCTCAGAAGGGAGACTTTCTTACAGAGACACCATTTAGTTCACTCCTCTGAGTGAGCTGGTGAGGCATTTCAGACTCACAGAAAGGACCACACTGGGTCATCTGGTCCTGCTTCTGCAGTGTCATCCCAGAGCTCAGTGAAAATAACCAAGAGACTTCAGGATTTTAGCACAGAAAGGTATTCCATTGGTTTCGGCAGAAAATCCAGGCGAGTGCTAAGGATTCCAGTCCAAAAGAAATTCAAATTAAAGCCCTCATTCCAAACAGTTAAGCATCTGCATTGACTGCTTGAATGAACAGTATAAGTGACTAAATGAGATTGCTGAATCTAAAGTAATGCATGAGCAGAACCTTTGCAAGAACTAACCCCCAAAAAACTAAAATTATCAAATTGGAAAAACAACACTGAATTTCAATTACACAAGACAAAGCATTGGTGGTCATTGGTGTCCTTATTTAAATGGTGTTTATTTAAAGCCATTAATTAATAGAACACTAAGATCACACATAATGTCGTCTGGGTAGAATTTCTGTTTCCACACCATATACACATGAAATTCAAAGTGAAAGGCTTAAAAGCTTAATGCAGTAAAGACAGAAAATATTAAACTTTTCAAATCCTCATTTCTCTGGCCTTTTGCTCACCCCAGTCTCCTATCACTTTTTTTTTCCTTAAAAGACATTATGTGTTAGGAGAGCAAAGCAGCCCGGGGAGGTGATATTTTACCATTGTCTGTGCCATTAACGCAGTTAAAAAATCCTCAGACTGGAAAAATCAGACAGATGCATCTTCCAGGTTCACATGTGCCAACTCCATCTGTTAAATCATTAAAACACAGGCTTGGCAGATTCTGGAGAAAAACACATTTGTTTTCACTATAAAGAAGAAGAGTAAACTTTCTTTCTGTTCTTAAAACTCCCCCCTCCCCCATAATTACTTTAATGTGAAAGTCTGCATGAGTGGGTACTATTGAAGATGCCACTGAAAGAGGTTCTGATTGAATTGGGATGTATATGTGTCAAATTACATGTCATAATCCAGGTTAGTCAAAGCACTATTAAACCAAGGTCTGTGGATACATTAAGGTGCTTAATCATTTACCTTTTTATTTCATATATCATGTTATACCACCTATTTAAACACTGGGTTTCCTTACAGCAATGAACCTTTCCAGGTTAATTTTAAAGGCACAGTTTACATAAGGAGCAGCAAATCTGATCGAAGAAAGCTACCAAACCTTGAATGAAGAAATTAATAACAATAAACCTTTCTTCCAAATCTATAATGAAAAGAATATTTTCTACCTTCAGGATAAAGAAAAGCAACAAGATCCTAACCTAAATTTAATACTAACAGCCTATATTTTCCCAATACCACACTACTATACTGGGAAAATAGATTTATGCTTTTTCCTACTACAGCACTGTACAACCATTTTCACTATGGCAACATTACCTATAGTGCATACATCAAAAAACTGAGCATTTTGAGTGCAACTAAGTATAAAATAGGTTGAACCTAGACACAAGAATGACAGTGTGAATAATTTAAATCCCAAGACCTCCCATAGCTGCTATTAAAACAACAGATTCTTGCTGAATGCATTTCTTTCTCTTTGTATTCCACAACAGAACAGAATTTTATTCTCCAGGCTTGTTACTTTAAGTAAAATGTAACCTATTTAAAGCAAATGTTTGGAAATTTTTTCTTTCTTGTGTTTGCTTACAGTTTTGCAGCTATTTCCTACCATCATCTAAACAGAGATTTTCTCTGTACTGTTCTTAATAGCAGAGTAGAGAAATTAAAAGCTATTGGAGACCAAGGTATCTACCTTTGCAAAATAAATACATTTTCATAAAGGATATTTTATTGCAGTATCCTGAAGTTTCACCAAGTCCTCATCCCTGCCATTCTGTGCATCAGGGCTCATAAAACAGACTGGAAACCGAGATCTCACTTTGTGTGTTATGTAACTGCAACCTCTCCTTCTGTCAAAGTACCCACTAAGGGGCTGAGGAGCTGCTTCTTTCCCAAGAAGAGGATGAAACATTTCTTTGACTGGAACTGGAAACAAACATTTCTTTGACTAGAAATTCTCCTGCTTTTGGTCATGGATGAACTGCACCTCATGTTTCACCATGCTCATCTTCCAAACAACTTCTGAAAAACCTGATGGGACTTATTCCAACCAGCTCTCTGCACAGAACTGATGGTGCACTCTGTACTCCACTCCCAACCATAATTATTTTACTTATGCAGTCCTAGAAGTGTTCTTAGAACCTGGGAAAATTGCAGAACCATTGCTTTGAGTCATCCAACACTTTCCCAAATGTCCTCTTTCACATTACCTACGCACCACTCCCATATGGCTGGGGTCTCTCCAGGGAACTGGCTACAGCTTCTCCACTGGAGATCAACCTCAGCTCAGATTAAGTGGAACAGAAAATTTTTCCTCTAATATTGAGCAACATAATATTTACAATCTTATCCTTTTTATAGTACCAGCATCATTTCAGAGCTGTTTTCAGGCAAGACCAAGCAAGCAGAGTACAACATGAGTGCACCAAAGAGAAACAAGAGAACACAGGCACATCACAGAACACAAAACAGAAAGGGTACTTAAAGCATCTTCCAACAAAAACTGTTATTCCAAGTAGGAACTTTCTTTCTAGCAAGTATTTTAATTTATATGCTCAGAGAATGCAGAGGAAAATGTATCCAAAAGAGACAATAGCTTCATCATGTGATGGCTACAAATAGAGAAACTTGAATTTATAACAAATACTCTTAAATTAGAATACAATTAGATGCTGATATCCCATCACTGCCTGCAATCACCCTCAAGGGAAGCAAAATTGCATGAGACTAACAGAACATTCACTAGTTTTAAAATTTACAGGAGGCTCAAACAAGTTTCACGTGCATTTTACCTCAGAAACAATGTGCTACTTATTCTTCCTAGCAATGATTTTTTACATAGCATTCTGGGATCAAAATGTAATTTTCAACAATAACATATTTTCTGACATTCTCTAAGGAAAAATTACTGGTTTCGTCCCTCTAAAAGGATTTCGATGGAATAACATCTGTGTTGAGATTATTGTGAATATGTTAAACTGACAGCAAGTCTCTAAGGGGCACTGCTCATTAATGTTTTGTGCATAAAATTAAAACTTGAAATATATTTTTCAATCCTTTTTGAATCATTTAAGCAATTCTCATGCAAAGAAACTATTGTGTAGCAATAATATATTTGCAGAGTAGGCTATGAAAGCTATTAAAATGTCCCAGACCCCCTGCCTTTCAGGCAAAAGGAAAAAAGGAGAAGCTTTCTGATTTGAAACATGAGCGGTATTGAAACAAAAAAATACTTTCAAAGACCATGAAGAGTTTGATTTCGGTTTATACAATGCAACAAAATTTTAAAATTGTGTCTTTCTCCTTCATGTTTAATTCATATGGTGCCTAGGTATTTCTCTTACCAGCAGGAGAGTTCTGTTAAGTGTTGCACATTGACATTTACAAGAAATTTCTCCAGTGGCTACAAGTGGTGGCTGTATTCTTTGAAACTGCATCAGGGCAGCATCCTGCAAGCTCTGCAACCAGAACTGGGGAGCTGTGCTTCAGAACTGGGGGCAATGCTTGGGACTCAGGGATTTCAATGCAAACACCTTTTCCAGTTTGAAACTGACAAAGGTCTACGTGTCCATAGAACAAATAACTTTGTTTGGAGGACATGTATACTTCTTCTACCAAGTACAATAGAAATATAAGTGTATCTATCAGGTTTACTGTAAAGGAGTGTCTCATGTAAATCTTTTCTTTGAATAAAAAAGAATGAATCTGCTCAAAACCAAATAAAATTCCAGGAATTACTGGATTTTTCAAGCATAGAAATCTGCATAAAGCTGTAGCTGTAAGTGCCATTTGATGGATAAAAAAGGAACATATTATCATTGGGAAAACAAACATGCCCTCACTGTTTCAAAAGCCACTGGATAATTACAGCCACAATAAGATGAGAGTTCTAAATTTTGCCACAACATATAATGATGCTAACCAGGCTGCTGGATTACGTTCATAAATGGAAATTCAGGAACTCCAATTAACGTGTTCTTGATGTGATAGACTTCAGCAGGGCTTTTTTAAAAGAAACCAGTCTGTGTCAATGGGACTTCATTACTTAAATCACAGTAATCATAACAAGGCAGTCTCGGGCTGCCTACATCTGAAATATTATGTGAAAACATTACAAAAAGACACTGAAGTTGTGCTCAAATACTCCTCTTTTAGACTTCCACACCTCACATTGCAGACTGTGGAGCAGCAAACACAAAACTGCCAGTACTAACTAATATTTTTTGATAAACATTTTCAATGCAAAAGCCTCAGCACAGATAAACATGAATCTATAAATGGATATATAAACACCACAGCAGAGAGCTTCACTTTCAGCAGTTCTGACATTGCTGATGTGGTGGGGAAGACACCAGATTAGTGCAGCTGAAAGAAAATTATGAAGCTGCTCTTCAAATTTTAAATGTGAAGATGGCACTTTTGGGTGTGAGGAAGCCTTGAGAAACACAGAACACAGACTGGTTTCCTTAGGGACATCATTCCCCCTCCCTCAGTGCTGTTATCTGCCACCAGTGGAGGGCATTTGTTCCACTTTTCCAGCCCAACAGCCCCAGCAGAGCACTGCCAGGTGCCTCTACAGAGCTGCCAGACATCCAGCAAAAGCCACAGCACCACAGGAATGTTTGGGACTTTCTGGTCACCACTGAACTTGAGCACGATAAAGTTCTATTTCCGCAGCATCAGTGTAAGAAGTTTCATCTCTCCTGATAAATGCTGGTGCACTTTGAGCCCTGACACAGTAAACTACAGATTTGATTGTTTCATTAACAAATTATCTTTTTCAAGGAAAGCATCAAAGCAATAAGGAAACTCCTGAGATAAATGTGACAAAGCAGCAGGGGTTAATTAAGTAGGACAATGAGTAAGCATTTATGGGTGTGATAGGAGACCCAGCTGATTTAATTGCAAGCCTAATTATCAATTAGAGAATCAAGAAATGGTATGTAAGTGAAACATTCCATTTGTTGATACTATAATGATTTTCAGAGACCTAGAAGAGCAGTATTAATTGTTATTTTAGAACTACAGAAGTCCTTTTTATTCTCCTCTTACTCAAACAGCAGTTCTTAGTACTTCTAAAATAACTAATAAACGTATATAGTCTTCTTGTACTCAAATATTTAAGTGCTTTAGGTACTTTGGTTTTTTTAAAGAAGTCTAATAATTAAACATTCAAACACACTGCCTCTAAACCACTCAGCTGAAGTCAAAACCTTTCTGCATTTATTTTTTAATAAGAATAATAAGTGTCCAGTGGTGTGAGTCCCATTAAGAATTTCCAGGGCGTTTACACAAGCCAACTTCCAGACAACATGAAAGAGGTCGGGGAACCATTTAAACCCATGAGGGCAAAGAGCCAGCTGGCTCCACTCATTGTTGAAATATTTTACCCAGAACTGCAAGAAAAAAAAATTACCAAAAAAATTAATATATTGGAATACAATGAACACTTTACAAGCTGTAAATATATTCTGGGTTCCCACATAGAAGCCATAAAGTATGTTGAGATCTTCCTCAGAATTTCTGTCATAGGCATGTAGCTTGTAAAGGGCATTTATCAGAAAAAGAAATCAAACAGACACTGTATCAGAGGACTGGTGTTTCCCAAAAAAATTATCAAAAAACAATTTTGATGTGTAGCAAGAGGAATCTGGAACAGGACAGCAGGTTAAAAATAAGCTTTCCACACCCAAATGTGTTTTCCTTCATTTAAAGGTACACCAAAAAAAATTACAAAGCACACCCCCTGGCCTCCTGAGGGGCCTGAAGAAAGCAGGGAGTTGGAATTTTTTTGCTTTTGTTCCCCGGAGAAATGGTTGTGGTGCCACCTATAAGCTTCCAAAAGATAAGAAAAGGTAATCTTTCTCCTCAAAGACTATGTATGCACCTCCCAAAATTAATTTATTACACGCCCCTCCCATTACCTTGGGCCCGCCCCTTCGCCATCTTGTGCCGCCCACACGAGTTCCCGCCCTTTCCGGCTTTCTTGTGCCCGCCCACTCGGACTCCCCCGCCGCCATCTTGTGCCGCCTGAGGGGCCCCGCGAAAGCAGCGAATGGGAATTATTTTGCTTTTTCGCCCCGAGAGATGTCTGTGGTACCCCCACAGAGCTTCCAAAGGACGAGAGAAGGGGATCCTTCCTCTCGGAGAGTGTGTGGGCACTTCCCAACATTTTATTAAACAGTTGTTCGCCCCTCCNGGCGGCGCGGCCCCGGCCCCATGGAGCCCATCAACTACATAGCGCAGGATGACAACTGGTAACAGCCCGCCCGGCCCCGGCAGTACCGCTGCTCTGCTGCTGCTGCCGTCCACCTTCCCCTCCCGGCCCGCAGCTCCGCGCTGAAAGAGCTCTCCTGTGTTTAAAGAGCGTGTGCGCTGGGTGAAGCGTGTCAGGGATTTAAAGCCGGCTCCAGTGCACCCCTCCTGCCCCGCCGCGTGTGGGGTCGGGGCATCTCGTCAGTCAGCACAGTAAATGAAAGTATATTTGAAAGGACATCGGTGCTTACTTTTCAACCTCCTCCGCTTCTTAATTTAAAAGCAGAGCAGTGTTCACATGCAGTGTTCGCTGTTTCACATGCAGTGTTTCAAACCTCTGGGTTTGAAAGTATTTTCCCATTAGCTCTGAGTCAGATAATGATAATTTGTATATAGACGTGCTGCTTTGAGATGGAAGTTTAAAGATTCCAGTTAAAGTGGAATGTGCTTTGTGACATCAGTAGTTGGGGTTGGCATATTGGGGTTTCTTTTAATGAAAGCTTTCGAAGTAATCTGAAATATTTTGTGTTCATTTCAGGAAAAATCGTGTTGAAAACGAAAAAGATGCTGCAAAAAGATGGGCTGAGAAATGGGGATTTTTGAAAACACCTCTTGAAGAGGTAAAATTGAATGGCGTGTAATATGGCTTATAATATTAGCAACACATGAGATCTACTTGAGCACAAATTTATCTGGACACAAAAATATGAGAGCACAGAAGACTAGAAGTGTGCTGAGTATGCTTTACTACGCTGGCATCCGAGGTAGCAACTGCACTACTTTTGAAATGGTTCAGACGTTTCATTTTCTTCTGAATAAAATATATCAAGTGGTAATTTATATGCTGTGCATATTCTGATATATTTCTCTTGAGAAGCATGACACCTAATAGTGCTAACAAGTACTAGATGCACACTGACAGGAAAATATTTCCCCTTTGTCTCTCCATATGGTATTTTAAAAATCTAGGGGAAAAGGTTCCAGCTAATTAAATTGTCAGTAGGGGAATCTACAACAAATGAAAATATTTGGAGTGATGTCTCTTCTCAGTGATGTTTAGATATTAGAGTACAGTAGCACATGATGTTACATTTGGAATCACAGTATTTCATTGCTAAAGAACAGGATTGATGCAGCCTCTGCATAGTTATAAATGTAGTTTGCATGTCTTCTGAAACAAAAAAAAAAAAATCCAGTAATTTTCAAAACACTGAAATAAGTAATCCTGCTTGAGGTGGAAAGAACAGGAAGCTCATATGCAACAATGAGGGGAATGGTGTGGACATCACATATTATAGTTTATTTCCAAAGATAAAGAGTCCAGTTTTTAAATATGTTTTGGTTTTAGTTGCTTGGAGATGAAAAGAAAGAACCTGCAAAACCCAAGCTACAGCTTCCAGATCACCTGCAGGTTCGACCTGTGACACCTGTGGAAAAATACATTAAGGTTAGAAAATTAGATTTTAAAATTGCAATACAGCAACATCTGTTTTAAGAAACCACACAAGCTCTGAAAACCAGTTGCCTTATAGAGGGGGGTCTTTAACTAAAGGTCAAAGTAAACTGCATTTGTAAGCCAAACTATGCTTTAAAAGCATTTGTTTAATACAAGAATTGCCCTTTGGATATGATTGTAATTTTTCTACCTTTATTTAAGAGTCTGCTTTTTGTCAGAGACAATACCACTGTCCTCTTCAGCACCACAAATTAATAAAAAGCCAGTTCTAATAAGCCAAGTCATAATTATTTTGTTTTATATGATTTGTGTGTATATTCAGAGTCTTAAAGCTGTCAAACAGCTGGAGAGTAGAATGTGACTGATGGTTTAATTTATAAATACAGTGTGTCAGGATCACCAATGAACAGGGTGAGTCCACAGGCAGCTAAAGCAGTGACATTGGGAAAGGAATATGCTCACAAAAGGGGAAGCAGAATATGCTAATGAAAAGGAAGGTTAGTCCACTTAGAGAAGATTAGGGAAATAAAGGAGATTGGAAGTTCTTACTTGCTGAACTAGCTTTCTTTCAAAGGATTCCAGGTGTGGGGAGATAAGGTAAGGAAGCAGTAAAAGCTTTTACTGAGATTAAATTAAAATAAAAATTAAGAGCTAGTGCTGAGTGTGGTAAAGAAATGAAATGGCATAATTTCTGCCATTACTGCTACTTGTTCTTCAGTTTTGTCCCAAACCTCCAATCTCAGTCCAGCTGCAGTTTCAGTTGAGTCCCAGCCCTGTGAGGGTGTTGGTGCATTCACAAATCCTGCAGTTATCAGCTGCTCCCCAAGCGAGCAGAGCCTGGTGCACGTTGGAACAGAGTTTCCATTTCACCTCAGAACTGGAAGAGAAGGGTTAGCTGTGATTTAGGTCACCCTTTACATATTCAGAGTGAAGTTTCATACATCCTTTTCAGAACTGTCTTCCTGCACATTTACCTTGTGGTAACAGTCAAATCTGTTCTCTCTAGGTTAGACTAATAAAAGCCTCTGCACCATCCCCTCCCCCAGACCGAAAGTGGGACATGATTTCCTTCATTATCCTGCTCAGTGGGTGGCACTTTTGGTCATAAAAATTATCTTTTCTGAGGAACTGCTCCACCTAAATATCATAAACATTTTCTAATCTTGGCCAAAGAACAAAGTGAAGCAACTCTGGCAAGAGAACTGAAACATTATTCTTTTGCTGTGTGTTTCTCTGCTAAGTCCCCAGATGCTGAAATGATAGAACGTGCCCAATTGAGATGATTCAGCCAAAGTAAGCACAGCAGTCACTGAACAGAGTCTGTTGGCTTTTGTTTTGTTTCCTTTTTAGCTAGATTAGTTGCAGATTAACTTGCTGCTCACCCATCTTTTAAAGTAAAAGGAAGGTAGGATGAATAAGTAGTTCTTGATGTAAAAGCCAGCTTGGTCAGTAATATCTTTGGCATTTGGATTTAAAATTATTATTCCATAGCTGCATTGTTACCAAATATATTACAGCAAGGAGGAAACACTATTTCTCCTGTTTACAGAAGTTAATTAGTTTTAAAGATGATGATGATTATCTTTGGCTTCAGCTTTTTTCCATACATAATAATAATTTTAAAAATCTAATAATGGTAAGCAATTAAAGCCCTTAGTATTGAACCAAACTTGGAAAAAAATAATTCCAACATACACTACTAAACAATTACTTGATTTTTGGTTTTAGAACGCTACAGGACAAAAGACAATGTTGCAGAAACTTCAACCAAAAACCTTTTCATCATTCAGTTTTACATGTTATTTTGATTTTAGGTGCTTCCATCTCCTCCAGTACCTAAAACTACCCAGGGATTTATTGGCTGGAGATCAGCTGTTCCAGCACTGGCACTTGAACACGATTATCAAATCCAAAGCTACAAAGGAGCTGTCTGCAGTATGAAGTGACCATGTGAGCCCTCTGAGTGACATTATGAAATAAAGAGGCACAAAGATCCATCTGCATTCCCAAGGAAATATCCTATAGTGGACTGTTGGACTATTGAGCATTTCTGCTATTTATGTAAAAATCCACAATCATTTGGTAAAGTGTAAACATTTTCATTTTACTGAATTGAATCTATGGCACCCAAGCTGTTAACTCTGCTTCAGAGCTTCTGCCTGTAACTTAGAAATAACAATGAATTAACTCAGATAAAGATCACAGAGCACATACTATTTTTATTAGTACTAATAAGACTATAATTTTAAAATATTCATTGGAAGCTGGAATGACAATGCAAACTGTTATAATTGTTTCTCCATGAGAACCTCTACTCATAAAATACACTGGGTTGTGTGTTGGGTATGCTTTGCAGGTGATTTGTGTAGTTACACACATAAGTGAGTAGTTCCTAGTAAAGAAATAAAGTACACAAAGACCACAGTGACACAAAGTCACTTTGAAAAATCAGGTTTGGTATCAAAACAGGGTTTTTCCATTAGTTGATTAGTATGCAAATGGGTTACAAAGGATTTCTGTTGCTTCAGTTTTGTGTATACCAATATTTGCACCAACCAGGGAAAGATGCTCAGAGTCAGCAGGTGATGGCTCAGGGAGTTACTGGGGTAGCTCTCTCAGTGCTCTGAGTTCAGCCTTGCTCTTCATTATGCACCTGCAGATTTGCCAGGATTTCTGGAAACTCAGGAGGGGACTCACTGAGCTGCATAACTGTAACATCATACAATTCTAACTGGCCAAGGTGTTCAAACCAGAAGGTTGTTTAAGGAAAAAAGAACCTCCAAGAAATCAACACAGGCAGCTCCCTCTAACTCCTTATCACTTAGAGGGGAAAGGTTTTCCTCTTTAACCCAGCTGCAAGATCTCCTTTGTGGTCTGCAGCCATCAGTATCTACTGCTTGAGTCAGCACTAAGTCCTTGGCATTCACAGCAGTACAGCAGCAGCCAGTGTTTGTTCTTCCCTTCTTCCCAAGAAATGACTCACAGTGGTCAACATCCCACCTTCTTTTTTTTTAACACCCATTTCCAAATGCCCACAAAATAATAATATTTTACTTTTTTCCTTATTCTTTACAAATAATGGAGAAGTGAGTCATATCCTTTGGAAAGATTACCCAAGAAGGAGAGCACATAGCAGTAGTAACTTCAGACACTTCACTTAAAAACCAGAATAAAGAATAACTTGGAATCAGACTCTGGAAATTGAAGTTAAATTATAGTTTAGCTACTAACCATAACCTGTGTACACTGTTCTTTGGACAACCAAGATAATTGTAAGAACAGTATTTAAATTCAGTGTGCTTTCTTGTCATTGCCAGGTTTGTATCTCTTGCTTATTTTAATCATGTGGTATGTGGTTCTTCTGTTTATTTTAAGGTCATAAGATCTTATTCTTGTCTGATTTATATAAACAGATATAATAGTGATTGATATTCATTTCGTAGCAATTAAATTACATTAATTCGGGCCAAAATAAAAGAGGAATTTCACTGGCTTTTGAAGAGTTATATTAAAGAATCAAAGCACCAGATACCCAGTGGATGTTTGTATGAAGTGAAATCCAAATCCAGATGAGCCATGGTTTGATTTTGAAAGCCAAAATAAATTCTTTGCCCGGCATCTACAGTTGGACATTCCTGACTCTTCTTGCAGTGTCTGAATATTAACTCTGTCCTGACAGTAAGAGTTTTGTATTGTACATCCTGCCATTTAAGGTACCTTTACTTCAGGAGATACTTTGATAGAGACTAATTTGGGATGTGCAAAGAATATAATCTAAAATTTCAAGTAATTTCTTTATATTAAAGCTGTCAGTTGTTATTTGTCCCATGTATTCAGGGTTTTGGTGTTATGTGAAACTCTAAACCTCACTATTTTTTTCCCAACACGTCTAACATTTTACATGAAAAAAATTTTGTAGGAGTTGTGGATTTGCAACTGACAAAGGACTGCTCAGTCATCTGCTCCAGTTGTGAATCCTAAAGGTCATTACAGAATTGTTGTATCACCTTGTTGTTTTTGAAACCTGGCCTTTAATTTGTGGAAATTAACCTATTTATTGGAGCCAGGTTGAGTACATAAATGCCACTGCATGCTGTAAAATATCACATGTCTCCAAGGTCAGGACAGTGTCAGTAAACTCTGCATACACCAGAAAATGTTTCAAAACAAAATTAAATCACTTCAAAAGTGCAACAGAAGTCTAAACCATTTTAATTCTGTATAAAAGTGTTAAACCTGTGTTTCCATGCAGGTCAGAGCAGAACCAAAATATGAGAACAAGATGTAAGTGTATTTAGATGTCTTTGATGCTCCAACCAAAATTTCATTTGGTCTTTTGCAAAGCTTCTGCTGAGCACAGGGAGCTGCAGAGCAGCTCCTTGGTTGACAAAAATTTTTCAGAAAGCTGAAGCCATCTGGCCTTTAGTGTTGTTTTCAGGTAAACTTTGGTAACAGACTCATTTCACAGAAGAGCTGTGGATGGTCTTTCAGAACTGCATACACAGAAATGTTACTGGATCTGATACCCAGGCACAAAGGGAACACGTGGAAACAGAGCCCCACATCTGCCACCAAGGATGTGTCCCTGCAGGTGCTCTCCTGGGTGTGTGATGAAATAACAGCAAAGGCTTAAATGGCAGCTGTATTTAAGTTGAAGAACAATGAAATCAAAATTATCATATTCACAAGTACTCACTTAACAAACAACAAAACTGGGGGACAAAAACCTGGTGTTTTGCTTCACAATGTGTTCTTTTCCATGCTGTTAGGACTGGCACAGAACTGGCACTTGCTATTTATAATTCTTTAATATAAGACACTTTACCAGGAGCTCATAGTCAAAAGATTGCTATTTATTTAAAATGCATTTTACAGAGAATAAAGATTTTTTAATTAGATCATAGTTGCTGGTGATTCAGTAATAGCACTGCTGAGGTTACAGTCATCATATAAGAGTTGCTGTACATTTGGAAAGAACCAAAGTGAAAAGCAGCCACAGCCTGTGTACAGACAGGTGATCCAGTGCCTAAAAGGGTGCTTGAGAATAAACCTCAGTGCTCTGCTTGAGACATCTCTGCAATGACATCTGTGACACCCCAGTGACACTGCAGTCCTACACCTGGGCAACAAACTCCTGTTTCCAGTTCATCCCATTGGCTGCTCTGTCTGCCTGAGGCAGCTTTAGTTCTGAGATTCTTTCCTTACAAAACAGAGGATGTAGATTACATTATTATAATTTTCAGAGACATAAGGGCCCCCATTCACACACATCATTTCCTCCTTTAGTGAAGGATTCTTTTGGGTTCCTTCCACCTCCTTCCTTGTACCTTCCATGGTACAAGGTAGCAAAGTGACAAGCATGGATCTAACAGAGGCACTGGCAGCCAGACCAGAAACCTCTGCTGCCCTGTGAAGCCCAGCCCAGCCCAGCCCCTCCTTGCTTTAGGTTCCTCAGTGTTGTGTTTTGTTCCCCTTGAAGCTGAGCCCTTGTAGCAAGACAGATAAGGCCTGCTCACAGACTGTTACCTTCTTCCTGACTCCCGTGGTTTTCACATCCCATCAAATTGTCATTTAGCTGAAAGCATGTCAGACCATTTCACAGGACCATACTGGAATAAATTTAACTGTACTGGGAATTGATGCTGTTGTGCTGTGAAACTGATTGGGTTGGAAGTGAACAAAACATGCTTCCTCAGTCATACATGGAAAAGACTAATGGTACTGAGAAACAATTTTAAAACATAACAATTCTGTTAACCTCATGTATCCTGTTTTAAGTGGGCTGCACTCTGCAGTCCCATATGAGATCTGGCTGAAATTTGGAAGTGATGGGTCAATACAGTGTGCTTTTATTAATGGAAATTACACCTTTACACCTTGTGGTCACAGGTTGTGTACATGGCCCAAGTGACTCTGAATTTAGCCCCTTCCCTCATATTTTCCCCCTCACTGCTTTATCTGCCTTACTAAAGAAGTGAAATAAACTAAAAATTCACTAAATATTGAAATAAACCTGTGGACTTCAAAGCACAAAAATAGATGCAACGATGAAGAAATAAACAGAACAAAGAATCTTCACTCCCCACCAGCACCACACTTTCAGTTTGGTGGCTCCACTGACAGCAGCTTCCCTGGGTGCAAGATCAGGTTTGCAGGTACCAGATTGGGATTAAATGTGGACACAACTCTTGTTAATTCAAGTTTTTAACAGCTCTAATAACAGCATCATTTAGAGTTCCAATACAGGGCTGTAGAAGTAGCCATTTTCTCTGCTTCCTTGATAAAGAGCTCTTTATTCAGTCCATTTTCCTGACTGCTTTCCCAAAAGATCATAAATGTGGAGAGCAGCCCTGCAGCCAAACAAGCCATGGCAGCCCCGGCCCCCCAGCCCCTGCACGCACATTTCTGTCTGCGGCTCTCCCAGCGATGCCTCCAGGCTGCCGAGTGACACCCGGCTGATCCGCGGTGCTCCAGCCTGACCCGAACCTGACAATGCCTTCTCACTTCCCGCAGCCCCTCCTCCTCCTCCTCCCGAAGTGAGAGACGGGCAATGCTTTTATTCTTCACCGGGGAGCAAGACGAGCCCGGCTCTGCTCGTGAATCTCCTCTGCTCGCTGACACGCGTCAGACACAACATTCTCATCCTTAAAAGATGGAGCAAAACAAAAACAAAGCAAGAGCCCAAAAAACCCCAGTGAGCTCCAATCCCCGTCTGGAAAAATTAAACAGCCATAATGCTCCTATTGCCAGAGCCCAGCCATGTCCTTTGTTTCATGAAAATTGTGTGATTTCTCTGCTCCCATCACGTGCATCACAGCTTCCATCCTGGCACTGCACTGGTTAATGAACAAACCCCACACATTTACAGTCTCTCAGGAGAAGCCGAGATCCAACTGACCAGCATGTGAGGAAGAGTGAAGGGACAAGGTTTGTGGGTTCCCTTGGACATGGAGATCTTCTCCCCCACCTCATTTCCTCCCTGGCTGTAGTCACAGGCAAAGCTGGGAGCTCTCTGTGGCAACAAACCAGCCCCTGCTGCTTAAGGCCAAGGGCTGAGAGAAGCCAGGCTGGCTGTGCTGCTTCTGCACAGGACAACAGGGTCAGGGGCACTGGTGCTGCTGGGTCAGAGAACTCTGCTCCAGGAGATGGGCCCCGAATATTTAAAGGAGGAAAATTCACTTCAACCTACAATTTTTGGAAGTCTTGAGCCAGGTAAAGGGAACACACTGCAGTGCAAACTGGACAATAACCTGGTTCCCAGAGAGCACTGCTGATGTTTTTGTTCTCCCAGAAGCTGTGTCCACAATAATTCCAGTTACTTATGTGCAAATGATAAAAGCTTTTGCCATAGATTTGACCAAACCAGGTTTCTCACTATTTGTTTGCCCTTCTGTTTGTTTAAAGTAGGAGTGCTGAGCAAATCAGTATTTTCTGGGAGAGCCACAAGCAATGGACAACTGGAGCCTTACTCCTTCACCTTGGGCCAGAGCTGTTTAACTTGAGAGGGAACCACCTTCTTCATACTCAACAGATCTCAGTTAAAATGTCTTGTATGCATAGACACAGAATTCTACACTTAAAGGACTCCCAAAGGAGAAAGAATTGCCTAAATCTGCTTTCCATTTTCCTTTCATTTGCACTGTTGGAGTCACTGCTAATCCACCCTTACCTGGCAGCAGTGACAGGCAGGACCTGGCTGGTTCTGCTGGGCAGCCAGACCCTGGCACTCCCTGTGCCCCTCTCAGCTCACTGGGCCTGCTGGGGTTAACCAGCTGTTGGGGGTTTTTGGAACACACAAGACACCAAATTACATAAATGCTGCAATTATTTGGAATGTATTTTACATTCATCTCATGTGTGTGTTTGGCAGTGTTGTTGGACTTGTTTTGAAGCTGAATAAAGCACATGCAGAGTGGTCATGGATGTGTAAAAGCATCCAAATATGAGAATGGCTCTTCAAACCTAGTGAGCCAAATCTTTGTCTTTTGAAGAAGGGCTCTATAATGATGATTTATACATTTTTACTGTGGAAAAGTAGATAAATACACAGCATTGTCTTGTAAGCCTCCTGAATAGTGCCCATAAGGGCAGATTGCAGTTTATCCTATACCTCAGGTTCCAAAATGTTGGTTTGTTCACCTGGTCTTGCCCAAACCTCATGGGTTAATACAATGAGACATAAAAATACAAAATCTTACAAGACTATAGTCCCAGCTCAGGTCTCTCACAACACTAACAAAACAAACTTCACTTTCTCTCCTGATGACTACAGCCTTCCCTGAAAAATTACAGCTTTATTATGCATAATTCAATTTCATCAACTGCTTTTCTTTATTGTCCCTTCTAATTATGCACACATATACTTGTTATTTATTGCAATACATAAATTATGCCCCAAGCATAGCACAGAAGTACTTCTTATGTAAGAAGAATGGAAAATTCAGTCAGGCCAATCAGGGATTTATTTACTCCCCTGTTCCATTCTGGATTTGTAGGTGTTTTGTACAGATTCAGAAACCACATCTGAATTCTGTCTGAATTCTCCCTTTGGTCATTAAGGGCATTAATTACCTGCATTCCATAATGTATCACATCAACCTTAAATGTTTTTTTATTTCTGAAAAACAAGGCCAGATGCACAGAAGTCTTTATGCTTCTGACAGCCTAATGATGACAATACAGTAACTCAATTTGTTGCCTGATTTTGGCTGAGAGAGGCTCGGGTCAGCAGTGCTTGATGTGCCACATGCATTATTTTAAACTCTGGTCATGATTCAGGACTGCAGTCCAAATTCAGACTTTAAATGATACACCACAGGATCCTTGTTCTCCACAAAGCTACAGAGGGAACTTGGGCAATGAGATCTTATCTTTAGACTTCACAGGTATTGTCTGAAATGAGTCCCTGTGGATAAACCCCTTCAGGGCAGGGCTTGTTCCTCCTGAGCCCACTTTGACTGTGCTGACCACTCACCCTTCTCTGCAAGAACATCTGCATACAACAAAATTAAGCCAAAAATGTCAGGTTTTTTTCCCAGCACATATTGAACCACCTATGGACATAATTAATCTCAAGTGTGCATTCCCTCTGCAAGGTGTCAGGATAGCACAGAGACCAGAGGCATCTGTGTCCAGTGAAGGATGTAATGCCTGCAGGTCTCCCCCAGAGGAGAGACTTGGGAGGCCCCTGTAATGGATGTTTGTTTGTCTGTGGCATCGATTTATTAATTTGTTACACACTAATCATTAATCAGCATCTGGTGCTCAGACAGTGCAAGGGGTCACACAATCAGCCATGCAGCATCACCACTGCCCTGCCAGGCCTCTCCAGAACCCACAGATGCCAAAACACCAAACAGGCAGCAGAAGGACTTGAATTTCATAAAGTAAATGCCAACACTGCTTTGCAGTGCTTGCATGAGCCCAGCCATGGAAGCTCTCCTGACCAGACCAGGGAGCACTCCCCTCACATCCCTGAGGTCACAATTTGGCTAAACATATGCAGAACATGCTTGGCTCATTACACATGTGCATATCAAATTCACATTCAGCAGCAAGGGAACAGAAGACAATATATGGTAAAATACTGGAACTGCACTTCAAAGATCAGGATGCAATTCCATGGACTCCCAGGGTGACTTTGGCCACAACAGTCACCTCCCCTACTTCAGCTCCCATCTGTAAAAAGCAAAATAACCATCCCTCATTTTTACTTCATCCATCTTTGCAATTTAAACTCTGAGTTCTTTGTAGTGGTGTCTCTTTCTCAAAATACATCCAGCTCCCAGTACACAATGTCCTCCTCAGAACAGCCTTATGAAAATGCATCCAAAAACTAAAATAAAAGAACCATATAAAACATCCACTGATGAGATAAGACCACCAGCACAACAATGCAGTGAACAGCTGTAATCTGTGGGAGGATTATTTCTCTTTGCCATAAATGCCATCTATTTTTCAAGACAAGCTCTTCCCTTTCACAGAACAGGGAACTGCAGACAACTTCCCTTCCCACCAGTATGGTTTTTAAAGGCTCACAGTAGTTTGTGACATTAATTAGAAGATGTCACACCTAATGACAAATATTAGTACTAGTCTGCTTGATTAACATAATTTATTTCTTCGTTGGACATTTTATTCCAGATGAGCTGCTTTTCATCCATCCATATTTGCTGGGGGAAAAATGCATCCTGACATGCAATGTTAATGTGCCCTCTGTGCTGACCTCTTATCTCTTAACTTTTCATTCTCACCCCCCATTCTCTGCAGTGCCTGAAATGAGCTTTAGCAGCAGCTCTTGGTCAAGACTTTCATACGCTGGACCCCTGCCAAGGCTTTTGGGGTGTTTAGCACTGACTAGAGGTCTATTCCTGTGACATACACATTTAAATTTAGCACTAAACTGGTGGGGAAGAAAAAAGAAAAATATGTAAAATGCCACTTTCTGACAAGCAGAAAATTAGAATTCATTCCCCTGAGAATTAAATGGACTTTTCTGCTTCCAGTCACTAACTATGACAAGGTTAACATTTTTCAGTCTAATGACTAAGGACATTAAGTGTGCATGTGAATAAGAAATAAAATTACTGGAGGGTATTAGCTAAGTGTGTGACAACAGCCCAAGCTGACAACAGAACTCTGAGGCTGCAGATTGCAGCCAGCACTGATCCTTGGCAGTGGAGAACCAATGGATACCACAGCATGGAGGGCATCCTTCTGTCCTTATTACTGTAACAACATCAGAATCACAGCAAGATCCACGTCAGGGTGAGGAGAGAGCTCATCTCAAAGGGCATTCAGCACATTCCCAGTATCCCAGGCAGGGGCACCATGTCAATCAGAGGACACAAACACTTGAAGATACTCCAAAAAGAAAAAAATCCCAAGTGCTTCTCTTACTTCCCCAAGGATTCTTTCACCACTCCAGATTTAATTCTCATATGACATGAGGATTAGGGTAGGAGATTAAGTTATTATTTGTGCCTTGCCTTAGCTTCTGTCCTTGCCAGTTCTGTTTTCCCTGCAGCTCCTCACTGTCTCACTCAGCTGTGGCAAACTGAAGCTGTGGCTTCCAGACAATCAAGGATTTCATGGGATGCAGCACAGAGAGCTCAAAGGAAAAGAGAAGTCTCTGTGTTATTGATATGCCCTTAATGACAGGCATTAAGATACTGGAAATTATGAACTATTGGGAATCTTCCAGGATATATGTAAAACTGGGGCACTAAAAGGTAAGACAGGAAAATTATATTGTCAAATATCTAGTTTCTTCAGTGAAAAATAAGTGTAAAAATTACATTTAGAGATATAGGTCAAGTTAGAGAAAGCCCTTTTAAATAGGGACAATTAATATGGATTCTACCAGAACAATAAAAGCTGTGAGGACTTCAACAGAATTCAACACAGAGTTCTCCTTTTATTGTTTCTGACTTTGATCTGGTTTCAAAAGCTGCTTGGCCACAACTGAGAAAAATCCAAAGCTTACAATTTAGGAGATAAATGAAACATTTTAAAAAATTAAAATAGACATTAGGACTAAAAACAAGGAAAGAAAACCAGAAGAAAACAAGTACTTTCAAAACCACAGAATCTACCTCTAGATTAGCCAACTGGAAGGATTCAGCAATTTTTCTTTGCTTTCCTGTGGCTGTCAGGGCACTCATCAGTCCAAAACAATGCAGTTTTTAATTTTTCTGGTCTGAAATCAGTGTAATGAACTATTAGGCAGCTCAGTTACAGATCTTTGCTGTAACATCAAAAGCTGGGTTCTGCTCTCTTCATGTACAAACCACCAGACACAGCCTCTGACAGGGTTGTGCTTTGCCAGAGCAGTGTGAGAGGATTCCTGCATGTTTGACACCAATGCCAAGTGCTGCACCTGCCCTCCCACAAGCTCTGATCCACATTCCACCCCACTGTCACTCTGCACTCTCATTACTTTTGGTCCCTGGCCTCATTACCTCACACTTCCCTACAATAAACTGCATAAGCCACTTACCTGCCTGTAATCCTGATAAATCCAAATCATTTTGAATGAGTTTGTTTTGTTCCTCTGCCCCTCCAACTTCCCCAGCCTTATTTTATGTCATCAGCATCTTTCAGGCACTTTTGAAATTACATCCTGCTCGAGGTCACTGCACTCATTTTAATTCCAACCCCCCAGCACATCAGTGCTTTAACTCCCTTCTGATTTATTTATACTGTTTATTATCAGAGCACAATTCAATCAATAAAAGCTGGAATTCAAACACATGCACATGTTTGAATTATGCATACAAACACTCATCAGGGGACAGAAGACAACTGCTATGGTCTAGATCATTCCTCTAACATATGGCAGCTCCTAGGTAAGGGGGCTCATAGCCATGAATTTTTATACCTTGACTTCTGCTTGACCCCAGTGGTTGGTTGGCTACTGGAAACCAAATGAATTGAAATAGCATCAGAAATTCCATGGAAGAGGCTTGGCCAAGGGATCTCTGCATTTCTTATCCCAAGCCACTGGAACTGTATTTATGGGCTTTCTGAGCTGACAGTTCCTTTATTAGCTCCTGTACACACAGGAATTCCAGAAAAACACCAGCAACCCACACCAGACAGTCATGTCAAGCAAATGCTGCAAACAGAACAGTGTACAGAGAACTGGAACTTAAAGGGAAACCAAAGCAAAGCAAAAACCTCAATTGCAGCCTGGCTTAGGCATCAAACCAAGCTAAACAGGCTGCTGGAAGCAGAGTAGGAAATTAATAACTTTTGGCTCCCCTCTGCAAACCACCACCCTCCCTAAACCTTACTGGTCAGCAGATCCTCAGGCACAGCTCACTGCTGGCTTCTGCTTGCCTTTGAACACAGTTGGTGGTTACAACCCAACAACACTGCAAATTCAGAAAATGAAGGCAGAGGATGTGTGGACATGCTACAGCCAGACTACCTTTGGAATTGTGTCCCCCAGCTCATCTGCAGTTCCATTCCTCTCAGTCCTTTGCCACCTCCTCACTGCTCTTCCCTCTTCATCCTCTCCCTACCATGGATCCTTAGCAGCCATCCCTCACAAGCAATCATCCTCCCTGCTAATCACTTCTGAAAAAGCTGTGTCTGTTTTTCCTTACTGCTCCAAGCTCTTGTGCCACAGCAGAGCTGCACTGGTTTGCAGCACATGGAGGCATGGTCTGAGTGCTGGGGACTAAATCACAGCCCCTCTGCTCCTCCTCATGAATTTGACAGTGACAAAATTCCATCCTGAATCTTCTCTGCCCTAGAGTTATGTGAATTCCAGGAGTCTCTCTGAAATCCTGTTTTAATATTTCACAATTTATGCACAGAGAGTATTTTGGCTTTTCTATCAATACATTTCTGCTTGGTAACTCCCAGTTTGAATGCTGATTGTGTTTTGCATAAATTAACTAAATTGCAGCCCTTCTGTTTCATTGGTACTTTTTGTCTGCTTCCATCAGGAACAATGTCAGGGAGATTGCAAGCTGACTACAATTCTCTTTCCTAAGCAAGAGGAAAACATGTAAGAGCCCAATCAGCACCAGTTTCCTGGTGTCTGTTGGGCTTTATAAGCTGTATTGTACTCTGGCATTTAACAATTTCTGTTCATTTGGTTCACTTTAAGAAGTGAATATAACAATTGTCACAGTGTTCTGAGCCTCTGGTGTCTATTGATAAATATGGAACAGGTGTAACAACAGCTTCTCTTTCTTTCTCCTTAAAAACTCCCTGAGCTAAAAAGTTGTTTGCGCAATGCCAAAGCAAGGACAGGTCTCTGCTCCCAAGTTCCAACACTCAACTTCCACAGGGAGATGTGCAGCAGACTGGAGTTCACAGCTAAGACAAAACCAACCGTGGTGTGAAGCTGCCAAGAACACAAAACTCCTCGGGTGCTGCCTGAGCCTGGAAGGAGACTACCCTTTAAGCTCCAGATCACCACGGGCAGAGGAAGTTCCAGCAATTGATGGCACATTTTAAAGATTCTTTTACTACACAGCATGAGGAATTCCACATTCAGCCCTGGTCTGACAGCCAACAGTGTTTACAGCTGGGACAGGTGTCCTTAACCAAGAAATGCAGAGATGACAAAAATCAGTTACCACAAGTTGGTTTATAAAACAGTCACAGGATTTATTGGGATAAATACAAATAGAAAGTTACATAGATTCTTTATTCTGACAAATGAATGACACTTCCAGAGTGTCCCCACTTAACTGGGCTCTAAACACCACGGTGCAGTGACACAGCTGCCACGTGCTCATCCCACCAGGGCCACAAGTGAGGCTCAAACCTAAGCAACATGACCAACATGCTTTGGATCACAAGTGCTGGACCATTCCCTACAGCATCCCAGCAATATTGCACCAACTACTGTTACTGTCATGTTCCTTAGCTAGAAATGCTGAGAAGTGATATTCTTACTGCTGCTGTGAAAGTGGATGGACTACCTAACTTTGCTCCACCTGGCTTTTTAAATATATCTTTTTGCATAATTTAAATAACCCAGAGAACTGCACGTGAACACACTCATTGCATACATTTGTCTAGGACAGGACGTAAAGTGCAGCCTTTAGTCATGCTGAAATAATTTCTAGTTTAAAACTAAACCAAAAAGACAAACTTGCAGAGGGTAAATCTGAGTAACAGACCTGCACATTGTCTACAAAAAACACACCCCAGAACTAGGCTGGCTCTCATTAGGACATGCAACTGTGGAGTTGTAACAGGTGGTTTTAAATGCTCGACTGAAATCATCTCATTCAAAACCAACCTGAATTTGGGAGCCAGAGAGGTACCAAAACATTGTTAAAAAACAAAGAACTTTGTTCAGCCTTGTAGTGAACTTTTATAGCTGGTGGCTTACCCTTTACACACATCCTAGTTAAAAACTCCTACTGAACACTAACCAAACATGCTAAAACCTATGGAAGCTTGTGTTTTCCAGTGGATTATTGCAAGTCAGGGTAACTATTGAAGGTGATCTGACAAACAGCAACCTGGGTTGGGTTAACGTTCAAGGTATTTAATTTATATACAGTGTATTTCAAACATACTTACATATACACACACTTAAAAAAATCTGTTCAGTGCTGAGAAATTTAATGAACTGAATAAAAAACAGAAGTGAAACCTTGTCAGAAAGGTCTTAGAAAATCTGAACTGTTAGAAAATATCAGTATAATGCCAGCATTAGAAAAAGATATTAGAACTAGAAAAAATTAACTTGAGGGGTCTTTTTGTTAAGAAATTGCAATCATAAAAAGTCTGTACTGAAGAAGAATTTGTTTTAAATTATAAAAAAAAACTGTAAAAAATTAAATGTAGAATGTTGCAGAGTTTACACTGTTTGCTGCAATAGCAGTGGTGTATTTCTGCCTGCAACTTCCAAGGAGTGTTTTGTGATCTTACAAGAAAACAATTTGCTACAAATACTGTACATATTATAATACATGACTGGTTAACTCATACAAAAGTGAGCCCTCCCAAAATGCAGAACCCAGCTGAGGAACCTACTCATTGTATTGCCACATTCAAACAAAACCAAAACAGGTATTTCTGTGAAAACCTTCCCCCATGTGAACTACTTACTGTGCAACATGAAATAAGGGCAAGTATTTACACAGGTCTGCTGAGGAGAAAGGACTCTGCTCTCAGGAAGAAAGTAACTGTTATCACATGAAACCATTTCTTTAGTGTTTAAGCATTAGTTTTTGAGCAGGACAAAGTTTCAATCCACAATAAAAAAAAAGTCTGTTGTATTTCCAGGACCCACATTATTGCAGATTTGGGATCCAAGAGAAGACAGGGTCCAGCAGAAGTATAAGCCTTATTTTTCTGAGGCTACTCAATTTGACTAACACAATTCTGCTCTTTCTTCCAAGCCCCTGTTCCAACAGACAGGAGACATCCCACTTCACCTTACATGTCTCACTTGGTGTTTGCCCCAGACCTTGCCCTTCAACCCACAGAGGCTGCAGAGCAAACTGTGGCTCCACCTTTCCCCGGAACATTTCTGCACAGGGGTTTTGCAGAATTCAGAGCTCCTTTGTTTCTGAGGAAAAGCTGTTTGGGGTTTAAACACTGGACAGGTTAAAAGGTGTTTGTTAAATGAGGTGTGCATGTAGAACAAACAAAGACTCAAGCCTGTGTCTCTGTAATACCCTTGTACAGCTCCAGCTCCTGTTGCAGAACTGAATCTCTCAACTCAAGTGGCCTTTGCTGGGGCAGAACGAGGAATTTTCCGCTTAGGAAATCTCCAATCTGCTCCTGGGAGAGGCAGCAGCAACAAACCTGACCTGTGAACACCTGCAAGGGCAGTCAGAAATGTTGCTATTATGATCTGTTAGGGTGTAGCTCAGAAGGAACAAATTAATAGAAACCTTACAATATACAAAGAATCTTGAGCTCTCTGTGCTTTGAAAAATATCACACATAAAAATGACCAATGCTTCATTCTAGCAGTGTAACTACATTAAAAAATGAAATTAGTTTTGAGCTATTCCCACTGATACAGAATTAAGTTCTTCATAATTTTTTGTTACAATTCAAAGCTATTCACATATGTACACTTTTTTTCAATTAAATGCAAGAGGTGGAACAGTACAAAGATTATAATAAAAGTGAGGAAAGAACAGCTTCAGAAAAGTTTGCTATAATCAAGTTTTAAGAATTAGCAACCTTTTTAAGCTTATAGCAAACTTGTACTAACGGAAATATTTTGTTAAAAAAATGAAATGTAAATTCCAATTATGCTTAAACACAGAGTGTGGTGTAAGACTTTACAGACAATACTGAAGTGCAGGTGAGGTCAGAGTTATCACCTCCATTTATAAAGGGAAAACCAAAAGGAAGGAATTACTCACAGGAATCAAACACACTGCTGTAGATGAAACAAGGTCAATGAAGACTGTAACATTTCTCAACACCCCCTTTCCTGCTCAAATAGGTAACAAAACCCACCTTATCTGTCCTCATTACTCACACTAACAGAAACAAGGTGAAAAACCATCCTGCTGTTCAGCCTTCACTGCACAACAACCCCTTAGTTTTGTTTTTCAATGGTGATATTGTCCATGTTATCCTGTTTCAGTTTTATGGTGGCAAAGAAAGACACATCTTGATCTCTGTCAGATTGCAGGGCAAGAATGGTCTCTTCTGCAGCTTCTAGATGAGGATTGCCAACACTTTTAAAATAAGCTGGAATAAGGGGAGAAAAAAGAAAATTTTAATCAAATACAAAGGAATAAACCCTAGAGCATAAGTACTGCAGAAATACAGGGAATGCCAAAACCACCATCTGGGGCAGCTTACCCAGCTTATAGTCTCTTTACAGAAACTACAGGAAACTAAGGAAGCTGACAAAGAAAGAGAAATATGCTGCTTCTGATTCATCTTATTAGGTACTTAAATACTTCTAAGATAAACTTTTTTGCTGAGCCCTAAATAGAAATGTATCAATGAGCAACAGGAAGCTGCTACTGTACAAAGCATTCCAAACCCTTCCCCATNGGGAGATTTTTGTACTTCTTCCTCTGAATAATCAGAGGGCAGCAGACACATTCCATTTGAGCCACACCAGAATAACCCAGACGGGTGTTCCGGAGGAAGGCTGGATCCCGCAGGCAGAGCCGCCTCGGGCGCGGTTCGCGGGGCCGCACTGCCCCCGTGTGGGGCCGCTCGGCACCTGCAGGACCGGCCAGGGCAGCATCCCGCGTTCCAAGGCTGCAAAGGGATATTCAGAGCTGAATTTAAATCCCAGATTACAGTGCCTGACGCTGTTTTACAGCTTGCATCGACTGAGCTACAAGAGCTGTCCTGGCAGAGGAGAGCCCGAGGTGCTGGATCTTTCCAAGGAAATGAAGGACCACACCTTTCTCCAGCAATGTCTGCCTGAGAGCCTTGGCGAGCAGGACCCTGACGTTTGGCACAGGATCTGATGCAAGGCTTAGAAGGCTGGGGAGTAAGTGTTCAACAAATTGGTCCACAGGCATGCACTCCTCTTCTACTACAGCCTATGAGACAAACACACAACAGAAAAAGCAAGATTTATGTTAAAAATACAATATTTGCCAATCCTTTAATTTCTTTCCACCTTGTCTTTAATTTGGCTTGTTAAAAAAGCTCTGAATGAGAACACCCTACCCTGTGTCTCACCATTTTGAATTTCAGCCAAAGATGGGCCAGGAAGAGCAGATAATATTCTTTCAAAAATGTTTTAGGAAATGCTGCTCTCTTGCCTGTCATCACCCTTTTCCCTTTTAACATTCAACCCTTGCTCCTCACTGCTACCCAAGTAAGCATTTTTGGTTTGGAGGGGGTGAGTGGTGGCAATAAAGAGGGAAATAGTTCCTGGCATCCAGCTCCCGTTGGTGAAGAGCTGTTGTGATCCTTTAGCCTAGCATGGCCAAAGATTAAACAAATGTATCTCTATTTGGGACTTAACTCTTGGCTTTGCCACTGGGATACCAGATAGTCCAAGGATCAGCTGTGGCAGCTGGAGGCACAGACCCAGACAGGGATCCAGCCTGGGGTGGGACAGCCAGATGCCAGCACTGAGACCACACTGACTCTGACCAAACCAAAAATAACAAAAAAATTGTGAGTCAAATTTCAGTTTTACCCACATTGCTGCAAAGCCCCAACTTTAATGTACACATAGAAACAGAAAGAGAACATTCCAACCTGACAAATGAAGGCAAAGGCTTGTCTCCCAACCCACTTGGAGCAGTGGCGAAACCGCACTACGAGCTCATTGATGAAATTTAATCCCAGGGCATTGGCACTGTTTGCATAGAACTTCTGTAGTATTGCTACAACCTGTGAGCCAAAGGAATGGGAAAAGGAGGGGAACAAAAAGAAATGAAACTTCAGCTTCAGCCCTTGGACTTAAAAAGACACAATTTCATTTGAATTCTACAAGGGACACTGTATTCAATGTAGTCAGCTCTGCTTGTAGGCTTCATAACAAATTAAATCAACTTTAAGGAAAGAACAGTAGTTGGTTGTTCTCTGTTTTGTTGTGGTTTTTTCCCCAGAATGGGGGAAGGTTTTCCAAATCACATATACTGGCTTTCATTCACTTCAAAGGATTTCTCATTCACATTCAACCACAGAGAAAAATTTCAGTATCTGTGGCAGTCTGACAACTCAAAATATTTTATAAACTTTTCACTTCACTTTTTCCCATGTTGATTCCTGAGTTTATCAATACATCCCTATTCACTCTATTTGTCTGAAAAAACAGTGACTTCAGGTACCCTCTCCTGGAGCATTTTCCTGCTCTCCTGCCAGGAAGTGAACTAAATCCCCTACCAGTTTGAAGGAGATCCACCGAACTTCTGAAACTTTATCGGAGCACAGAGTTAGTGCAATGTGCCTTAAGTAGTCATAGACATCATTGGGATTGTAGAGCTCCAGGATCAGGATCAGCTGCCTGGAACACAAAGGAAACCATTAACTGTACCATGTGCAGCACCAGCCTCTGCCATTCACCAGCTCTTACAGGTGGGGAAGGAGCACCAAAGCACCAGGGTTACTACAGAGCCCTTGAGCAGTTTGTTCATCTCTTCACTTGTTACAGGTACAGGCTTTAATCCATCAGGGAGGCCAGAGAAACTGTGATCCAAACTACATGTACCAGTGTATCAACATTATCCAAAAGAATAACCAACCAAAAGCAACAACAGAAGCATGAGAAGCCTTTTTCAGCTTCAAACCAATACCCTGTACATTCTTGCAAAGCAAACACTGAATATTTACCTCAGTGTGTAGAAATCTACACCTCAGTAAACAATTCCCATCACAGAACCACACAGAACTCACTCCAGCCACAGAACCAGCAGCCACACAGAACCCAGGCAGTGGCAGCTCCCCACCAGGGCTCAGGGAGCTGCTGTGTAACTTATGTACTACTGTGAATTTGTTGTGCCAAACTACAAAGGGAGAGCAAGTCCTCAACTGCCCAAGCACAGCAACAAAATAAACACAAAGGTCAGACTTTATCTGCAAACTATGGCTACAATGGTGCTGCAAATATCAACAGGACTTGTAGAAAAAGAACTGTGCAATGCTAATCTACCTTTGTTATATAGTCAGTCTTATAGAAGTCCCAAAAAAAACAACTTATTTTTAAGAACTGGTTTTTCCTTCCTACAACATTAAAAAAGTTATTTTTTACATGTGTTTCACTAATTTTTGCAAGGGAGTCTTGAATTAATAAATTCTCACTGAATAGTATCTATCAGATTGTCACGTGTCATCAGCTGCAAGTGAACCAGATCTCCATTTTAGTAAATCACAGGCATTTAAGTTTTAGTCACACATTACACCACAACTTGTGAAAAATAAAAAAAAAAACAACCCAAACACCCTCAACTCCCCCCAAACAACACTAACAGCCAGTGGCTTTTTCCTTCCTAAAGAGTGGTTGTAAACCTTTAGCTTCTAATCAAGATGTGCTAACTTCTGAATGTAATTACTTATTTCCAAGTTAGTAATACAGGTTAAAAATCAGAAGTTAACAAAATTACATACTCTGCCAGCTCGTAACGAAACCTCCAGTTCCTGCTGTTATCAGTCACCACAAATTCTTGCAGCTGGTAAAGATACTCTCGCCTTTTGTCTGCATGAAGTAGCTAAAGGAAAAACATTACTGGTATAAAACTGATAAAACTTCAGACTTGCAGTTCTCTGGTGTGTCACTATTCACACCTATGTGCATTTTCCTACTTGAAAGCAAGGGACCAATCACAAGGTGCTTCCTAAAAAGTGTGCAGTCAGCTGCGTGCCTGGACACACACAAGTGACATCCAAAGGACAAGAAGTCATCCCTTTAGCAACACCCAAAGCACCATCTCAGGGCACCAGAGTGAGTAACCAAAAGCTGAGGATCTGTGTGTATTCCACAGCAGCCCACCAGGATCTGCTCTCTTCTCTCCCAGCCCCAAACACAAATTGCTACTGGGCTGATTTTACCAGTTTACAACAGCCAGCAGCATTTACAACCACATTTACAAAAGGTTTTCAGCTTGGTATTTTGTTGGGATATGAGAGAAAAAAGAAGTGAGGCACATTAAAAGAAGGAATAGAGTCACACACACAAAATGGTAGCATTGCAAAAAACTAAACATTGATTAGATACGGAGACATGCACAGCTCAAAAACTCTTCATATAACAGAGTCAGAAAAAATTTCATGTTGAGAAATTTATTACATTTTCCTACCTTCAGAAAGTCATACAGATGTTTGAGGACACCGATACGCACTTCATCCAGGTCTTTCAAGAAGCCATTGAAAATTGGCACCAGATCAGCAGCTGTTAACTGATCCCCCAGGATCACAGCCAGCTCGTGGATGGAGAAAGCCAGAGTACGCCGCACCTTCCACTGCAAATGGGCCAGCAAGGGAACTACATGAGGCACCATGACTACAATAAACAAGCTTTTAAACTAGCCTTGTGTGAGGATTGAAAGAGCAGGACAAACAGGGCTAGTAGAAAGTGTTAATCATATTTATGAAGTCTGACTTAAATCTGGAATTTTATATTTTTAGCGCATGTTTATTCCTCTATATGAAATTATGTGATCTTATAACTACTGTACAAACTGAAGAAAAAAACTCCTCCTCAAAATTCTGATTTTCTGTAACAAAACTTTCTTTTCTTACCTGTACATCTGAAGCCAGTGTCTCATAGGTGTCCTTGAGGCAGTGCCAGTTCTGCCTGCCCAGTGTCAGGGCCACCCCAGGCAGGCTGTAGGCACAGTGCTTGGCAATCTCAGTGTCAACAGTCTGGGCCCGAGCAGGGTCAGTCATGGACAGGTACTGGTCCAGTAAAGGCTGAGGGATGATGTCCTACAGATAGACACACTTCCATTTAAGAGCAGAAAGAAAATACAGCTGCTGTGTTAAAGTTCTACCAAACAGCCAGCACCAAAACACAAGAGACAAGACACCCCTTGTGTGTGACCCTCACCAAGGGTTCATGACTCCAATGGTTACTTATCCTCTCATTAGGACAGAGCAGTCAGCAATGAACAGTCATTATGGCTTTATCAACACCTTGCACCAACCAAACTGAAAATTCCTTCCTGGCTGATGCCAAACAGTAAATCAGTGACAGAAAGGACAGTCAGTGTCTACCTTGGTTGCACAGGTTGCCTCTAAGGCACCAAAAAGGCAACAGAATCTTTCTAATTTTCTCATTTAAAACAGGGTTCTCCTTGAATTCTGGAGCATTCCTTCACATTCTGCAACTGATCCATTGCAGAAGTTATCACTGCATTAAGGGTAAAATGAACTGTATCCAGTATTCTACTAAATCTATTAGATGCCATTTTAATCACCTGTAATTTTGACTTGTCATCTTCAAATGGTGGATTATTTTCTTGCTCTTTCCTCAAAAATACACTGGTTCCTCTGTGTTGTTCCTCTGAGTCCTGTAAAAGGAGGTACCAGGTAGTGAAATGCAGGAGACTTGGTGTTGTTTGGGCTATTTCAAAGCATCACAGTGCAGAACAACAGAGCTCAGATTCAGAACAGCCCTGCACAGGCAGAGCCTTGTTCAGTGTGTTTATGCAAGTACAAGACAACAGTTGCACACTGAGGCAAACAGACTGTAGCAGCAACAAGGGCAGCAGCAGCTAATATTTACTTCTAAAGAAAGCAATCTAACATCACAAACCCAACATTCATACACATTTTGGATGGTTACTTTTAAATAGTTTTTATTCTTGAAATTAAATTAAATTATATTTAAGAGAATTTAATCAGAAAAAAAACCATGCAAGACTACTGCAAAACTTTAACTCCTGGGACATATGGGTGCAAACAGAAATGATAACCCTTAATGGCTTTTCTTTTGTTAATTAGAGTAAGTAGAATATGATAGCTGTGGTCTAGTAATGTTCAAAGGCTTTGGATCAAAAGTGGGTCAGTTATGCCAGGGACTACACAACCCCACACAGCTCAGACATGGAGCACAAGGTGTACTCACCGTGCCTTTCAGCACACTGGTGCTTGACTGGTCACTGATGCCATCCTGGGAGGCAGGGGATGAAACAGTGTCTCCCTGCACCTGGTTGCAGGCAGCATCTGAAACTGCTGTTTCATCCAAAATCATTTTGTTCTGAAGATTGTCACCACTTTCTTCCATTTTTTTGGCCTCACAGTCACCAACAGAATCAAACTGAGCAGCTCTGAGAGCAGCAGACAACACTTGGACCTGAGCTGTATGAAGCAGAAGATGGTTATTTAGTCTCCTTTCTGCATTTAAAGGCATTTAATTATTAACATCATTAACTCATCTGAAAAGATAAGTGGGTAAAGAGGAAGAACTTGAAATTAGGGCCATTCTTCAGTCGGCCAATATCAGATGAATTCAGCTTGTAACAGGTAGCACTGTCACTAAACCCACAGTACCTACAACACTCAAAACCTGTTAAAACTGTCTTTAACAAGCTGTTTTCCCTTTTGTAGTTAGATAAATTTATTTTTCATGCAAACAGAAGCCAGGAACATTTCCCCAGCTGCTCTAGAAATAACTTAGATCTCATGAAAAAAAGCTGTTGCATAAGCTTCTACTATAATTTACTACTCAAAGTAGGTTCATCACCCTATGAAGACCAAGCTAATTAAAACACAGTCAAGTGTTTTGTAAAGGCCAGAAAACCTGCTCAGAGAAAACACAATTTTACTGTCACAGAGTCTCACCTTGAACATCTGGATCATCTATGTGCTCCTGTAAGCTTTCTAGAACCTTTTTTATTTCACTGCTAGCAACACAGTTATTACATGGCACAGAGCAGGCATCGTTGTGCTTCTCAGCCTTGAACTGCAGCAACTCCAGCTCCTGACTTATGTCGGGCAGAGGAGGGCGCCAGTACAGGAATGTGTTAAACACGTCCTCGGCAGACGGCAGCCCCGAGCTCAGCCCCGGAAAACTGCTCTCCTTCGTGCCTTCAGTGGCACCAGCAGCAGTTTTGTCACCCTGACACAAACCAGACACATCTTCTCCAGGGCTGGCACAACAATCTGAACTTTCTTCCCATGAATTTTTATTTAGGTCCTCAGAGAGCTTTGTATGAACTTCTGCTGAAGCCTCCTCAGTCGATGATTGCGGTTTGATTTCCATTGGTTGTTCTGAGCTGGAAACAAAGTTATTGAAAGTGAACTTTAAGTACTCTGTAACAAGAGATTTTCAGTGAAATACTTCATAGAAGACAGCAGCAGCAACAAAAGCTTTTCTCTAAAGAAAGTCAGAATTTGTTACCACTATGCTTTACTTCACAGTTTGCCCTCCTGTGAAGCCAAAGTGAATTTTTCAATAATGCAGTTACTCAAATGTGTGATCTCACTCTTCAAACCTTTTCTGGAACTGCATTCTCAAATTGAAATTTTTAGCCTTGACGAGCAACAAAACCCCCTTTTTTTTAACCCCTTCCACTACATCACACCTTTCCCAGGATTTACCTGGGCAATGCAGCATTTGCACTGGAAGACATCACAGTGATATTGTTGCTTGGCTGACAGGAATTGGAATTCACATCTTGTGCTGGTGGTCGGATACTCAGTGTCCCATCTTCTCGAATGTAAAGACCAGCACTTGAAGGGTTTGCAAAGGTAGAAATAAATGGGCCAAGAGACTGAAAAGCAGCCTGACGAACCTGTGGTGGTGTAAGAGCAACAGGCTTCATGCAACTCTCACAGAGTTGAAAAATCTAAATTTGGTGCAATTTTCAGTTAGAACCAATTGGTTCTTAAAATAACAGCTTAATTTAATACCAAATATAACCAGTTACCAAATAAGTGACACCTAAGCACGTATCTACAATCATTGTACAGAAATCTTTTGGAAGTTATAAATTTGAAGGACATCTGTTTACTTCAACTCATCTATTTAACACAAGCAACCTTTTCTCAGAAGAGTATTTACACTTATCAACTGTTGAGAGAGAAGAAACATAAGAAACTACCTCATCAGAGATTAGTTTTTAGCACATTAAGCTCTGATCTCAGCAAATGCACTTCAGAGCACTACTAAACTCGCCCATTATTTGTTTAGGATCTGCCTGGGAGGATGCAGTGATTCCAGAGGGAGTTACTCACCCATCTGCAGGTGTCACTGATCAGGCTGATGAACAGAGGGGACAGTTTGCTCCTGCGAACTTCGGGGGATGTGGTGTAAGACACTGCCATAAAGCATTCAGCACAAGCCTTCCTCATTCCCCACACACTATCAGAACACAGCTCAAAGAACTTGGGAATCTGCCAAAAATAAGCCAATCCAAAACTAATTAAAGACTAAACAAAGACTGAAGCAATATCAAAGTATTTGTTTGAAAACTGGAGACAATGACAACTCATTAAATTAAATGAATTAATAAATAATTAAATGAGAATAAAATAAGTAAAGAACAGAAGAAACAGGGACAGGTTAAATGCATACACTAATTAAAGGAATTGGAAAAAAAATCTGTCTCTCACTCCATTAGGAATGTGTGTACAAGTGTTTGTAATAAGAAAGAATAGAAAGAATTATTAATGGCCTATTTTCCCTGAAATCATAATTGAATTGATGATCATCTAGTTCAGGGAAAAATAAAAGTGGTCATTCTAAAATGTGTGTATATATATATAAATATATGTACATATATAGATCTGCTGTCTATTATATTGTTAAACATGTTTTGCAAAGCAAGAACTTTACATTTCTCTTAATTTCCAATTTTGCTGTGTAATTGCAACCAAGGCCTTAGCCAAATCAATTAAAAAATGCATGCACACTGATTAATTTATAGAGAAGACAATAAAAGAACTCATTATTAAACTTTCTGAACTGAGAAATACAGGTCTTGCAAATTGATTTGGTTTTTACATACCAGCAGTCTTTCAGTGGCTTCTTGCCCAACTGCATTACAAATGTCACCAAAATTAGCTGCACAAATCTAAGAAATAAAAAGTCATTAATAACACTGTGTCTCTTTCAAGGGCATTAGTTTGATTATCAACTCCACCATGCATTATTTATCCCATCAAACAAGTGCACATGTTTTGACTCTTCCAATTTCAGGCCTGTAACTGCATCATGTAATATTAACTCATCCAAACAAAGAGTCATTGGAGCAAGTGTCCATACACCACATGCCTCTGGGATCAATAGTAATAAAGGTTTCTGCATGAGGAGCATCATCTGCTCCAGTAGCCACCAGAAGGGACAATAAGCCCACATGAAAGTTTAAATCACTTTGAGCAGCAGCTGTCAAACCCAAAGCAGGCCAGAACATGATACCAGGGTCAGGACTTAGGTGTACTGACAGCACTACCCTGGCTCAAGGTGGCTTAAGTGCTTTGCTGAAGCAAAGTTTAATCAAGGTCTCAAGTTCGTGCCATTTACAGGCCATTACAGAAGCTCTAATTAAGGCAAAAGGGGCATCCCCTCAGGCTGGAAAAAGATGTTGGCAAAATCTGAAATCATTTAAGATAGAGCTGTGTTAATACACGTTTTAGTCACTCTCTGTGCTTATTTAGAAGGCAATAAGAGCAGCTCAAATTCCAGCAAGTGCAGCTTATGTTGCAGACCAAGCTGAAGTTTGGTGTGACCCTTAAGTCTACTCAAATATTTTAATACTTCTTATGCTACAAGTTTCCTTTTGTACTCAAACATGAGTTAAAGTAAGTCTTACACTTTGGGGATTTCTCCTTTCAATAATAACAGATTTCTTCTTAAAGAAAGGATGCCTCAAACGTCTATTACTTTTGAATTTTGAAATAAGATGCCAGAAATTCTAAAAGTTGCTACCATCCTATAACCAAGTACAGCAGCTTACAAAAAAACATTGTGCAAATGTGCAAGACCAGTTTAACTACTGGACCCAACCTACTGGCCAAAGCCTATTATCTGTTTCTTTACTGAACCACAGAAACTAGAACCATGTCAATAAATCAAAACTTCACTTCCAGATGCTTTGAAAGTCCATCAGCTAAAGTTATGACTAAATTATGCAGGAAGGCATTTGAACAGCAGTGTACAAATTCATTTTCAGGTGATTTAGGGTTGGACACACACCAACCTTTCGGACTTGAAACAATTTCCCATCACTGCACAGTTCACAGAAACGAGGAAGCAGCATGTGCTCAACTGTTGTTCTGCTCAACATAGAAGCCATTTTACAGATTATCTGAAAATCAGGAAAGGAATATGTGTAAGGAGAAGAAAATTATAAAGCTTTTAAGCACAGCCAAATATTCCTCCTAAAAATTACCTCAGAGAGCAAGATAGTGATTACAATCAAACAGATGAGACTGCTACACATCATTTGTATTTCCACACACCTGTTTTATGCAAAGCACAAACACAGCTTTACTTTAAATCATTCTATGCCAGAACATAACATTTCTGCATCTAATTCCTTGTCTTTTTTATCTGGTTAAATAGACTTTTACTAATAGATTTGTTTCCAAGGTGCTTGCAATGTGGCAAACACTGGAATTTTGTATGGAGAAGACAAAAGTTCCATTGCTAAGGACCTTATAAAAACCACACTCTTGCAGCCTATTAGAAATATCCCAAGCTTTAGCAGGCAAGTAAGACATTGGTCTTTAACAGTTCAGATACTTAAAAATATGCACAGTCCCAGCTCTGTAGGCTCAGAAGTTTGCCATACAGCAGAAGATAAAAAAAGGGAGTGCAAGAAAAATGAGTTATTTATGTGAGCCAATGCACACTTTACAGAAATGATGCCCAGGAATTTTAGGAGTTCAGACTGTATAATTAAAGAAAGTTAGCAACATGCTCATTAATTCAGCTTTCTCTGAGGAACCATCAGTTCCCACTACCAACACAAACCATGCTTCTGCTGTGAAAATCATGTGCTTTGGGTTGGGTGTTTCAGCTCTCACTTTCTGGGAGAAGTTGTTGTAATTTTTGTATTTGCAAGAGGAGAAAGCAAGAGGCTCTCAAGCACCAGGGGTTTAATGCTTACACAAACATCATCAGATTACAGTCCTCATTTTTCTGGTTTTATTTTTCAAAAAATATTGAAGCTTTCTACCTTCATAAAAAAAAAAAAAAAAAGCTGTATTCCTTTCTAGGAATAATTGCTTGCCTTTGTAATAGAATGCTAAATAACAACTAAGGAAGAGACCATGCAAGGACTTTTCCTACAAATTTTCAAACTTCTAAAAGGCATCTGGTGCTCAGATGTCATCCTGGAAAATTGCCTAAGCAATTCCCAGCTCCCAAACAAGGAAGAGGAAAATCTAGCTGGTAAAATATTTTACAGGTCAAGTGTCAGATATCCATGCTGAAATGTAATTACACACCAGCACTTTTCTGTGGAGTCAACTGATTTCTTGAAAGTCACCAGGCAATGTTTTGAAAAAAACACCTCAGGAACTGAGATCAGGTCACATTTCTACAACATTACTGTGAAACCTGGTAAAGCAAATGTAAAGCACACTCTGGGGAATATAACAATTCTAACAAGAATTATAAAAAAGGCTGCCAAGGACCAATTGTATTTTAAAGTTATTCAGCTACTATTTTGACATCATTTAGCACCCTGAAGCATAAAGATGGTTTCTTTTCAAATCTGATATTTTCAAAAATTCAGAATAAAAATTAAAGACTTTTTTTATTAAAGTAAAAATCCAAATATCATAATGAATAAACATAAAAAGTTTGATGGCTTACTTTATTTAATGTCAGCACTATTCCTGGACTCATCTTAATCACCACTATAAATTAATGTTATCAACTTACATTGACAGCTTCCACCTTGTATTCATCATCACTGTCAGGAGCAGAGAGGTCCAGCAGAATTGGACACACCTTATTTTCAATGTCACTCTGAGCCACAAGGTCTTGTTCCAGCAGTATCAGCAGTGCTTCCTGGCCTGCCTTTCTGACCTATAAACAAACACATAAAACCAGTCTGTCACTATAAAAACAACATTTACAGATATAAGAACCACAAAACCCTCTATCCTTTGAATGGACACACAGGTACAAGAAAAAAAAAAACAGAAAAAAGTCTTAGTCTTATTATCATATGGAATTAGTAACAAATACTGAAGTTTAATATGATCATTAGATGACATTTCCTCACATTCTGAAAACAAAATAAAACAAAATATGAAGTAGAAGACAGGCTTTGCAAGTCACAACTCCTAACAGATTCTGTCCATGCACTGTCAGGCAAATCCTGAAGTCTCCCATTATATGCTAAGGAAAGTATAAAAAAAAAAAAAAAAAAAAAATCAGACCTCTCTTAGAGGAACATGCTGAAACCAATAAACACAGAGCACTGCATAAAAGCCAGATATCAACCAATGTGAGATTTCCTCTTATCTCTTCATCATGCCTTAAATTCACTGAACCACACAGAATTTTCTAAGGATTCACATCCTGTTGTCTGTTTTTCCTACCTGATTGTTAACATCCGTGAGGTACCTCACTACTATGGGCATAAGGTATTCAAAAAATGCTGTTGGGAATTTTGGTCGACTTTCTTGTAGAAAGATGGCAATAGGAGGAATCTGTTCCATCAGCTCTGTGCGAACAGTTGGCTCTGGAAATAAAAGTCAAATTACATTAGTAAATATGAAACGAAGATCAGGTACCTTAAGAAAAAAAAGTGGCGTTTTTCTTTATGTTTTCAACATACAACCAAGGCAAATTAAAATAACCAAAACATAGAAAGAGCATCACTGAAGTTGCCTGTTCTTAAAGGAAAGCTGAATAAAATAGAATAGCCTTATATATATAATCACAGTTCAGACACTTGGGATCAGTTCCCAAATCAATCCAATAAAATGAGATCACAAGCTGGAAAATCCAGTCACCATGAATGTATGCACAAGAACTATTAAAAAACAACTGCTCTGTGCCACTTACACCACATGTAACAAATCAAATTTAACAAATTTCTTGAAAAATGTTGCTTCAGGCCCAATATTAAGAATAGGCCTTTCATTTAACATTTACCATTCAAAATATTTCAAAAACAAGAGATAAAAATGAATCTGTTTTCATTGAAAGATCTTCCTGCTGGATGATTCAACATCCTTAGTTCATTCATTGCCTTCTCAAAATCGGAAGTCAGCATTTCCTATGTTGCAATTTATGTAAAATAACTTACACAAATTAAAAAACAAACAAAAGCAAGCTTTCAAACCTGCATCTTCAGAGAGCCTGACCACTATTTCCATTACAGTCAGAAAGTCTTCTTCATTGTTACTGAAATCTCGAAAGACATCCAGAAGACCCCTGGCAATAATCTGCCTGTGGAGTAAACACAATAATTGCCTTAATATCCAGCCAGTGACACTTACAAGGGATGAAAGGGGAACTTATCAAATGTAAATGGCACCATAAAAGAGATCAAGCTCTTCTCTGAACATTCTACATATCACCAAAATAAAGATGGAATAGAGAGATCTCATTTAATAACCAAGGTTGAAAATGTCTTTCATGGAAGTGTTTTACAAGTTATTCAAATAGGAATAACATCAGGCATGTATTTGGGAGAATAATGAAAGACACAGCAACATCTTAACATGCACAGTGCATTCAGGAACCACCAAGTGTTCCTGCTGTGCCCTTACCTGTTAAACACATTATCACTGAAGGCATATTTCTCTAGACGAGCCAGTGGAGTTAAGTTATCCTGTCCAGGAATATCCAAGAACGCTGTTATCCTCATGCTATCACAGTCTGGTCCATAATCTTCAAAGCCAACTTGAAAGACATGAAAAGTAACCCAAAAAAAAAAANGTCAGCAAGAGATGTTACAATGTAAAATTCAAGAAACCAGTAACTATTTCTTTAAAAGAAGAGTAATTGTACATCACTGGAAACAGCTTACAAAATCACCTTAAATTGTATCTAATGAAATTGAGGACAACACTTGCATAGGGACTTATAAATTCAAGCTCCAAAATTTAACTCAACTGTCAAAATCCTTGGCTTTAAACAAACTTTACTTTGCCCTTTCAGTGGAGGATCCACATGCATTGAGTTTAGAAGGCTCAGCTGACACAATTGCACATCACAAACTGACACACACATTCAAAAGAAAAGTAAGTCCCACTAGAAGAAACTGTAATGTTAACAATCATTGCAAATTTTAAACTGTATTGTTTTTAAACCAGCAAATTCTTATGTCTGTTTCAAAGTTCCTGAGGTACATTTTTCTCACTGTAGTTACTGGGTCCCACGTACCTAAATCAAACATACTTTGGGAAAAAAACCTCAACTTCATGGTACTTTTGAATGTGCTGGGAGCTCCCTGCTGAACCTATCAACTATGGACTTTCTTCTGTGTGAACCCACTCTTCTCTGAATCTTTTTTTATATTTGCAGCTTCAGATTTTTACCCAAATGTTACTACATCAACTGTTACAATTTGCCTTACCAAGCCTAAGAGTCACCATCACAGACCACAGGCAGGATGTATGAATGTGAAAAGGAAAGGGAATTGGAGAACTTTGTTGCCAAACTTATTTTAATCCTTCACCCCTACAACCATGTGAAATCATGTGCCTGCAATGCAAATCTTTCACATAAATGCTCTTATTTAAGCACAGGATATAGGAACTCCACAGAAAGTTACACTGAAGTAGTTAATATTGCTGCTCTGGGTCTTCAGGGGAAAAAAAAGCAGATTGGTTTAAGGTCTCCAAGGCACCCAGGTGAGTTAAAATACTACAGAAGTTCCAAATTCTGCTTTTCTTGCAGACAACACGCTCAACAAATTCAATAGACTTCAAACAAAATAGAACTGTGGGATTAGATTAAACACTGACATTCCAAATGTGCACACAGATACTACAAGTGAACCCATAGCCACACAATAGGAAACAGATGCTAATTATTCCCAGCTTTTTAGAATGATGACATATTGCACTGACACCCTTATTTCCCCTCCACTGGTCATTACTATTTCTCATGTCTGCTCCTTACAGAAGGTTCAAAACATTTTTCTGCACAAGTGTAAACAATTTACAGAGCCCAGGTCTGTCTGGGATAAATCTGCTCCAGGACTTCCCCCCAGCCAAAGCATCTGAAGAGGGAACATCCAGATTTGCTGCTTCAGAAGAAACTTGCTGTGTCCCTGGCAGCTCAGGGGAAGTTAAAGTGTCTGTAGGATTACAGATTTCCCTTCTGAGGTTGCAACAAACTCTCCATACCCAAACTCTGGCCATCCTTATGTCTATGCAATTACAGTATATATATTTGAAATTCCACACAGACCAGACACTCATTTGCTGATTTTTGTGGTCAGTCACCTGTTACACAAAGAAAGACTGATTAGAATCAATATACTTGCCATTAGCTCTACCTAGTTCCAACCTGTCCCTAATTAAAAACACTTTAATAATTAAAGCTATTAGTTCACTTCAAATAGTTCAGAAATCCTACCAATTCAAACAACAATGAAATAAATCCCAGTTCTAACTTTGACTACAATACCACACCTGGGACTAATTTTGTAAACATGATGTACAAGTTTAATTTTACTGCATGGAGTAGCTCCATTATTCATTTAAAGTACTTAAGCACACACCAGTGCTTCCAAGAGCAGAGAGAAAACAGAGCACCACTACTTACGCTCAGGACTGAGAGCTAAATATCTGAAATTTTTTCCATACACTCTCACTACACATAAGTAAGGAATAATCATAGCAGAATCCATTTTGTCTTCTCTCAAGAATTTCTTTTTCCATAAAATAGGACATCACAGGTACTCACAACTTTCAGAATACACCAAGTACTATAAAGTAAATCCCAAATACTGAACTAGTATTTCTTACTTAATGTTCCTTCACAGGTACATCTATGATTCAGTATTTTCCCTCTAACTAGACCAAACAAGTGAGCTTGAAATCTGTTCACCAATAAACAGAAATAAATGTGAAAGCATTCACAGCTGAACTTGAGTTCACTGTGCTTAAAAGCTGCTCAGAGCTGTGAGAAACTCAGGGTCACAGGACCTAGTGGAGCAATTCAATGTCATCACCCAGTGTCACTATTCAGATTTCACAGCACAAACCAGGAAATACCAACACCCAGCACAACGGTTTAATCAGCTCAATAAGGCAATCTTCCCTCCTGGTATTTGTAGAAGGAAAAACAAATTATTTAAATACTTTCTTATTAATTACACAAAGGGCATAAATAAGCTAATTCTTTCTTCCAGATGACTCATTATCTTATGAAAAACAAGTTTTAAGCTGCACTTGAATTTAGCTAGATTTTACTACAGCTTTTTCCCACATTCAGAATAAGCCCCTAGACTTCCTGTTTCAACACAATTGATCTTCAGTGTGCATGACACTATTTCACCAATTTACTTAAGCAAGTAAGAATCCAGTTCCAGTGATTTATTTCACTAAGGCTTTCCTAAAACACATCCTGAACTCTTTACTAGCCTAGTCTCTGGACAACAGTATCTTAGTCACAGGACACCTGAACTCTGCTACATCAGAGAGCTTTTGAATCCATAATTCTAAAGGTGATGTCAAATTAATTAACATAAATAATATCTTTAAATCACATAATTAGATTTTCATAAAGCTTTAAAAAGTACATTTATTTACATGCTCATCCTGGAATGGATAACTTCTTTTATGAATTTCCACTTATGGCAAAACTGTCTTTATCTGGACATTTTTAGTCACTCAAGTTTTGCCTTATGAGCATCAAGCTTCTTAATCAACTTAGCAGACAAATCTGTTAGAGTCTAAACAGAACAGCCAAGGAGTGAATACTAACAGACAACAAACACTTCCAGGGAAGGTCCAAGGCCAAAACCCATAAGAAAACTACTTTGAAGTTTGCATTTATTTCTGTTTCTCACACTTCACACACTGCTACCTACTAGGGAAAAGCAGAAACCTCAAAGACTGAGAGCAACAACCAACAGAATTCCACAGAACCAGCTCCTCCCACAGAGGCAACGTCCCTGCACATCTTCCAAACGACTTTAGATCCCAATTGTATTCCAATACTTCCCCTGGTGCTCCTGAAGAAAACCTTTCTCCTAAATCAGCTTTCTTATGCTCAGCTGGGAAGGTGGGTGGGATGGGTCTGCCTGTTTCACATTCCAAGCGGTATAAAACAACAAAAGTCTTGTAAGAAACAAATAAAGTTTCTCACAAGAAATGAATACAAGTAACATTTTTCTTTTTTAATAGAAAAGTCAATCTAGCGTCCAACGTGTGAAGGAAGCCACCCCACAGAGAGAGCTGCTTCCTAAGGCAACAGAAGTTCGTATCAGCGTTAGGCAAAGCTTTATCTCCTGAAGCCACAGCGCTTACCAGGCTGGTGCACGTCTGACAGGTGTCCAGCTCTTCTGGAACACAGCCTGGACCACACGGGCGTGTGATGGAGCCGTGCCCTGCTCTGGGACCGGGGATTCGACCCAACCCCACCGCTTTGTGCGATCCAACCGGAGCGCACACGGCGATCTTCCCTACATCCCGAGGTGCAGGAGCAGCACATCCCCGGGATGCAGGAGCAGCGGAAAACGCGTCCTCACAGCCTCTACAGCTTTGGAAAGTCTCACCGCAGCTAAGCAATCCCTGGGCTAATTATCCTAATTCCCACCGACAACAGAAGCGGAGCTGATCCCCTCGTCTCTCCGTGCGCCTTTCCCAGGCTCGGGCACTGCTGTTTACACCGAGCCCAGCAGCCACTGGAACCAGCGGGGATGGTCCCAATACCCCGGGAACCTTCACCTGCCAGAACTGCCTCAAAATCCTCCCCTCGCCCTCACCGGGGGGAAAATGCGGAGAGGGAAAGAGGGCGACAGAAGGACCCCGGGATGGGAGCGCGGGCCTGAACAGGGAGCGGAAAAATAAAAAACAGTTACTCACAATCATCTAAGTCATCCTGCAAATCCACAAAATACAAAGGGATCCCTACAAACAAAAAACAGAAGAGAGATACCAGGGGGTTGGTTTCGGAGGGACGGTGGCAGCCCCGGCTGAGCCGCCCGCCCGCCGGCCCCACTTACCGGCCATCTTGGAATGGACATGGGCGAGGAGGAGGAGCGGGAGGGCACAGGGAGGAGCCGCGGGTGCTTCCTGTCGCCGGGTCAGCACCGAAACGCCACCGGGTGAAGGAGCAGCGGCTGCCGGGGGTCGAGTGGCCCCTCAGCGCCCGAGGGGGACAACAGCGAGCGGGGGGCACGGGCGGGGATTCCGGCGGCCGCCCAAGATGGCGGCGCGTCCGCGCAGCCTGAGGAGGAGCGCGGTGTGCGGGTAACTGGGGCGGGCGGGGGGCGGCCGCCGCGGGGACGGCGATGATTGTGCTGGGCCGCGTCTCAGGCGCTCGCTGAAGGCGCTGCCCGCCCGGCCATGGCTCTGAGGGAGCTGAAAGTTTGCCTTCTGGGGGTAAGTGCTGGGTGGCGGGATGGAGGGTGGGAACGAAATGAGGGGCCGGCTGGAGAGGCTCTGTGGTGGCAAGGAGCCTCTTGTCAGAGCTCCGGGAAGCCTCTGGTGATGGCGGAGAGCCTCTATCAGGGGCTGGAGAGGCTCTGTGGCGATGGCGGAAAGCTTCTCTCAGAGCCTGGAGAGCCTCTGTCAGAGCCCGGAGAGGCACCGAGCGTCTGGAGCTCTCCCCGGGCCCTCGCCCCGTCCCTCTGAGGGGATCGGGCGGACGCGCCTTCCCCTCCGCGAGGGAGGCGTCTGTCAAGGGTCAATATCGCTCTTTTTCTACCCTGTTCTCCTTTTTTAAAAAATAAGAGAGGAAGCATGAATATCCAATTCGTGCTTCCCTCTTCCTCCCAGGCTCAGAGTCAACAAAATAAATAGAAGCACCTGAAATCAAACTGGTGGAGAGAAGGAGGGGCCTGAACTTATATTGTAAGAACACATGCAGGAAAGTCTTGCAGGTGGTGGAAGGAGGAGACGTGGAGCGAAGTGAAGCAAAAGTTTAAAAATTAAAGGGTATTAAGCTGTGTGTTGGTTTGGTTGCAGAGCCCTACATTGAACAGGTGGAGGGGTCGCCGCCGGCATGGAAACCCTCTGTTCAGAGTTGTTTTTTGCTTCTAAATGGCCACATTTCCCTTTAGAGGGGAAGATTATGTGTTTGTGTGCCCTTCGTGTTATGAAGGTATTTGGGGTAACTACTGTTTGTGTTCACCTGGCCTGAGAAACCTTTTTGTCATGGAAGAAAAGGAGAATGAGCGCCCAGGAAAATTTGTCCTTAAATTCTCTGAGCCAGTAACCACATCTGTGTTTCTCTTTTTAAGATTTGCTCTGATTAATGAGACTGCAAACAGTGTAAAATACAGAGCAATGATAATGTGCTTTTTCTCAAGAGGAAAACAGCTTAGCAGGATGAACACAATTGTACATAGTGTGCCCAAATTACTGCAATGTTCAGTTGTTTCGAAAAAAAAAAAAAAGCATGAATGATGTCAAACTTCATTTTCAGTGAAGCAGTTCCTCAGGGGTTTGTTTCTTAAAGTTTTAATCACTCAGAGAATGTAAAGCAAAAAGTTTGTCTTCACACGTCTTAAATAAAACACAACTTCAAATGTTCAGCTTCTACTGAGAAGTGTTTTACCACTAAGAGTTTAACCTCACTTCTAAATGTGACTTCTCTATATCTTTTGCTTTTTAACCGGTGGAGTTGGTGGTGCAAAAATACACACAATGCAGAATTTTCATGGTTTGTTTCCTCTTTCACCATTTTTAGCACTGTAGAGTTGCATTAGTAACATGTTTCAGGTGTGTCACACAAGAAATTTCAAGTCTTTCATTAAGCAGGGTGGGACAGCATTAGTCAGAGGTTGAATGCATGTGTCACACTTGTATAATTTCACGTACTCTACTGGTCCTCCATCCTGGTAAGCCATACTCAGTTGCTGTATGTTTTACCAAAAGTGGTCTTTTCCCACTGCTGTTCCATTGGAAGGTGCATAACTTTGTAAAAAAGCCCAAAGTTTGAGTAATAATAAGTGTGAAATCAGATTTTTGTGGTCCTTCAAAAAAAATCTTAACTGTTTTGTTTAGAAAACTGTAACTTGTCAAAAACCTTTCATTTTCTACTAAATTAATATAATACCTAAAGTATTTCACAACTTCTCTGAGATTTTCTGCAGGAATGTGTTACTCACTGCAGTGTACTGCAGGATTTGAGGACAAAAAGAATAATCTGTCTATAGTAATTAATACTGCTTTCAACTTCTTTGTTCTTTTTTTTTAGGACACTGGTGTGGGCAAATCAAGTATCGTGTGGAGATTTGTCGAAGATAGCTTTGATCCCAACATCAACCCAACAATAGGGTAAGAAACTAAATGAAGTAAATGTGATTTATGCAAGAATAAAATGAAATTACCTGAATAGATCACTTGGGAGTTCTTCGTGTGTGGCAGCCAAATGTGGTAATAAACATAACTGCAGCCTTAATTAGGCTTGTGAGCTACCTCAGGACACGTAGGAGTGTTCTCAGCACTCCTGCAGCTTCCATTTTCATGTGTAAGGTCTGGACCCGTTTTTGTATTGTTAATCTAAGCTAACAATGAATAAATTACACTACAGATGCTTCTGCTGAAGGGACAGCATGCTTTTCTTGTGCAAACCCTTAAATTTCAAATTCTAATTATTATGCAACTCCATGGCTTCTAATTCATTTTTTTAAGACTCAAGTGCTATAAGTCTCCTAGGTTTTTGAGGGTGGTTAAGATACTAATTCAGCAAGGTCTTGCCATTAATTAGTTAAAATGTTACACATCTGTATGCAATGCACACACAAATCTACTTAATGAAACTGTTTTTGCAGTTGGTCTCATAGGTAAGGGGATATTTGAAATTTGAGCCTCAGAGTAGCAACATTATTGATCTCAAATCTTTGAATGGATAGAAGGAAAGGCAAGCATCAGGAGTTCTTGAAGTGGTTGGATCTTTTTATTTCTTTTACTGTCTTTTCTTTGGGCTGCTTTGATCAGAAGCAATTTTTGGTTTATGGGAGGACAGCCTTTACTTGATGTCAAGAGGTGTGTGGGGGTGTCAGTACAGCTTCCTGTCTCAGGTGCCACACAGGTTCTGCTACAGCTTTGACCAAAAAAGATCCTGCTGATAAAGATCAGCTGTGTCTCATCCTGTCCTACTGAAAAATTGGGGTCCTTGTGGTCTCTCTCTTTTCCTTTACACCACCCTCTTTTTTTGAGTATAAATACTGACATTGAATTGCAAGGTGTTCTGTAGAAGTGTGCTTTTGTTTAAATTTCTCTGTTAACAGAGGTTTATTGACAGTACTGAGATCATTATACTTGCTTGAAGTGATGGACTGAAAATCTGTCTTTTACCAGCCTTAACAAAATCATTCACTGGTCTGAGAACTGGTAATTTTGGTAATTTGCTATATAAATGAATCAAAACTTGCCCAAATGCAGAGATTGTGTGAAGCTCCAACATACACAGTCCAAAAACTTAAAGTAAATTAATTTTTACCTTTTTTTTATACCTTGCTTTTAGTTCCTAATTGAGACTAGTAGGTGGAAGGACAAAGGATTAGAAGAGCTTTAAGCGTCTTGCAAAACTAAAGCTGAGAATGTTTCAACTTTATTCCCTGAGTCTTTGAGTTCATGAGATATGATCTTGTTTCCTGTCCTGTTTTCATTCCTCTTAGAATCAGCTGAGCAATCACACTTTGTTGTTGTCAGTGTTCATTGCTCAATTTCTGATATGGGCAGCTGCAGAAGCCCTGTCAGAATTCTGCAGCTTTTCTCCCCTCAGGATGCTGAGAGCAGATTTAACCAGCATATACTTCTAGATACTGTAGAATATCTTGTCTTTCATTATAGCATCAAAAAGGAATATCAAACAAGTTATAGTGCCTACTTGGCTGGGAGAAGCAGCTGGGAAATTTAGTAACAAAAGAGACATTATTCCTACTAAAAGTCATCAAGGATAACTCTAGTTTGGAGGGTGTTGTTGACCCAGTTGTCAAAGGATTTTGAGAAGCATTTAGCCTCTTGTCAGGTACCACTGGGGATGGTTTAGTTGTGATGTGAATTACAGAAACTTAACTTTTCAGTTCAAATTGACTGTAAAGGGATGTTTTGGATTATAGAACCAAGTAAGGTAAATTCAGTGAGAATCTATGATTTAGGAAACTGTTTCCATATTGACCAAAGAATTCAGATTTGATGCATAATTTGCAGCAGTATTAAAAGAAGTGAAAGTCTCTGCTGTGCTTTACAAGAGATTCTCCTATCACTTTGGTTTTCTTCACTCATTGCAGAAATACATCAGCTAATTAATGGTGTTGAAATGCATTGTAATTAGTCTCTTCTTTTTTAGGGGTGTTGCAACTTTCTATTTGGCTTCTTAAAAGAGGAATGACTTTGGAGATTGACACACTATTTGGCAAATGATCGGGCTTAAGGAGTAGGGAGAAGGTTACCTCTTAACAGCTGAAACATTGTGTAACTGCTTCCTTTCCTTTTCTTTAATGTATCTAGCTAATTGTCCTCTTATAGCATTGAAACAAGTCCAAAGTCTGCAGTTACATTTGCTACAAAAGTGTCAAGTTCATCATTAAGTGGTTCTTAAGCCCCAAGATAAACTCAAGTTCGGAGTCCTAAGCTCAGGTGTTCAATGCTGATCCTGCTGAAACACTCTTGCTGTCTGAGTCTGACTGTACAGCAAGTTTGGGGTACTGTAAGAAGCTCCAGTGTCTTCACAATGCTGTCAAAACTGACAGAAGAAGTTTGGAAGTTTGCAATATTTTCAAGTGGCAGGAATTAATCACACAAGATGTGTTCAAGTTCACAGTGTAGGATCTCATGTGCATAAAACATTTATGTAACCTATAGTTCCAGCTGTACAAGGATTTGAATTCAGTGTGTGGTTTTGCCAGTGAAAAATGTGCCTACAAGTTAGAGATTCAGCAAAGGACTCTCTCTTGTAAAAGTGTAAGGTCACTGAATTTATGTTCTTGTGGGAAATACACTCATTCCGCTAAAGTAGATCAAATAAAGCACAAAAGTACTTTGCAATATTTAACTGTAAAACATCTAGAATTTGGGCAAGGGTAGAAGAACCTGCAGAATAGGAGAGATATTTTTTGTCTTCTGGAAGTCTAAGAGCCTCTGCAAACTAAAATATGTAAATGGGGATCTGTACAGGGTGCAGACAACAAGCAAGTTACTCTATTGATTTCCATGTCCTGTTAACACCTACCAATACTGATATCCATCTCCTATTTTATTCCCAAGTATGGATTTACCAGCACTTATCTGAATGTTAGTACAGCGATAGGAAGAGCTGATACAAAGGAAAGAACGTGACCTCTTTCCCCCCAAAAGTTTCCAATGTGCACTGAAATGATTGCTGTGATGCTGTGGGGAAGGATGTTGTTAAAAGGCTGACCTTTCTGGGTTTTTTGGTCATACATCCTATTTTTTTATCCAAAGCTTATAAACAGTTAAAACCTATAATTTGCATTCATGGTGTGTTTTGGTAGTTGAATGTCAGTCTCTGAAAGGAAATTTCATTCTCTCTTAATTTCAGCCTTTATATCGGAAATGCTTCATCAATTTGTGTGTTTATGTGTGGGGAAAGCACTTTTATTGGAATGTGTACATTCTTGAAAGCTCATGGTGGTTATGAATGTTCTAAGGATGCATTTATATTCTCAAAAAGCATTAACTGTATCTTTTTTTTCAGAGCCTCATTTATGACCAAGACTGTACAGTATCAAAATGAGCTGCATAAATTCCTGATTTGGGATACAGCTGGACAGGAGCGGGTAAGTAAAATCAGTATCTGTGGAGAAAGCTTGGGCCAGAGCTTGGTTGTTTCCAACTCTGGCCCTGAAAGTCACAAAGTGATCTGGTTTTACAAACATGTATTAGAACACTTGTTTCTATGCAGGTTCCTATCAAAATGTGGGTGCTGTAGGTATGTTTTTATTTTTCATTGTTGTCATGATTTAAGTGTAAAGGTAAGGAAGATTAAGAGGAGTTTATGCAACAGTATTCTGGGTTTAGATTCACTGAAAGGAATGGTCTTTCCACAGAAAACAAGGCTGGTGTGGGGGAAGCCAGCAGCTCTCTGGTACCATTTCTAGCTGAGTTTTAAACCTTCAACTGCAATATTTGCAGTCAGTGCAGCAACACAAGAATAGAAGTGAGATGAATTACCAAGTTTCATAGTACAAGTAAGGCCTTGATTCTGGAAAAATATACAACTGCTAACACATTCTGTTAGCTTCACTGTTAGGTTGTAAATGTGAGTAGGATGTAGATTTAGGCTTTCCAAAGCAAAGTTTCAAGCAATGTTACAGGTGATAACTACTCTTTTATTCTTTTACAAAATTTTACTAATCAAATCTGATGGTGTTAGAAGCTATGTCGAGGAATCTCTTTTGAAATTTAAATTTTAATTTGGTAGTTTGGGGTTTTGATCTCTGCAGCATGCATAGTTCTGAGAGGAGGCAACAAAAGCTTTGAAGAATGACTAATCAGATGAAATCCCAACTAATTAATTTGCATTATTTTTACTTGGAATTTAAAAGGAAGACTTTGCTAGGGAACTTGCTTGCTTATGGATTACTAGTAAGAGTGGTGGAAATTACAGTAACTGTATTAACAGTGCTTATTCTTGCTGTTTCTTGACTGCAAGTGAACTACTGGCAGCTGCCAATTACTCATGATGAGTTTGTTTAGGGTGTGAGGTAAATTGGCAAATACAGCTGTACTGCTTTTCAGGATTGGCTTGAGAAACAGCCCAAACAAAAAACCAACAAAACAACCCCCCATAATAATAAATAAAACAAACACTTTGTAAAGCCTCAGTCATCCCTATCCACAGGCACTTGACCCTTAGGATTCCTGGTAAAACTGAGTTGCCAGCTTTTTGGCTTGATAACAGCCTTGATGGCTAGGAAGTAACTCAAGTGTATTTGTATTGTGATTTAGTGCTGTTGATTTTGAATGACAATTTATTTCCTTCCAACAGCACCATGTAAAGCAAACTGAAGTTGTCAGGGATGTTTCCCAGGAATAAGTCCAATAGTATCTGTGTTATCAAAAATATCCTGAGCCCTTCCATTCCCAGCAGGCAGTCAGCATTTGCTGTAAATAGTTTGTCTTAAGTGAACATCATAGCCCATTCTGGAATGTTATTGCTGCAAAGTGATATTCTGAGAGGTAGAGTATGAATTTTTAGAGGTTGGTGCTCTTAAATGAAAAGCTTTATAAACATGCCTGCCACTATTTGGCAGGAAACATCCATTACATTTTAGCATTCCATCCTGTTCACTTTAACTGTGCAAGCAATGGGAGGACCCTGTAATTTGGCTTCAGCACATCTAATCTGAGGAAGCATCTCTGTACATGACCAGCATGTTCCTGGTCTATTTTTGGACTCTCAGTGATACCTCTTTAATTTTCTTCTGTACATGTTGCTTGATATCTTTATTGAAATCAAAAAGGGAAGGGTGTCTTACCAGGACTCTGACCCTGCAAAGTTTATGTTCCATATCTGAGAGAAGTCTTGAGACCCCAGTATAACCAAGGAAATCAGTGAAATGTGAGCAGGGATGTTTACTTTGAAATGATTCAGTATCTTCACAAAGGTTTCTTTCTCCAGAGCAGGACAGCACTGCCACTGCTGTCACAAATGGGCTGTACACCTGCCTGGCCCTGAAATCTGTAGCACAGTTTTCTGGTCATGCAGCATATCTGCCAATGAATTATGGAAGGGATTCCCTCTGTGGAATAGATCTGGAATACTAAAAATGTCCACACCATTCTTGGAACTGAAATGTCTCTGCTGAGCTATGATGTGGAATGCATGGAATTCACAGTCCTGGCTTCTTGAGGAGTGTTTGCTGCTTCCCATTTCAAAAGCCCAGCTGCAAATAGTGCTGCACTGCACTGCACTGGGCACCCCCTTGCTCTCAGTGGCTTTGGGGTGGCTGGATAGCCTTGTTCCAGAGGTGGAAATGTGCACCAAGTCACTCACACTTTTCATCTGCACACATACCTTATTTGTTCTCTCAATTTCTGCTACACTGAGTTCAGTTGATAGGAGGTCACTTACAGTAATTAGGATTTTTGCCTTCTTACCTAACAGTTTTGAGTTTCTCTGCATAATTACATTATACATAATTACATTAATAATTCTGTCAAAACACAAATTGGAGGCTGGGGGGCAAGCTGAAGTCTTTGGAAAAATTGCAAAAGGAAAATCCAGTGTTTCTGGTAACATCTGTTTTTTTAATATATTTTATCTGCCGACTGCTCTTAGATGGAAAAAAGTATCTAAGTGTTAGCAGTCAGGAAATGAGAGTAATACAAAATCAGCAAGTGAAAGTTGGTTTATTCCCAATGTAAATAGTGAAATAATCAAAAAGCCAGATTGCAACCAGTCCAAGTGGTGGTTTACCAAATATGTTTCCCTTTATATTTTAGTACTTAGAAGGAAGAGAGGGATTATGTCCCAATGTGAACTGAATGCCTGCCCATGTTTCCCTTTCCCACTATTAAATATTTTTATATTCTGACCTTTGCATTCAAAATCCTATTTTCAAAACAGAATTTGAGAGCCAAATGTAAACGGTCTGGAATTCTGCTTTATAGCAAGATTTTTATGATTTATTATATTGCTCTCAGTTGAACTGTACTAAGCAAAAGGAAATTGGTATTTTATTAGAAATGAATAAGCCGTTATGAAAAACTGTATCCAATTCATTATTTTTACCCTGAGTAATAAGATGCACAAAAGCTCTAAATCATAATGCTTGCATGAAACCGATACATGGAGTTTACTCTGCAGTTTGATGGAGAGTTCTGGTTGCTAGATTTGTTGTCTTGGCTTTTTAAAGTTGGCAGAATATCCCACTGTTCTTAAGAGTGCTTCATTCATATTTTTGATACAACTTGATTGTGTACTTTATCACTTTTTTTTTAGAGCTGGATTCATAAGGTTCTGTCCACTCAAAGGTACAGGCCCTACAAAGCAAACAGACCTGCTGTAGATTTAATTCTGAAAATCACAAGAAAGCAGCCTTTTACCTAGCATGTTCCTTAAAGCTCTGCTTCCAACAGGGCACATAGTTGTGGGCTTTTGCAGTTTTTTGGTTTGAACGTGCTTCTAAATTTGAGGGAAAAACTGAAGCAAAATCCTTAAAGCCATAAGTTAGATTCTGAAGAAATCCACATTTCTAGCATTTAAGACTGATGACTGATCCACGGGGCTAGAAGTTGACAGCAGCTTCTGAACATTTCAGATCAAAATTAATATATGTTAGTTTTCTTAACATTTTTGTCTTAGTCAAAGTTGACCTTGCTTCTCCCTGCATTTTTGCCCTTGTTTGGTCTTTAAAGTCGAGCACGTGCACATTTGTGCAGACAGTCTGTTAAGGGAGGTTCTAATCTAGGCAAAATAAGATCAAGTTTGCCTTCTTGCTGTTTGCAGTAGGTGCTGCTGAGCCCCACACGATTTATTGCCTGGCCTTAGGAGAACAATGCCTTCCTTCCTGGGAGATTATGTGCTCTACTGCACAGACTAGTTGTGACTGTAAAGGAAAGTTTTTCACAGCTGTGATCTTGTTTTTCACTTTTTTCAACAGTAATAATAATGATAGTGAGGTTCTGGAGGTCAGTGGAAAATCAGGTTTATGTTGTCTGCTGTCTTTCTTCCAGTTTCGTGCTTTAGCCCCGATGTATTACCGAGGGTCAGCAGCAGCCATTATAGTGTATGACATCACAAAAGAGGTAAGAAATTTCATCTTGACCCAGCATTACAATTTCTGGGGTTTTTTATTGATGTCATGAGCCAGTTCTTACTCTTAATTTCTTAATTCCTTCTGTCTTCTTTCTTTTTTTTTTTTCCACATTAGGAAACGTTCTCGACATTAAAGAACTGGGTTAAAGAGCTTCGCCAGCATGGACCTCCCAACATTGTTGTAGCTATTGCAGGAAATAAGTGTGATCTTAATGATGTCAGGTAAATAATTGCTGTCAGTTTTGAGGGTTTTCCTTAAGCCCTAGCATTAAATATTTTAAGATTTTAGAGCAGCTGAAAGATATAGAACAATTTAAGCTGTCCTGCTCTAGAGTTGTAGTTTCACAAGGGGTTTGAGCTATTTCTGCTGTCGGAGGACATAGGGTTTGAGCTGCTTCTACTGTCAGAAGATGTGGTTAGTCTGCCCTTGGATGGTCTCACCCACTTCCTTCCCCGTGCTGGTGTGAGTACACGTGTGATTGGGCAGTAAATTGGGCTGTAAAATGGATCCAGATTAAAACTAACCCTTAAAAAAAAAAAAAGGAAACTGATCCAAGTATATTTATCTTTCTCACACCATGAACACTTGCTGGCATAACAGTGTGGGGATACCAGGGTTAGGAATGAGCAGTTTACAGGGAGACAGGATTACCTTTTCTGGTGGCAGTGCCAAGTTACACAAACCTAAACTGCCTGTGAAACTATAGTGTAATAGAAGCTGTTTACCTCACTTTACAAGAAGTGCCCCTGTCAGTCTGTAGCACCTCATTTTGTTAGGAAAAACACCAAGCCTGTTGGAAAGCATTGTGTAGGTTTTTCTAGCTTGCTTGTTCAGGTGCCTTCCTTCCCTGCTTAAATATTGGGGTGGAATTGGCTGTGGCCAAAATAGTTGCAGGGAGCGGGAAAAGCTCTTTAGAAACTTTATGAACAGCCAAACTTTCAGGAAGGCATGTACTAAAAACAAAAGAAGGCCTTTTTTATTGATGTCCTGGTTAAATAGGCCAAAATTCAGAAAGGTGTGTGTAAACTTCTTGGGTTTAGGTTTTGCTGGAAAAGGCACCACAGCTGGTGTCTCAAAGGAGACAGCTGGTTATGTGTTTAAAGAACCACTGCAAGGGTTGCTCTGAGTATGGTTTTACAAATTGTTAATACCTAGAAGTTATCTAGTGAGCTCTAATAACTTTCATTAGAAGTAGCATGTCTTTTGAAGGAAATAGGGTGTAAAATTATTTAGAAGAGAATTCACATTTCACATGCTCAGCTGGCATCCTAAGTGTAAACATTGCTATTCAAGCTAACGAGGAAGATTCCTTGCACTTTAGTCAGAGGCAATATTTGAGTCACTGCTCAAAGTCCATGCTCTTGATATCCTCAAGTCCCTCATTACTGAAAGTAGCCTGTGTGTTGTAGAAATTGTACATTAAGTGATACAACATAAAGTCCAGACCTCCCTACAGCTACTTGGGTTTGCATTTTTCATTTTGTTTAAGGAAAGATACAAAATCATCAACTTGGCTACTTTGGGGTGCAGAATAACTTGTACACCTCTGTGTGCTCAGTATAAAAATGTTCATTTTTTATAGCTACATATTCATGCAAAGTAAATGCTGAGCTGATGATTTGTGCAGTGTTGGGAGATACTTTGGTTTTGTAAACAGTCATAAGAAATACACAGGATGATTGGAAATAATGCTTTAGGATCTTCTGAGAACATATAAAGCTGGTAGGGTGAATAACACACCTCAGAAGGATTGATTGCAGACCTAAGCTTAGAGCACTCCAGACAAAATCACTGCAATGTTCTCAGATGGATTAAGGCCTTGGGTAGTTCATGAGCTCATACCTCAAGGCAGGAAGACAGCAGAGAGTAAAGAATGAGCACCAGCTTCAGTGTGAGGGACCACTGTGATGCTAAACAGGTAAAATATTCATTAGAGGAGACACTTAATAACTTAATTTGTCCCTTAAGGTTTTGAATAATGGGGCTCTTTGCATTTGTGAATTTTTCTTTGCTTTTTTTTTTTTTCCAGAGAAGTCATGGAAAAAGATGCTAAAGACTATGCAGATTCCATTCATGCAATATTTGTAGAGACAAGTGCAAAAAATGCAATAAACATTAATGAACTCTTTATAGAAATTAGTAAGTATTTAAACAGTTAATGTACTTTCTTCTGCAAAAAACTTGAGTAGAGATTTGATTTCTACATTACTTTTTGTGCTGTTTGGGTGAAAATTTACAGACCTTATACTAAATTCATTACAATCTGACATGACTGTAAACTGCGAAGTGATCTGTATGAATTTCTGGTCACCTAATGACCTCTAAATATTCCTTTTATCAGCCTACTGTGATGCTGCTGGATAAATAGCAGGCTGGGTACTCATGTCAGAAGTCAGTGTCATCTTACCATGTCTGTTATTGAATGTTCCAATTAGTACTTCCAAGGTTATGGAAGAGGAAGGAAATGGCATGAGGACAATCCAGACTTTATACATCTGAGAAAAGGAATTAAGTTCTCACTCTCAGTGCTTGTACTTAGGCTAAAAAAATGTATTTTTAAAAATACAAAAATTCATAAATGCCCGATTACTGCATGGGGAATAGCAACTGCTGCATGTAGATTTTCCTTAAGTATGTTTGTAGTACTTTGGGGGTTTTTTATATTAAATTGCAAATCTTTTCTGTTGCATTTCTGGTGAGGACAACAATGATACTTTTTATATGTGTGAATAAAAAGCAGACAGTATTCCAAAGTGAATTCTATGCAATATTATTTGGAGGATATGTGTCAAGTAGCAGCACCAATGTGCAGGTGTGTCAGCCTGTTTGTGAAAAGAGGACTAACTACAGAAACATCAGAATTAAGAAAAAAAATAGCGTCTGTAGAAGCAGCTGAATATATTGAAGCTGATGTAAAAAGTTTGTGCTGTAGATTAGCTTCCTGATTTATTGACTTAATAGTTGCTCTCTAAAATTGATCTTGAATAAATTATGGGGGAGAAAAAAAATCATAAATCCTCCTCAGAAGAAAATGCTCAACCAGGAATAGTCCATTTTAAAGACTGATGAGATGAGTAAAGCAGCTCTCTCTACAAGCACTCCTTTGTTAAGCCCGATGCAGGTAATCTGTGGAAATCCAGGTCAAGATGGTTGTTCTCAAGCTATTCCAGATGGTATTGCATCCTGCAAAGTATTCTCCAAGTGCTTTTACAGCTTAGCTGTCCAGGTCTAGATGAATCTGAAGTGTAACTGCTGCTAAATTGACTTCAAACTGCCTCTGCTGTCCTTTTGTGCAGCCGTCCCTCTTACAGACATAACACAGACTGTTGCTGCCATCCTGCTGGGCAGGAATGTCATCCCTAGTGACCTATAGCTAATTGAAGGCACATTTTTGTATACAGAGCATACACCGGATGCTTAGAATTAGTTTCAAGTATAACATTTCCTATATATTTCTTCTTCCTGCCTCCTTGTAGGTCGCAGAATTCCATCCACTGACACCAACCCCGCGTCCAGTGGGAAGGGCTTCAAACTCCGACGACAGCCATCGGTGACAAAGCGCAGCTGCTGTTGACTGACCCCTTAGAAAACCAAACTTTATACAGTAGGTGGTCTTGGAAGTTAATAGTTCACGTTGGGTTTGTATTATCAGTCTTAGATCTTTATCTGCTGGTGTTCATACACCCAAGGTCCCCCAAAAAGGGACCGGCTCATCTGACACCTGTACGCGCGCAGAAAAGACTGCAGTGGTCAGGGCAGCCTGCTGGCTTCCACAGCGTGCAGTGTCTCTTGCATTCAAAGGGAATCCATCATCACTTCTTTGGCCTTGCTTGATTGGAAGGTGACTACGTGGATGGTAGAATTGAAATGTTTTCGTAGTTTTGTAATCAAGGTTTTGGGAGGTTTTTTTGTAAAAAGGGAAATGAGCACTTTTGTGGGAGATTGGGTTAGGAGGAGTCTGGAAGTTAGATGTCATTTCTTCCTTTTCTTCAGTGAGCCTTATTTTAAATTCTGGTGTAGCTAAGCCAAAGTATGATGGGACAGTTGATGTGAGATGGCTACAGAATAAGCAACTGAAGACAAATAGTAGGCAAATCAGTCCATCCAGTCCCCAAATCCCATTTGCACTTTTTATTTAAGGATGATCTGCACTGGGGGTGGGGACACAAGCAACAGATCTTAAACCACAGACAATCTTCTTTTCCATGCTGACTGTAATCACTTTAAGGCAAACTGGTATGCTTATAGGCATCTTTTTGTTGTTACAAGTTTTTTTAGCATTAAGATGTTGGTTGAAGAAAATTACTTGTAGATCTGACTAAATTAAGAGGTTACTGACTAAAAAGAGATGCTGTAAACAGATGCTGCCAGTGGTTCTGATAAGACCTACAAGTTTCTGGGGAAAGCTTTTAATTGCTTGGCATGTGTAAAGTGTTCATATTATATTTATGAGACCAGTGTTTAAAGTATTATAAATTATGTAAAAACAGTAAAAAATAATACAATCTTCTACACTCCTTCCATTCCACACCTAGGGATAAACTCTTGGGGAATCTCCATCAGGTGTTTTTTCCTGCATTTTAGATATTGTCACTGTGAGTTCATCCAGAGGCAGATGAAATTCTTTCTCTTTCAATGACATTTGAAAGGGCCAATAGAACATCCTCTTGGGGCAGCACGAGGCCTGTCTGTTGAACAAGCTTTCATCTGGGGTGCACCCTGTCTTTCCTATTTTAGGCACAAAAATACACATAGGAAGTAACCTTAAGACATGTGGTAATGTAGATCATTACCTCTTGGTTCCTGGGGTTTTTCATCTGTGAGGGTTTTTAGCAAATCAGTGTTTAGCTTATTCTGTATGGGTTTCAATTAAACTATAGGCTTTCAATTAAACTATAGGTTGACCATACCTGTTTGTGCTATTTTATTTATTTTTACTTTTTGTTTCTTACCAGCACTAGTGAAGAAACTTTTATACTTTTGAAGAAAAAGAGCTTAATAGACTTGGGTATATACTAAAATATGCTGGTTAGCTTTAGTATCCAACTGGGCTCATGATGATGCTTATTCTTTTTTTAAATCTGGTTTTCTATCATCTCAAGTATTTTCTTTGAAGGAAATGTAGGAAAATTGTAAGAAATGAAAGGACTTGTACTTCAGATTCATTTGTGTTACTGAAAATTCTTGGAGAGCTGGAGCAGAACAGGCAAACTGGTACAGTGAGGTTTTTGGATGAGTCAGTGAGATTTGGTGACTACATTTTTGTCATGCCTTTTCCTTACCCTGTCTGCATTGCCAATTCTGCCCTCTTAGCCATAGTCCCACTGGCTCCATGCTTCTAGAGAGCCCAAGGAATCCAACTTCATGGCTATACACCCTACTCTTTCTGCAGTTCTGATCCTGAATTGCTGCAGGCAATGTGTAACAGCCAGTGTTCCAGATTGTCCAAACTGCCAGCCCTGGAGTGAGGCTGCTCCTTAATCCTTGCCTCTTTAAAAAGACAGACAGTTGATGTAAGTTCTTCTGAGTCCAGATAAGTGTTTATTGATCACTGGCCCTGCTGAAAGCTGGAATGCAATCTTCCCTGCATGAGGTGCACATGCTCATTGTTTCATTTTTGGTGGAGAAAAGTGGTTTCTTTTGTATTAATAATTTGTTAGCTGCTTTGATCTTGCACTAGGCTTGCTGGAATTGATTATATTTTGTCCTAACATAGCTTCTCTATTTGGAGATACATTGGTATTGGAGTGTTTGGAGTGCAGATTATCAACCATTCCAGCTAAATTTTTAATAACTTTTTTCCTGGTGAGAAGTTGTTAAAAAAGCTCAGGATTAAAGTTTTATTCCACCATGTCTTTCTGTCTAATGAGTGGAGCTCATCAGAGAGACTCAACTTTCAGATACTGTCAAAGGGGATTACACAATCTCAGAATGGTTCAGGTTGAAAGGGACCACAGTCATCTGGTTCAACCTCTCTGCTCAAGCAGGGTCATCCCAGAGCACATTGCACAGATTAATTTCTGTAGAATAAGTTTGAAAGGGCAAAGGGTCATGTATGTAAAAATGTAGCGAGGTGTATGTTATATCATTGATCCAGAGCATTTTTAGCTGAAAAAATATGACTATTGCAACTTCTAAATACCACCAATTCCTTCTCAAGAAAGTTGCAGAATTGAACAAAGATATAATTTGATAAATATTTCGTTCTTAAGCTTTGGAGCAATCTGAATGTGCTTTCCAGGTTTTGGAAGATGTCTTTATCTGACCCTCTGTTGAAACAGTCACTTAGCTGACTTGCCAACTTCTCAATCTGTGCTGTAAGTGGTTTTGTAGGATATTTTATATACGTGCTGAAAACTGGTATATCAAGTACCCAAGTAGGTGAAATTTGGAAGCTGACATTTAGTAATCATACTACTGAAAATTGTTAAAGGTGCTTTGAAAAGTTCTAAGACAATTCTAACAACTTTTGCTGTTACCATGAAGGTAAAGACTTTATTTTAGATCCAACAAATCACTGCACTCCAGATCTCTGCTGACATCAGTGAGACCCTTCCTTTAGGTGCTGCAGGATCAGACAGTTAATGGTTTAGAGGGATGTTTTCTGCAGACTGGAGTCTTTGATGTGTTGCTTTGCATTTAATGCTACGAGCCTGCTCAAGAAGGATTATTTACTTGCTTGGGAAGAGAGTAACAGGAGAGGAGACAGGACCTGCTTATTGATTTGGAAGTTTAATCCTTTAACCTGGTTGAGGGAGAACTACAATCTTGGTTCAAGCTTCATTTTAATTATCAAAGAGTAATTAACAGTGAAAATCTTGAATGGTTTAAAAGTTGGCCTCAGCAAGATTTTTTGTTACACTTTTAAGGTTAAATTATTCCTTCACGTTAGTGTTTAGTTCCAGTATGACACATTACTAGTTGGAAAAGGAAGCTTTAGCAGTGATGTTGAATTACTTGCTTGTGAAACAGTCTTTAGTGTGTGTTAAGGATGGTGTAGGCTATTTGTGGTGTGCTGTGTCAGCAATCTGCACAGGAATGGATGATTTACAGGACAGAAGCTGTCAGAACAGTGGAGCTGCTCACCCTGGAGTGAACCTCACTCAGCAGCAATAGCTACAGACAAGCAGGGCAAAATCATCTCCAACATGAGGAGAACCTGCATAATTCACTGGCTTCAACTTCTACACTGCCTGTTCATTTTGAAAAAAGGCTTCACCTATGTCTCCTGAATATGTACAGCCTCTAAAAATGGCTTTTTGGTTCATAGTTGAGAGAAAAGGACAAACTTCCTTAACTTTTCTAGCAGGAGGTCATTGTATAGCCACCTGAGATGGTTTGTACATCACAAGTCAGTTACTCAAAGCAGGAGAATTGTGTACCTGGAATTAAGTCTCTAAAAATCTGCAAAAAATTCCCTATAGAAAACTGTTGATATTTTTTGTTCAGATCCCATCTCTGGTAATAGATCACAGCCTAGTGATGGTAGGGGACAGAAGATTTACAGAAATATGATGATGGTGTGAATTACCAATGTAAGATGGAAATACAGGTTCTAGTATTAAAATAGTCATGTTAGCTTTCCTTGAGTCATATGGTTCCAGCTTGTCAAAAGGAATATGCTTGAAAATACGTATTTGTATATCATACAAAAATTCAGGTGCCAAAATGTAATTTCCTAAAATTATTTTAGGCCTTCTGACACTAATGTTTGTTTCTGAAAAATCCCTTCTGGTATTCTGGAAGTCTCAAAAGTCTGAATGCAAACCACTTCTTGCTCAGCTACCATCAAAAATGCACAACTTGGAAGAAATCAAACAAGCATTACCAGACTTTATCCCTAAAGTGTCACAGATTACAAATCTTTCAAGGGATATAAGGCTATCCTGAAATCCAAGAATACTGATGAGCTTAGCCTCTGACATGTCAGAATGTTCCTAGGGTCAGCTTTTTCCTCCTTCCCCCACTCCATTTCCTCCATCCCACCCACCCCTGAATTTTTAACATAGTGTTGTCAGAGTGTACATGCTATAAAGAGCTATTCAGAAATACTTAGAAAAGTTCTAATGGCTGAGAGTTACTTGGTGCTCCCTATTTTACATGAAAAATCGAGGCAGTAGGATGACTTTTCTCAGTGTAGAATAAAGACTTCTTAGAAGAAACAGTTTTGCTGTTCCTGTTACATCAACCTGCAAATTGATGTTCCTAAATTTTTGCTTAAACACTAACTATAAGTTTTATTTAAGGAGCTAATTACCTTTGTAAAGACTTTCTTTTAAGAAGGTTGGGGTTTGCTTTGCTTGGCTTCTGTTGATGTTTTCACATACGTATTATTGAACAAACCAACTTTTCCAAATGTTGAAGGACACAGACCACTCTTCTGTCATGCTCTTCATCACTGTGGGTGTGATACTCCATCCAGTTGTTGCACTTGAATATTCTGTAACTCTGGCAGCTTGATAGATTCACTGCTACTATATTGCCTCACTTTTACTCATGTTACAGTTATGTATTTCCTATTAAATCCATTATGTTTTCTTGGCAATTTGTTCTTTGTTTCCTTGTGGGATTTAGACAACAATAGGTGGTGAGTGTCTCTTTTGCCACAAAGTTCTAGAAGTATCTGTCACAGCAGCAAATATTTGTAAGCAAAAGGGTAATTCATTAGCACAGCCTTATGAAACTGTCACAGCAGCTGAGACCTGTGCCATGACTGTATTTTACCACATAATGAAGGCTAAAAGCACATTCACCTGGAGGAGCAAGTTACTGTAAGCCTCCAGTCCACTCTTCTGTCTTTTAACTTTCTTTCTCATACTTCCTCTTTCTGAAATTGTGTATCCAACACTGACACTGTGATGGTGAGTTAATTGATTTAAGGCACAGAAATGGATTGCATTTCTGTAGCTAAGATGCCTAAGACTTCCTGGCAATCTTCCCACTTGTACCCCCCACACTGAGGACAATGAAGAAAAAAGGGTTTTTTCTGAATGAGAAACTGCATTTGTGTGTTCAGGACACAAAAATAACCTGATATGCATAGAGCTCTTGCAGTGTAGTAAATGTTTGCCTGTAAAATGTGTAAAGGTTAACCTATGTATCAGCAATTCTTGTCACTCATAACATTCTGCCTTTTCATTCTAGGATGGGTTAACCTGTTACAAGGGTTGAAAGGTCTGTGCCTTCTTACAATATTCTCTCTTACTAAAACAAACTTAAGCCGCTCAAAGTTACAGAGCATTTGCAGCACTGTAAACTGCACAAATTTCCAACCATTGCTTCACTGCATGAAGTGTAGTCAGATTACTAGTGATGAAATATTGTAGTGATGAATTCCCAAGCTTATGAATGTTTTGAGACTTTTTTTAGTCTTCTCTTGGGCTGGTCCTGAGAGCGTGTACAGGTTTGTCTGTATTGTTGGTTTGTAGATGCTAATGAAGAAAACCAGGCTTTTGTTCTCTCCTTTTTGTTTGAGTCGTTACACTCCCATATAGTGCATAGAATGCAAATAAAGAAATGTTGATTTGACATAATGTAAACAGCCTTTTCAGCCTAAGCATTCATAATAAACTTTTATAGTGTAATAACATGCTAAATCACTACCAGTCTGATGTATTGTGCAAAAAAAAAAGGTGTAAACATTTTATTAATAAAAAGCTTTGTTTATAAATATGCTGGCTTGTTTTATAAATGCTTCCAAAATTCTCCACATCTTAAAAACCAGTCTCTATAGCAATATAATTATAGAAGAGGAATGTAAGCAATAGCTTACATGTACAAATGACTGGAATAGCTGTTTTCCAGAAGTCCTGACTACTGGTGTTGAGAAACTGGAGCTTTTCCCTGGTCTGTGTACACACAGACAAAGGCAGAAGATCCTGTGCAAAGAGGGGATGGGGGGCAACAGCAGAGAGAATGCAGCTTTTGTGTAACACTTCCTTTCTTTGCAGCACCATGCCTGAGAAACTGCAGGCCACACACAGGCTTGTCAAGCAGGGCAAGGCCTGACAAATTCTATCAGGGCCAAGTTATTTAATACATTGCTTTTACCTCAGACTGTATGAAATGCACAGTTCTCAACTGCTTAGGCCAGGTTTCTGTCAATCAAAACTGTAAAGTGCTTTTAATATCTGCATAGTGTTGTGGGCCTGTTGTGCTGGGAAGGGATCTTCTCTTGTTTGTTAATACAGCCAGCTGGTTGGTAGCTTGCTTTTTTTAAACCACTGCTCTGTTGCTTATGTAGTCCTCAAAAATATGGATTTGGCTGCAGTTCACTCGCTTGTCTTACATGATGCTTAAATGATGTGGTTTGGTTGCTTCAGTCTGGGATGCACATCTAACCTGTTAATAGCAGCCTTTAAAAGATAAATAAACAAAAAGTCTTGTTTCTGAACTGCTGTTTCACATGAAAAGGTTGGACACAAGTTTTTACTAAGCAAGTGGCTGCAGTTCCTATGCAGGAAACCCATACTGTGTCATCTTTTGTTTAACAGAGACCTGGAATAATTTAAATTTCTTGTTACCTGCAATTTTGAAGTTATGCTCTTAGATGTGAACAAACTGCTTTTGAATAGTGTCAGATGGGTTTGTCTAAGATGGCATGAATGTGCATCAGGAGAGCATAAGAAGGGTAGACACAAGGAATATGCTGGAATACGAAAAAAAACATTTGCTTATGTTTGCATAGGGAATCTGAGAATTAAATGGAAACCACCTGGTTTGCACACACACAATGAGAATGTTTCACTTGGATCAAGTCTCTCATAGCTTCTAAGGTAAAAGTTTTGCAACCAATGATCTTGTTCTTTAAAATTGTTTCAGTATAAAGCTTCAGGTGCTGTCCAGCATTTCCCTGTAGTGTTCAGCCCAATTTTCTCCTGTTAATCAAAAACCCACGTGGGCAAGGAGTTTCCTTTTAGTCTTGTGGCTGGCTTGTTCCCAGTGAGAGCTGTCTGTGGAACAGGGATAGGATATTGCAGGTGGCCTCCACACCCATTTCAGTGAATCTGACCTGCACAACATTAAATGTACACATATTATTTTCCTGCAACAAAAACCTGACAACCTACATTCATTAGACTTCATAAATTTTCAACTTAAACAATGCTGTGCTTTATAAAACCTTCAGCCTGGATGAAAACGTGGGCGAGTCCTTCAAATACAAACAGGTAAGTTCAGAGCTGCCAATTAGGGCAAGGTGATACATCTTGGCAAATCCTTTAAGAGGTGGATCATAACGCTTCAGGGGCTTCTTTGTACTTCTTTCAGGAAAAGTAGAACTCAGAAAGGTCTGGGCAGCAACACTTAATAGTTGTTTACTTTAGGGTTTTTATTATGCATGACTCTATGTTTTGTAAAGCTTTCTCTCTTACTCCTCGCCGGTAGTTTGCAATTAACTTACCGATGTGTATAAAGCTTGTCTTTTCTACTAATTACTGGTCCAAGAATGCCTGGCTTACAGAGAGAATATGTTTATAAAATAAAACTTAAGATATTAGGAAAAGAAGGTAACCTTCCCACAGTACCAGCCAAGAAAGCTGCAAAGTATGAGGGAACTCAATTCTCTCCTGACTTGAGATCTAAAATGTTATGACAGAACATGTAGTTTAAACTAAAAATTACCCCCCACCCCAGGAGCAAAAATAATAAGACCATCCAAATCTAGTTTCCTGGAAAAGAAAAGGCACTCCTTTATGATGTTACGTGGCCATTCTTTCCCCAAAAGAGAAGGAATTTAAGGAACAAGAGCAGTATTTGAGTATATTGCCCTGCAGTGCTGAAGTTTCACAAAAATCAATCCCGCTGTCCTGGCTGGAAGGAGTTGGCAGGCTTCGCTTCTATCATGCAAAACTAAGAGTTTTATACTAAATACAGGTATGGGTTTGGTTTGGTTTGGCATGAAATGAAAGATGACTGAGAAAAAAGATGAAATAGGATGGGAGGTGGTAAAGCACAAGAGCGGAAAAACAGGGATTGTGGTGGACAGGAGCAGCTGAAGGTGTGGAATAAACACTGCAGATGTGCTCAGAGCAGTGAATGCCACTGTCCTGCTCAGGGGTGGTAATTTTAATATACACATCACTCATTTGACGTTGCTCTTAGTGCCAGAAAGAGAACAACACTCTTGTAATTCTAGATCTTTTTAGCTACCCTATGCATTTTTGGCATTTATTAAGTCAAATAACACGATACGAGGAATTTCTGTGAGGGAAAAGTTCACTGCATCATGTAGATTATACTGGTGTGAGAAATGAATTTTTGCAACATTTTAACATTTTTATTCACCTCTCACCTCTTTGCTTATCAGCCCTGCCTAGGACCAAACATAACGATGTGCTTTGAGTTGCTGTTCTTTGGAAGCTTTTTATTTCTGCAAATGCAAATCTCCTCCTGAAGTCATGTATGTATAAAGTCCAGTATGTATAAAGAGCTTTCATGTACTTTTAGAGGACATAAATTACCAGTTTTTAAGACCAGCTTATTTCTTCTGCTAACAGGGGCATCCCAAACTCCTACCTCTGACAGGTTACAGCAATGCTTTATAAATTCTTAGGAACTTTTCAAATGTTTAAAACAACCTGAAGAGTGAGGGGAGCAAAAAGCGTAGTGTTGCTGTAATTACACTGGCCTAGGGCTAGCAATAAAGCAGCACTTTATATTAAACAATGCTGTAAATTTAAAAAGAAAATGTTTTAAAACACTGAAGTAAAAACCAACCAACCAAAACTAAACACAAACAATTCCGAAACACAACCACCACAAACCACCCCAAAACAAACACAAAAACCGCAGCGAGTAACCCCAAAACTTTGGTTAAGAAAGGGGAGGGGGGATGTCTTAAAATCTGAGGTGACCTGAAGTTCTGGTTTTATTCATTAAAAAGCGAGTACTGCCTGCAGCTCGATGCTGGTTCCCAGAGCTGCCCTGGCGCTGTAACGCTGCGCCCCGAGCCCCGGGAGCTCCTCCTTTTCCCGGGAGCGCTCCCCTGCCCTTCCCCGGGTCTGGCCGGAGCTCCCGGCGGCGCTGGAAGCCGGCAGGGGCGGCGAGGGGCCCGAGGGCTTCCCCTGCAGCCCTGGGGCCACACGGAGTAGAGACCTAAAATAACACGCTGCTTCTGGATAACAAGGCGTTTATTACAAACCACGCTTTCTAGTGAAGATTAAACGTTGTTTATTAGCCGTCTTTGTTCCCGAAACGCTCCGGGGAGGCACCTCCGGCCACAGGAGCGCCCGAGGAGCAGCGGCGCCGGGCCTCCCCCCGCGGCCCCTCACGGCGGGGCCGGGCTCACGTCAGCCGCCGCCGCA